>ML797190.1:293614-316949 GCA_009831015.1 Picea engelmannii | reverse complement strand
TACTACAACACTAAGTGCTTTTGGAATTGAGCATATATAGTGCGCAGCTATCTTTGAAACAAAAGACTTCCCTGGGTTGATAATTTATGTTTCACTTGGTTGTTTGAAATTAATTAAGCAATTATAGTGACCAACAATTTTCTTGAGTAATCATCAATAAAAATGACATAATACAAACAACCACTGAGTGAGGGAGATGACATGGGACCACATACATTAGAATGAACCAGATCTAAGATGCCCTGAGCTCTGTTGTCACTACTAGGAAATGATTTCTTTATATTTTTACCTAGCATGCATCCCTTACAAATTTCATTTTCACTAAGAGAAATAGAGGGCATGCCACATACCATGTTCTGTATATCTGGAAGAGATTTGTAATGAATATGTCCAAGTCTTCTATGCCACAACTTGCTGGAGCTAGTTGCATCATGATCCGATGCATGAACTGACTGTCTCGACACGACATACAGTCCTCCACTGCGGGTTCCAATGGGTTTTTTGGTACTTAAGTGGCTACCTTTAGCCCATAGTAGTGCCTTCATGTCCTTGAAGATCACCCAATATCCCTTGTACTCAAGTGTTGCAACTGATAGTAGATTCTTCTTGAGCCCTGGAACATATAATAATTCATCAATGTGAAGTCTAGACCCATGTTCCAATCTGGAGGAGATAGAGCCTACTCCCTCTATCTTGTAACATTTTTCATCCCCAAGCTCGACCTTCCCTGCAAAATATTTTGTCTTGAAATCTGAGAGGATCTCCTTGTACCTTGTCATGTGCTTTTATGCACCACTATCTACTAACCAAGTTTTTGGCCCTGTGGAAACTGAACTAGATAAGGCATAAACCAAGTACTATTCTTTCATATTTTCTTTCTCATTAGAAGGACTTTTTTGATTTCTTTTGGATTCATCATCCTCAACAGTTGAGGCATGATGTTTCCCTTTCCTAGGAAATTTCTTTCTAAACCAACAATCTTTAGCAAAATGACCCAAATTATTACAACTAAATCATTTAATCTTAGATGTGTCAATATTATTGCCTTTGAATGTACCTTTGGTGTTTGTCTTCCTCTGAGAGCCTTTCTGGAAAATGCCTTTCTTCTTTCCCTTGAATCTTGATGCTAAAGCTGAGTGCTCTTCTTTTGTTGGCTCGCTCCTAGTAGTTGTGCAACTCTCCTCCTGGAGACAATCATTCCATAACCTCTCAAACGTGGGATGAATCTCTTTCCCACTTACACTCTATAAGAAGGTCTCCCATGAAGAAGGAAGATTGTCAAAAATGGCTTGCACTAAATCATCATCGTCCACTATCACCCCTGTGACCAAAAGATGATCTCTAATTTGAGATATCCTGGAATAGAAAGATGCCACTGATTCACCTTTCTCCATCTTCAAATACTTAATCTTGTGCTTAAGTGTCCTCATCTGACTTGGAGCATGTTTCTCATACAGATTCACCAAGGTATCCATACAGTCTTTGGCAGTAATCAACGAAGTCATTGTAGGCATTATACTGTCTTTGACTGAGTCAAAGATGATTCACTTGGCCTTTGATTGAATCTTCCTGAAAGTTGTTATTCCTACATTATTCATTGGTTCCTCCACCACTATGGTCACATACTGCTCAAGATCATGCTCTTGCAAGATATTTGTTATACATAGATTCTACACATTAAAGTTGGTAGCTCCTTCAAGCCTATCTTAGGCCCTGACTGAAATGGAGGATGCCATGGTCCTCACACTGGAAACTTAATCAATCTTTCTTGGATCTGTGTGTACCTTCTGCTACACTTCAACACGTTTAACACACCCTAAGCTCGGATACCATGTTAAATTATGAGCTTGATTTCTTATGCAGATTAATTCTTTTATTTTCTTCAATACTTTGATTCCAGCTTAATACACTTCAACAATTCCAAATCATAATCGAATAGAAATAATTATGTAGATAAGTAAACATGCATATCAACAACACATATACCCTAGGGAAACCCTGTACACGGAGAAAAACCCCAACAAACAATATTCCTTTATTGCATTAATAATGTAAGATCTCTTACAAATATCCACCATGAATGTTCTGCTCTGAAAGATCTTGCCAAGATGACTCCGACCTAACAAATACTTACAAGACCTTGCTGAAATAAACCTCTGATATGCTGCCTCTTTATCATTGATGTGCTCCTCTATTACTTCACCCTCAACCTGCATATGAAAACTGTGTTGCAGAATTGTATTGAAGAGAGGGTTCAACCTCTTCCTATATAGGTTGAAGAGGGGAAGAGAGGAAGCTTGAAATACTAACCTAATTGCATGCATTAAACATAACTCATCTTCATTCTTTAGTTCGAACTTAGAACTAGACTTGAGATTGGTTACAACTCAAATTTACACTTTAGTTCGAACTTAGAACTAGACTTGAGACTAACATGCTTTAGTTCGAACTTAGAACTAGACTTAAGACTTCAGATGCAACTCAACATTAAAACTTATTTCTAAAATAGAACTAGACTCAAGACTTTAATTGCAACTCAACATTACACTTTAGTTCTAAAATAGAACTAGACTCAAGACTTTAGTTGCAACTCAACATTACACTTTAGTTCTAACATAGAACTAGACTCAAGACTTTAGTTGCAAATCAACATTACACTTTAGTTCTAACATAGAACTAGACTCAAGACTTTAGTTACAACTCTTGACAAGGCAATTCAAAATTCTCTTCATGGTGGATAATGTTTACACATGCCAATGCACTAGATCAATACAATTACATCATTTGCAATATTAGGAATATCGTTTGTTTCTAGCTCATAGAAATTTTATATTCAACCTAACTTTTTTTAGATTCCTTGACTTTTTCTCATGGCTCACAAGGTTTGACTAAGCTCACAGAGGTTGTATGTTCCCCCTAAATTTTTCACTAGTCTGTCTATGCTCACAGAGGTTGTACGTTCCCCCTAACTTTTGCACTAGACTATCTATGATCACAGATGTTTTGCGTTCCCCTGACTTTTGCATTAGACTCACA
This sequence comes from Picea engelmannii, assembly GCA_009831015.1. Lineage (NCBI taxonomy): Eukaryota > Viridiplantae > Streptophyta > Pinopsida > Pinales > Pinaceae > Picea > Picea engelmannii. Next base: position 313,913 of record ML797190.1, on the reverse strand, counting down.
TAGCATCTCATTCATCCTGACTTTTGGTTTGACTCACAGAGGTTGTACGTTCCCCCTGGCTTTTTCCAATACCTCACAAGACTGGTTGATTCTCCAAATCTCCCTGGCTAGCCTCAGGGTGGACCATATGGCCTCTCATTGGAGAATGACTACCGGTGCTGCCAAATTTAACATAATCCCCTAAAGAAAAGTATTCTAGAAGTACAAATGATTGAAATAGAATACTACAGAAGAAGAATAGGTTCAAGAGATTGTACTTTTAGTAATTGTAGTGCAATATTAGTCCACAAACATAAAGAAAGAAGTCAGAGTTTAGAGAGTTGATGAATCCAGAGATGAAGAGGATGATGCCTCTACATCGGAGAAGATGTTTTTCTGAGACATCCAACTTGTATACTCCTAATTAACATGAATATTAGATAGGGGGAGTCTATTCATTAGATTATACAAAGTAGAGAACCATCCTTCGAGCAGCTTGCACATTTCGAATAGACATAATCAGAGTCATCGGCTAGTAGAAGTTTATGATTTTATTCAGATAGATATATATTTAGCATAGGTTGTTCCAGATATACAGAGTTTGGTCTACATATAGACAAGACCAGTGGAAACATTTGGCATTTGATGATCAATTGCAATAATGAAGACTTCGTGATAGTACAGAGACAGATGGGTCAACATTTTGGACAATTGAGTAATAGAGTCTTGGATAATATGCATAGATATGGATTAGTAGGATTGGACAAATACATTTCAGTGGATGAGAGCATGGATTCATAGATTGGTTCAGAGAGTGTTTCATAGATTGATTCAAAAATTGGCTCAGAGAATGTTGGATGATTATTTGAATGCTTAATCTTGAATTCTTTTTATATGTGTTAGTTTATTACACAAGGAAGAACCAATGGAAAATAACTCCAAATGGAAGAAGGTACATGAATCCCTAAAATTGATCTACACAACATCTTAAAGAGAATTCAAAGGGAGAGAAACAAAAGAAGGAAGAAAAGTAGAAATATTATCTAGAGAAATTGTTTGAGAGAGAGATCATATCAAAGGCATGTTTCCATGGGGAGAGATGATAGATTTTATCACAAGGAGAGTATTATTATCCATTCCATCAGTATTTCATCAGAGTGTTACCCTTTTTCAAAGGTGGATAAAGAGTAATCAAAGGCATAGAAATTCATAGAAAGATCACAAATATGAAGACAAGGGGAGCATCCCAAAGGACAGTACAGACAGGGGGAGCATCCCAAAGGACAGTACAGACAGGGGGAACAACCTCTGTTGGAGATACTTCACACACACCTAGGATTTATTTTTCCTAAGTTTTTCCCTATGTTTATTAGTCATTATTCAATATCCTATATTTTAGGGAGAATATTCTCTTTAGTTCACACTTCATATTGATCAATTGAGTGGAGTCTATATGCCACATTGGGATTATCACCATGCAGCATTAGGATCATCACCAGCTAGTACACATTTTCCTTGGGATCATCACCAGAATAGAACATTACTCATGATTCCCTGATATCCTCCACACTTCACTCTTTTTCAGTCAATTAACTAAAGATTGATATACTAGTTAACTCAGACTAGGTGGCAGTTCACTCCCATAACTTCCCGAGAGACTAGACTAGGTGGCAGTTTACTCCTATAACTATTGGTGTGTGTATGAATCACTCTATACCACCACTATGTAGCATTGGATTCTCCTCCAATGCACATTGGTTTAGTTATACATAGTATATCATGTGTAAATTATCATTCATTCATTTGGTTAATGAGAATTCTTCCATTCTTTCTCTCCTGCTTCTCTTTTCTCATATTTTCTCTGCAATTATGTATGTCAATTACCAACTAGATATATTCTATGCAGTTTCAACAGATTTACATGGTATCATAGCCGACATATTTCTAGGGAAAGGACAAACCAAATTATTTTTGCAGGTACTGAAGATTGAAGACAGCGAAAAAATGGAATTTCCAAAATAATTCATTCGTACACCATGTAAATTATTTGCATGGAAGGAGAATATGATAATGCATATTCAAAGAAGAGGATTGTATAGGTTAAACATGAACATAGAGACAAAACAAACATCATCCATAGAAAAATCCAAGTATCTAAATTGAATGGATGAAGCGTTTGGAACAATTTGCATTCTCATTTCTCCTAAAATCCTCTTTCAAATATCCTCTTGTAAAACCCCCAATGAATCCTGGACCATCATGGAATGGATTTTTGGAAAATAGTATGAGATGAGGGGACACATGCTCGAGGTGCAATTTCTCACATTGGATCCAAAAACCTTCGACAATCTCCAAGATTTCTTTACCAAATATAAGGATTTGTTGTCGCAACTCAAGGCTAGCGGGGTTGATAAATCTAAGGAGGAGAAACAAATGGTTCTCACCATTCTCTCCAAAATTGGTCCAGAATAATCAATGTTTTTGTCCACATTTAATTCATTTAGGTTATCCTCTAGATCTACTTGGATGATGCCCTCTCTTGAGGCCTTTATCGAGTCTCTGACATAAGAGAAGAAAAATCTCATAAATATGGGAAAAATCGAAGGACAAATGCGCATGAACTTACTATGTAATATGGAAGCAGTCATTAATATCAGAAATCCAAATAAAAATACAACAGGAAATCACATGCAAATCCAAAGAAGGAAGGGTACTCAAAACCCTTGAACGATGCCTCCGGATCCAAAGGTGGAAAAGGAAGAAAAGGGGAGAAATGCACTTATTTCCATAAATGAGTCCATCCAGAATCTACATGTATGTAGAAATAGATAGATCTAATGACCCAAATACTTCAGAAAAATAACCTTGGAGATCTCATCCCCGAGGGTTCCAAGAAGAAGAATCCAAAATATCAGAATCCCAAGAAAGGAAATTCTAGCCATGCTTTGATTTCCATCGACTCATCTCTCGATGCTTGTATTGTAGATTCAAGTTCATCACACCACATGAATGCCACAAAATAATTCTATTCTTCATTGTATTCATGCAAAATTCCTCCTATTTTGATGGGGGACAACTCTCCAGTTGAGGTCACCGAGAAAAGAAGAATTGAACTCACAAACGGAAGCTTCGAGAATGTGCTACACGTTCCCAAACTTTCCATCAATATTCTCTCTGTGTATCATATGAAAAACTATGACACCAGAAAGAGATTCATATTCACACCTGATGTAGTGGATATCTATGACATGCAAACCAATTCCAGGGTTTCTACTGGTGAGGTAAATCATCAATCGAGACTCTACACATTTTCTGAATTTATTGAATCAGATTCTGCATTACTGATTACCCATGCTGATGAAAGCAATAGGATATGGCATGAAATTTTTGAGCATTTAATTAAGATATATGAAACAACTTAGCAAGCAGGGAATGGTTGATGGTCTACCTGACATCCACTTCTCTAAAGGAATTTGTGAGGGATGTGTTCTTGGAAAACACCCTCAAGAGAAATTCAACAAAGAAAAGACTCAAAAGGATTCCTTTCTTTTATATTTGATCCATACTGACATCATGGGCCCTTTTCTGCATCCATCAATTAGTAAATAAAGGTACGTGCTCATTTTTGTTGATGATTTCTCACACTTCACTTGGATTTTCTTTCTCAAGAAAAAATCATAGGTCTTTCAACACCTCAAAGATTTCAAAGCCCTTGTTGAGACAGAGTAAGGAAATAAAATCAAATTCCTTTGAACAGATAACGGGGAAGAATATGTAAACCATGAGATACAAAATATTTGTCATGAGGAATGGATTCATTTGTAGCACATGGTTCCCTATACTCTACAGTAAAACAAAGTTGTTGAGTGGAGAAATAGTTCTCTAAAAGAGATGACATCTTACATGATACATGAAAAGTCACTTCCATAGAGATTATGAGATGAATCACTTAATTTTGAAACCTACATCCAAAACATATCTCCCCATAGATTTCAAGGATAAGACCCCCTACGAGGCTTGGAGAGGCCTCAAACCAGAAGTTACCCACTTTCATATTTTTGGTTCACGTGTATGGGCTAGGATTCCCTATGAGAAGAGGAAGGCACTTGATCCACATAGCACATAGTGTATCTTTGTTGGATACCCCATTGGTGTGAAGGGATATAGACTCATTGATATTTCCTTGGACCAACTCATCATTGAGTTTTTTTTCCAATTCAAGGAAAGTGTCTCGCATGTACCTCTGCAGCGGCATGTAGACACTTTTTTTGTTCCACATATCATATATGATGACTTTTCTAAATATGATATTTTTTATTCATAGGATTCATATTATCTAGATACAGATTTAGTTCATCCATATGCAGATGTAGAGCTAGAGCAGAGGCTCAAGTGGGCCAAGACTATTATTCAGGATGTATGGTATATTATTGGGGATCCATATGATACTAGGAGGACTCGATCTAATTTAAAGGATCCTCCTCTTACACTCACTGCCACTGAATCGATGCCATCAAGGATTATTTTCTTGGTTCAGTCTTCAGATCCACATTCTTATGTTGAGGCTGCTAGAAAAATGTTTTGGGAATCTGCCATGCAGGAGGAGTACAAATCCCTCCTTGAGAACAAGAATTGGAATCTGGTTGCCCTTCCTTCAGGAAGGAAAATGTTCAGGTACATATGGGTCTACAGGACCAAGAGTGCATCGAATGGATAGGTTAGAATATACAAATCTAGGATATTTTCCAAAGGTTTTCAATAGGTGCATGGCATTGACTATGATGAGACCTTCGCTCTAGTAGCGAAGATCGATTCCATATGTTTGAAAGGAAAGATACACAGGATAGTAGATACAAGTCAGTATGTGCTGACATATTTGGTCAATAAGCCAGTTTTTTGGGGGAATACATGTAAGGTAAGTTGAGATGACTAGAACTGGAGGATTCCAATGGTTCTATGGGAATATAGGACTAGAACTAAGGAGATGATATGAAAAACCCCATTCAGACTAGTGTATGGCCAAGAAGTTTTTATACCTATGGAATTCATAGTACCGAGTCTGCACATTTCCACGCTGATAGAGGTTATAGATTCTATCATAGTGGAGAAAATAATTTCAGAGCTAGTAGAGTTGAAATAGGACCGGTTTGTTGTAGGTTTCCATAAGAAAGTTCATAAATCACATGAGAAAGCATGGCATGATAGGCACATTAAACAAAAGAAGTTTCATATAGGAGACTTAGCTTTTATTTATGATAGCAAGTTTTGGAAGCACCCTGGAATGTTTTAGATGAATTGGTTAGGCCCATATGTGATCAAGTTCATGATAGATGTAGGTGTTGTTCAGTTGGAGAAACTAAATGGAGAAGTTCTTGAAGGACTGGTTAATGGTAGTCGGATGAAAATGTATAGGAAAAGTTGTACTCCCACACACTAGTCAGAGTGTGTAGTATGTGTACCATAATACTTTTATCATAGCATATTATAGAAAGACAAATGAAAGAAGAAAAGAAATAAAAGAATTTGAATATTTAAGTAATGCATAAGGTTAAATGGGTAAGGAGATAAAGCTAAAAACAATTGTAGAGATGTAGAAAGAGGAAGGAATTTTGTGAAGAAAGGAGGATTGAAGTGCAACATAGAATCACACAGAGGACTGGAAAAGAATTGAAAAGTGTACACGATGGGACACGAATTAAAGAGCGATCATAACAACAAAGTAGTGGATATGCATAGTCATAAATGAAGAGTGATGACAAAGATGTGGACATGATGGAGAATCAAACATATGATCCACCACGTGATACGGAATTATTGCAAAATATAGAAAACATTTCATAAGAGTACAATCATATGGGACTAGAAATGATGGAAACACAAAGGAAGATAACATCTTGCGACATGCTATGATAGTAGAAAAAGGGGTGATAAGAAAATCCTATTAGAGAGAACAGAGAGCTAGTGGTGGAGAGAAAGCCGAGTGTGTTGTAGAGAACGTCGGGTGTTGTTAAAAGGGTTATGGCATCACCTAAATAAAGAGATTCCACAAATTTCACAAAGAAGTAGCGTGATAAGCAGGGAGAAACATTATTGGAGGAAAAACTCTTGAGAGAAGAAGTAGTAGCTTTGAGGTTGGTGAATTTTCCCAGAATGTGATGTTCACGAGGCCATAAACCGACACAAAAGGAGACACAAGAACCAGAGAAGGATCAATAAGAAGAAAATGAACATGAATAACAAAGGAAGGGAATTTTATACGCAGTAAGAACCTAGGTTTTGCAACATCTCATATACTAGAGAAACAACAAAACTATCTATCCAGATTGAAGGAGAAAGTTAAGAAGGAGTTCCACACTTATTCAACTCAGTTACTGCTTAGGAAGAACATCCAAAGTTATACTTACTACAAAATAGATATCATTGCAAGAAGTACAAGCCAGCGAAAAGATCACAATTGCAAGGGAAACATTTCAAAAATTTATGAAGATCTGGAAGCAAGCCTGAAGTGGCTCAGGACGAGCCACATGTGAGTGTTGGAGGCCTATTGGAGCAGACTATATTGGGACAAGTTTTGGGAATCCTGCAGGAAAAAACCACATGACAAGTCAACTAAGGAGTAGCACGTGCAAAGGAAAGGAAGATAATTACCGCATTTTTAGGAGCCAGCGCGCGTAGAAGATGGAAACTAGTTAGAAGTAGTTAAACATTTTGGTTCATTTTGTAATGGGATAAGCCCTAATATCAATGTATAAATATGTATGGGTTTTGGGTAAATCCAATAGTGAGAGATGATGATTAACAGTTGTAGTTATTGAATTTTTGAGAGATAAGAGGGTCAACTGATGAAATGATCTATTTTTTCATTATATGCATCAATGGCTAGGGAATTTTGGGTAGAACTGATGTATCTTACTTGAGCATAGTACACACCTAATGTGAGGATTGAATATGAATGAATAATGTAAGAAGCCAGTCATTGTGGATGTATCATAGTTTTTGGTGAACCATGCTAAATATCTATGTTATGATGTATGATGTGATGTGTTTCTATTATGATTTGTTTATTGTGCACATGTAATAGATGCTTATGATTCAATATGAATATGTATTTGATGATTCTGTGCAAATCATGAATGATTAAGTAAGATGAATATGTCATATGTTATTATGTTGTTATGGTTTCACACACATGTTATATTTCATGTTGAATGAATGTTAAGTTAGGATGAATGTTAGAGTGGTCTCCATTCCCTTCTTGCTGCAGAACCTTGGTTCCTACAGTCTCGATAGGTACCTCGGGTGAGACTTCACCTGCTTGCGGGTGATGCTGAAAGGGATGGTATCTTTAGATTTTTGTTGGTAATTTAATTTTGAACCTCGAGTCTACCCACCACATGCCAACAACTAGCGAGAGAACCTGTCATTAATGATTGCAAGCCTCAAGGTACTAAAAGAGTCCCTAACCTTTGGTCCTAGATAATGTGTTGAAGTCAATGGGAAAAGGTCGTTAGAAGGAGTGCCTTACAAGATCCCCCATCAACTAACACGAGAAAAAACAAAATATTTGGAGAATAATGGTTTATTAGATCAACAAATTGCTACAAACAATTAATTCTTCTTTCCAAAGATTAGTTTTCAAGGAAAATCCATGCCCAAATGCACCAACGAGGTGGTTTCCATAGTTGGGATTATTTTTTCTTTAATTTAATTTAATTTTTTATTATTGATGTTCAAAATAATTAGAGGGGGGTGTGAATCAATATCACTTTTTATCCAATTAGTAGTTCTTTTTAAAACGTTTTCAACCACAACAATAAATTACCAAAAAATAATTAATTATTTATCATTAATAAGAGTTACAATGTTTATATAACAACAAGTTGTGATTAAAAAGGACAATAATACTTTTTATAGCACCAACTCTAGGAGACACAAATCCCCTTCATTTTCTAAGCACCTACTCAAGGAAGTTGCAACTCCCTGCTTCTTCAAGAACCAACTCGAAAGGAGGCTCCAACCTACTGAACTCTTCAAGCACCAACTTGAAAGGAGGAATCGACCCCCTAGTTGTTTCAAGCTTCTATTTGAAGAGGAATACGATCCTTCCTAGATCCTCCTTCCACCCTCACTAAGTTTTGTTCTAAAATTTATTCCTGTGACACTTCTTTATGTAACATATACTCATATATCTCCCTGAGTCACACATTCATTCTTCACTTTGATGGGTTTATATATCTTACCAGACAATGTGCATCACTGAACCATTGTGTGTCTTCAATGAATCAATGTGCCTCTTCATTAACAATAGACTATTATTGAAACTAACTTTAATTGACTTCAAATCCCCTTTAATTTTTTTAAGTTTAGTTCTTTCTTATGTCAATCTTCCTTATGGAATGATCAATCTGAGAATCAATTAAAAAATGACTAAGACTATCACTTTCATCATTACACAAAACTCTAGTTTTGTTGAAAATCGATTAGTGTTGGATCATGATTAGGATTAAATATTGATTGTTGATTTCCAGGTCGAACTATATTGGGTACCTAATCACTTCCTTCAACCCATTTCCATGATATTTGACTTAGAATCGTGGCTTAAGTCACAATTGGGTTGTGCCTCTCATGTCTTGAAACTTGTCGCAATGGGGTTGCGCCTTTAGTGTCTTAGAACTTGTCACAATTGGGTTGCGCCTCTCATGTCTCGGAACATTTTGCAATGGGGTTGTGCCTCTCATATATTCAAAACTTGTCACAATGGGGTTTTTCCTCTAGTGTCTCAAAACTGTTTGCAAAGAGATTTCACCTCTCGTGTCTCAGAACTTGTCACAATGGGGTTGCACCTCTCGTATCTTCAAAAATTGTCGCAATAGGGTTGCGCCTCTAGTGTCTTGAAACTTGTTTCAATGATGTTGTACCTCTCGTATCTCAGAATTTTTCATAATGGGGTTGTGTCTCTCGTATATTTGGAATTTTTCGTAATGGGGTTATGCCTCTTGTATCTTTGGAACTTGTCGCAATGGGGTTGTTCCTCTCGTGTCTTAGAATTCATGGAGTTTTTCTTTTCCAATATGACGAGACAAACCTGCCGAGATGGTCACCAGGTGTGTTGACTAGCATCTTTCGGTTACATTACCACTTACCACCAGTGGTTTTTCGTAATGCACCATGGGACTCAATAATGTGGTTTTAATACTACTTTCATTTGACGCGTGGTAGGTTAGATGGAAAAAGAACGGTACATATATCACAGTTGATATAAAATATTGTTTAATGCATCAATACTTGTGAAATGCAATGCTATTTCTCCTGGTATTTCATTCTACGTGATGAAACACCACTTCTCTAAGAATGTGTCTTGCATGATCTCTGTGCAATGCAATGTTATTTCTTTTGAGCTTGCATCCTACCATATGAAACACTATTTATTTGATATTGCATCCTGTGTTATCTTTGCATTATGCAATGCCATTTCTCTTAGTTTGTGTCCTACATGATCTATGCAAGATGAAACTCTATTTATCCTGAGTTTTCATCCTATACGATTTATGTGTGATGCAACACTATTTATCCTAAGCTTGCGTCCTACACGATCTTTGTGTGATGCAACACTATTTCTCTTAGCTTGTTTCTTGCACAATGTTGACATCAGTGAAAACTATAATTCCAATAATCTCCCCCTTTGTCATTGATGACAACACAATAAAATTGTTCAACGTTATATTGTCCCTCTTTTTGAGTTTTATAGCTTGGATTTTACTGCTTGTCCTCTCCCTTTAACAACAATGACATAAGGGATATTTCTTTTCTCTGTTGGACAGTTGGTTTATATTTATGGACATATAGTTTGGATAGTTTTTTTTACCCTTAAAGAGTGATATTGTAGATTGATGTCAACCCTTAGTGATTGATGTCAACTCTTGGAGAATTCTGGTAGCACAAAGGTATGGGTAAGGGACCCGAGTTTGTTTGAGGAATAAAAGAATGAAAATCAGTGAATACGTAGGTGATACGATCATGGGTAGATAGTATACATCATTCTATTTATTGTGTTATGTGGAATTCTACGTGGTTCCTCATGGTTAGAGAGATATAGCCTTGATAAGTTGGAGAACCATTAAGAGTAATCTAGAATCCCCTAGAACATCAACAAGAAGTCAAAAGCTTATAGAAAGTCATAAAGAAGATCCCCTATTCAAAGTGGTTGAAATATAAATCAATTAAATAATAAATTGGTTATAACAATAATTTTTTTTATGGTTAAAGTAGTTGTAACAAGAAGGTTGAATGGTCAAAGTGGTTGAACAAGAAATTAATTAATTATGGGTAAAGAAATTAATTAATTATGGGTAAAGAAATTAATTAATTATGGGTAAAGTAGTTGTAACAAGAAGGTTGAATAGTCAATGTGGTTGAAAAATAAATTAATTAATTATGGGTAAAGCAGCTGCAACAAATTATTTATGATTTGACTAATTAAGGAAAAGTTAGTTTCAACAAGAATGTGGGTTAGCCCTAAATTAAGGAGAAGGGGTAAAATAGTTACAAGGAAACTTCTAGAGGAATGCACTTGGAAAAGTATAAGTAAGAGAGAAAGGGACTCCTATTAGAATATTTTTTTTACATATTGAATATCTATAAGTAACTGAGGTAACCAAAGGATATCTAAGGAGAATTTAAGAGGGAAGGTGAAGTAAAGAAGGTCAAAAATTCAAGGGAGGATAAAGTCTTTTGTTGATGATTTCTAAGGTATGTTATTTACAGGTCATCACACAATTTTTGAAATACCTTTTTTTATAGAATGATTCGGATACTGAAACTATGATACTATTGATACGACACGTACTGGTAACTTTGCTACAAATTTTAGCTTGTGGTTCATTGTAGTTTGGGAGATACACGTTGTGGAAGATAGGGTTTGTGGCTAGTCCTCAAACTAGTATAAAACAAGTGTTCCTGGTAAACCGATCATAACTTATTCATAGAAAATACAAATGATGTGAGACCAATTTAAATGAAAACATTGCATGCCTTAGTTTGGTGTATGCAAGTTTGAGAATTATATATCAAATATTGAGCACACGACATTCTATACAAGTTCGCTCTCTAGAATAAGAAAAAATTCAGCAAGGTCTTCCATTTTTGTTGTAACTCGTTCTATAGGAGGTTCCAAGTAGTAAAAATTGGAGGAATTGTAGAGAGGTCACTGAAGAATATTTTATATCATTTTCATACCTTTTTCTATTACAGGTACATATTTATGCTTGTTTCAATTCAGGGTTGTTGACTAATCCAAAAACTAATCATGTGAGACTAAGGTAAAGTTTGATGAAAATGTTATTCTCTTGATGTTGAAGTTGAGGAAGGTCTGAAGGTATGTGATCACATACACTAGGTCTATTACATAGTTAAAATTATGTTTATATGCATGTTTTGATGGTTACATTTAGTCATGACATGGTACATGCTTGAGGCTACATAATAGTGAGGTTTGGCACGTGGTTTTATGTAAGGGTTTATGGCATTTGTCTTATGGATTTGTGATGTATTTATAGAGGAATTGTAATACCCATGTTTCCCCCAGTTTGTAAATATAACTATAACTGGACAAGATACTATGGTGGACTAAATATGTGTGAATGTTTGATTTGATGAACCTTTGTATAAAATGGTCAATGTATGAATTTTTTGTTATTAATAGAATTTGAATTTTAATATGTTTTGCACAACCACTGAAAGGGGGGACGTTTGACAAGATAAACCATGGATTTTATGAGAGATATGGTGAAGGGAAACCAAGTATGGTTGAGATGACCCTCACTAGACTAGTACCTACTGGGTGTAATTTCTCAATAGTCCTTTGACCCAAAAATGAATTACTAGTCAGGTTGGTAGTTGGAAGTCCATCCTCAATAGTTAATGAGGAGATGGGGTAGGGTACCCATCGGTAAGGCTTCCTGTCCTAACCATGAATTGGGATTAGTACCCACACAACCTTGTTGATGAAGGAAATAAATGAGGTAATTCAGGGACAGAGACAAATCTGCAAGATAACAGAGTAGAGAAAAACATACTTCGATTCTGAAGTTGAGAGGAAACATTTGAGCAGTAAGCTCAATCTAGATGTAATAATCCAAGGAAGGATTTGGATACAAGATGATAAGTGAGGTTGATGAGTGACTGAAGAAGCACTCATGCAAACCTCCTTGCTTTGAGTAGATAAAACTAGTTTCCAAGTTCTTGTGAGAGGAGGAGAGTAACCTTCGTCTCTGACTGTCGTGGAGTAAGGAGAAATAATATCTCTCAGAGAACCATGGTCTAGCTCAGGGGTGGCCAGTGGTAAATCAGTTAGGATTGATTGTTCCTATGGTTGGGAGGAAAGGGCACCATTTCAACATTTTATTCACATTTTCCAGTTCTGATAAGTATTTTCATACTCTGTGTATTATATTATATGTGATGTTTAAATGTCTGTGTTTATGATTCAGACTTGCAGTATTTGAACAATTATTGGATAGGATATTTTGTTTCTGTAAACTGATATACTTCATGGATTTCAGTTTATCTCAATTTTGCTTCTAGATATTTATGAGATGTGAATCCATAGGAGATATGGGGTAGGATTGACTGAAAACGTATAATTCCTTCCAACCCTTTGAAGGTTACCTTAGTGGGAATGTCAAGTTCGATTATATGGGAGAAAGGAGTTTTTCCTTTAGAATATTCACTCATATGACCGAGGGATCATGCCCATGCCCTTAAACCCTTTTCCGCAAAAATAATTTGCACTTAGCCCATAAAAAATTCCAAGAGACCCATGTGACCAGGGCATAGGAACCATGTGCTAGTCTGAAAGGAGCTAGCTCTTTCGACTTCGGGACTTCAGGACTTCTGAGTCCACAATCCTCGAAAGTAGCCAAAGGTCGAAGTCACGAATCAATGAGGGTCATTGATCTAGGGATCCTATGTGGATCTCTCTTAGCCATTAGATTGGAAGTAGGAAGGGAGGTGTTAAGCACTTTGATGAAGTGCTACTTTGAGAGATTAGGAGTGGTCTAGCACTTAAAATCCCAAATGTTAGAGTCGTGGAGTAAATATGGACCGTTGAAAAGGGAGGGACATGTTTCCATAGATCAACAATTATCCGAGAGTCTAGGTATTTGGTGAAGTAGATCCTGTGGTCCAAATAATTTGTACTTTGAATGAATTTGGCCAAGGGATTTCAAGGATTTAAAACCATTGAAGTCGTGAATGCCGAAATAAATCTCGGCCATTGATAGAAAGAGGACATGTGGCTCTAGATCCAAGACTCCAGAGACTTATCTCTTCAGGGGATTTGCGTCGAGATGATTTAGTAATATCTGAAGTTGGAGCCCCGAATTAATGAGAACCATAGATCTATGGATCTACATGGAATCTTATGGACCATTAGATTGAAGGACTAAGACGTTATTAGCCTATGATGGCATGGCTTGATGATGTCATTCGATGTGACATGGACCTACATTACACATGCCATGTGTCACCTAGTTTTGGATGATTCACATACCCATTGTGCTTGTTAGATCATGACATGTGTCACCTCCTATCAAGGACACATGTCAACCCTCGACCCTCACCATGTTTCAACTACTATTTTTTTCTTACTAGGCCAACGTGGATGGTGACGTAATCGGGACTCCGAGAGTTTGGATAACTTCATGGTTCAAAATATCTAGGGTGTAGTACCATATAAGAACGTTCTACATAAATCATTGATCGCAGAAGGACCAAAGCCACGTGGTGAGAATTCAAAAGGTTTGATTGTAGGTTGATATAGGAAGGTCCAATAAAGATCGCCAGTCACATATCACCGACAAAACAATAATGACCACTAACTACCGAAATGCTAAAACATAGGATGTTCAACACTAAATGTCGAACATCGATCGCCGAAGGGTTATGGCCACATGGAGATATTTCAGGGCTTCAAGGATTAGGAAAAAGGAGAGTTCTATGTTGAATGTTGAGCCCCTTTTTAACCATAGGATATCGATGGAGGATTTGGACCATTGATCCTCTCCATTGTTTGATGATTTGATAATTTGACAACACCATTGGAACTCCCGAAGTCCGGGAACTTCAAAGTGCCAAAACCTTTTCTAAGAAGACTCTTAGCTCTCGGTTTTCATCTCGAGGTCATGATAAGGACCCTGCTAGCTGTTTTAGGTGAATAAAGGGAGATGTAAACTTCAGAGGATAAAAGTAATATGGTTCTTCTTAGTAAGGGACCGGAAATGAACCAAAGGAAATGAAAACAAATTATGCCACATCCCTGGAAAGGGTATTTAGGGGTTGGGTGTGTTACATGAATATTTTTTATTGTCTTGATGTATGTTTTGGTATATGGTTGAGATATATGTTGAGTTCATGGATGAGACACTTAATTGATGAGTTGGAATATACATGAGGTGTATGGTATGGTGATGTTCATACATATTGATGAGGTATAACTTGGCATGTTATTGATACATGATTTGAACATGCTTGGTACATTGTTATAGGAACTTGTTGGTAATATTGTTGGGAATATTTGTAGATATCTTGGCACATGGTTTATGGTTGATGTGATGTTTGTGAGGTGTTGCGATGTGCATGTTTGATGCACTTGTGATGGTATAGGTTGTGCTAGTTGTTGATGTACATGATTGGTTGATGGGATTCTTGTGACAAGTTATTGGAGGTTGTTAATTGCATGTTTTTTGTATGGGTGTTGTTACATTTTGTTGGTACAAGTTGCTTGGTACATGTTGTGACATGATTTGATAGTGACAAAGTGACAGTGACAGTGGTTGATTCAGTGACAGTGATAGGTTGTCTACATTTGGCACTTATATTTTAGGCTATAAAGACAGTGAAATGATAGGTGGTTGGATTTGTTGGACACACCTACCACACTTAGAGGGAGGGGTGAATGACTGTGGGGCTCTTTTTCCAAAAACTTCCCTCTTACAAAAAAAACTCATTAGTTAGCATTCAACATTTTACTCATTAATCATTGTTGTCATTTATAACCAGTTAGATGTGAACACATATCAGCAACATATATCAACAATATATCATCAACAAGTCATCACCACAAGGAACACAAAGAACACAATATGTATGTACAATTTTCTTTTTATTATGCACTACAATCCTTGGGGTTTTTCAGCAACAACTGAATAGAGTACAACTCTACAAGAGCACCAGCTCTATAATGCAAGAATCAACTTACACACTCAACACCAACTAAGATGAGGCAACAATCCTCAATAGATATCAATCTGCAATAGGTATGTGACCTGTCAGTAGTTCAACATGCATATGTACGTGCCCTACCAGTAGTACAACCCACGTGTATACGCGCCCAAGTAGTACTACAACCTGCGTATATCATCTGAGCTTCTTAGGTTTTATCTCTCAAGATCAACTCAGATCCTTCTGCAACCAATCAATCATTCTCTTCTATCTCTCATTATCCAAACTGACCACTAGCCAATCACAACACATCCAATCTCTCCAATAACTTACTCATGCTCCACAACCAATCAATATGAATGCTATCTCAATCATGTATAAACAATCAACATACTATAGCCATCATGTCAGTACTGAATCATAAGAGTGTTTCTCACTCCATCAACCAACATAATACACATCATAGAAACCATACCAAGAATGCCCTAAGCATTTACAACACAACAAGAAATAGTATCCATCGAGACAATAATAAAACCATACCAATGTCTTAGTGATAGATCTGAGCTCATAGAATGCAGATCTAGAACCTACTTCAGTCTTCAACTACCAGTCATTAGCTCAAATAAACATCTTCATGATTTTATCCACTGTATGAGCCCTATCCTCATACAACCCACGTATGTGTGTGCCCTGACCCATTACAGCCTGCGTACACCTCAGAAGCTAGGGTTTATGATGCTTTCAGACTTTTTCCGTCAAGATCTCTGATATTGCTGAAACTTTGATGAATCCATGAGATCCTTATCACGAACTCTTTCTCAGAATATATCTTCAATCATGCTCAAGAGATCCACACCAAAATGCTCTCACAAGAAGCTCTCACAAGAATCTCTCCGTAAATACTCCAAAATATATTCTCACAAGAAGTTCTCCATTGATCCACAAAAAAAGGATGTTTTACAAGAGACCATAGCTATGTTATTTATACTTTCATCCTCTAGGTCACTTACCCCATTTTTAGGTCACTTAACTTATTTCTAGGTCACTTAACCTATTTTCCTTATTTTAGTGTTAACCACTTTCCATAAATAGAAAGTTGTCCAACACTTTATCATTTAAATATTCCTTCTTGATTTTGTCACCTTACTTTATCATTTCTTGATTTTGTCACTTCTCTTTATTATTTAAATAATCTTTCTTGATTTTTTCAATTTACTTTATCATTTAAATAATGATTTCTTCTTTTAGGTCACTTTGACTTCTTTGACCTTGGAGGCTTCAAGCCTTCATATGGGAGTCCTTCATCTTCATAAGGCCATAAATCTCAAACCGTGAGGAGTTATGTGACATTCCACATACCACCTAAAATGGCATGACAAGCACTATACATCTAGGATAGTTTCACCAACAACTTCATTGATCTTCATCTTATTGTTCCACATACAAGAATGGGTCCTCCAACCATTATTCTAAGATAACTTAATCTGCAAAGCATCTTCCTGTGAGGGATTTCACCATAAGGGGACCACTTTGGAGTTCATCCATTTGTGCACCTTATCAATCATGATAAGACAATAATGAGTCATGTATACATTTTTCCAACAATGCATCATATACCAATGAAACCACCTTCATCGTGTATCAATGACAACTCATTAATCCATCTTCATCGATTGGTTTTCGCTTGACATATATCATTCTCATCAAGGATAATAGATATACATTGTTCATCAATGATCAATCAATCAATCTTATCAATCCATTGACATCAATCAATCACTTAACATCAATCCTTTGACATCAAAATAATCAAACCATTGGCATCAATGACAACATGATCCAACAATCTCCCCCTTTGGCATTGATGGAAATACCAACATTGATGTCAACACCAACTACCAATTATTGATGTCAACATATATATAAGACATGATATACATAAATAGTCGATGTGACTATCTCTCCCCATCAATAAACATTAATCACATCAATGTGATTAACTCTCTCCCTTTGACATCAATAGAAAAGGGTCATTTTCCTCTTGGGGATGCTCCCCCTGTCTTGTTGCCACTGAATAATCTATGCCCTTTTGAACAAGGGATATCAATCTAATGTAATTCTGAAAATACATTTCTCATGCTCCCTCTATGATCATCACTCCCCCTAGAATTATACCTATGTTATCTTTCCTCAAGTATAGATCTCTTTTCTAGGTATGCATATGATGAGTATTTCCTCCTAGAATCATAAGAAGAATGAATCCCCCTATGGGTATGTCTCCCCTTATTTTCAACCGGATCATATATCAACCACTCTCTCTATGACAATCCTTGGACCTTTTCATGCATCAAACTTGTGCCATACCATACATCATGAAACAAAATATATGTCAATAATGAAAATAGATAATCATGAACAAGATATCAACCATGTACATCATGCACAACATTCATGTGCATCAATAATGTACATCAACGTATATCATCCATGGAATGTATCCACCATATGCCAACATGTGCATCTACCAATATGTCAACATGTGCATCTACCAATATGCCAACCATGTGCATCTACCAATTATGCAAACCATGTGCAATTATCAATATGCCAAACAAATACCATGTATGAGTGTACCATCATGCATCATAACTTGCACCAAGAAAGTATATCAACCATGCATCAACAAGCTATGACTCCCCAATGATGTACAACATGACTATCAACTCAACTTCACCAACTACATGTCTCAATATGTAGCCCAACCACATGAAAAATGCATGCACCATGATATCCAACATATGCTTCCAATAATACATCATAAGATATATCAATGAAACTCAAATATATACGATCCATGTACCCCAACAGATCAACATCAATCCATACTCATGGGTTAGTGCCATGCAACCAAGATTAATTTTACATCGTCACCTTACATGACCTAACATAGAACCATGAAAACCTGCAGCAAACAGTGTCAGAACCTGCAATAAACCATGTCATACCCTGCATCACAGAGTTATCACATCAAAATCCAATCCTTGTGCATAGCCCTTTTCCTTAGGCTTCACCACATATACACGTCTTGTTCTACAAACAACTTTTGTATGTACGTGACCTATACAAGGTTAGCCTGCATATGTACATGACTAATACCTGTTAGGATATTTAGACACTTAGGAGTTAGTTAAGATCTACTTGGTCTAATATGTCGTTAGGTAAAAGTGTGTTTCTTTAGTATGCATTAGTATGCATTTGTAGTTAGGAAATCCGACGGTCACGATATGTTCTCGACATAGAGTGATATGACGGTTCATACTCTCCTCAATCTTAACGACCATTGATCTGTGTTTTGACACCCAATTGGTCCATGATCTCTATTTAAAGAGCATGGAGGGTCATTTGCTGATGATCGATTGTGAGAAAATCTCTTGTAAAATCTCTTTGTAATCTTTTTCTTTGCATTAATAAACTGCTCCAAGTGGCTGCGTTGGCTGGGGTCGTGGATGTTTCCCTGTAGGGGTTTTACCATGTGAAAACATCAATGTGTTGATCTTTGATCTGGTTATGTGAGTAGTTGTTGAAGGTGTTCATCCTCAGTCGGAATACTTGTGTTGTCGAACATGGTATCAAAGCCTGTTTGAAGACCCGCTCTTGTTGAACATTGAGATCATGAAGATGAGTTGCCTCATCTCCACTTTCTGTCATTTTTGTACATTTATTGGCTAAGAGGATTGTTCCATTGCATCCAGAACACTCATTTCATTCAGGAACACTTTTTTTTTCACTCGAAAAGGTTTTTGTTTGCCCAAGATATGGCCATTACAGTCAGATCCGAAGGTATAAAGCCTGAATACGCATTTTTTAAATTTATGCAAAGTTTTATTTTGATTTTATTTCGTTTTGTATTTTTTATTTCCGGGTTTCTACTCTTTTAGATCTGCATATGATATTTTCCCTATGCCCTATGCAATCTCAGAAAATTATAAACAGATGGGAAAAGGTGCATCTTTCGAGTAAGCTAACTGAGATCTAACGCTTGTTGTCATCGAGAAGCGAAATTTTTCTCGTGTGAAAAGAGTTTTTGTTTAGCACGCTCTCCAAGACCATCTTCCACAACAACAATAACAACAACAATGACAACAACACCCCCAATCCTCTTTCTGAACATTACAATAGATTTTTCTAGACCATTTGGTTAAAACTTGCCTTATTAAGTAAGAGGTCTTGAGTTCAAATCTCTCTTTTGTTACTTTTTTTGAAAAAGTTCATGCTAAAAATTGTAAAGTGCATTTCACTTCAAGTATAAAAGTGAATCACTATAAGTAGCTTTATATTTTATTTTAGAGTTATTTATTTTGCATGCAACTTTTCTGTTATAAGGTAAATTCATTATAAAAGTGATCCCCACTTCTCTTTATAAAAGTGGGTCACTTCATAAAGCAGCTTACACTATCACGTGGTTATTTGGTTACCGTTTATGCCTTTTTTTTAAAGGGCACAACTCTCACATCGGAAGTCCATTTTCAATGCCCTTTTTTTTTAAACCGCATAACTTTTCGAGATCTTTCCATGTAGATCATTAGTTTGAATTTTTAAATCCACATTATCTGCATATTTAATATGGATTCTACAAGTAATGTCTTGCTTACCAGCAACAACTACTTCCAATGGAAATCCCATATGGAAGATTTATTAAGAAGTAAAGGAATGTACCAGATTACCTTGGGAAAGGAAACAACACCCACTGATGATGATAAGAAAGCCAAATGGGATAATAGAAATTATGAAGCACGTGGACTAATCGGAATGCCCATCTCTCCTAATTTAAGGTACCACCTTCAAGGAATTGATGACGTCGAAGAATCTTGGAACACGATTGAATCTGTGTTTGGTAAACTCAATATTATTCGAGCACAACAGTTAGAAAATCAAATACTGACCTTGAGTCCAATTGATTTTTCTTGCCTTGGAGACTATCTATCTAAGTTTAAAACACTCAGAATTTTATGTGAAGAATGTAAGATAAAAATGGAGGAAGAGCATTGCATATATCTTATTCTTTCTAAGCTAGGTAGTGCATATTTTGTGTTTGTAT
>ML797190.1:238164-252485 GCA_009831015.1 Picea engelmannii | reverse complement strand
CCACTCTCCCAGTTGACGGATGGTCAATTTCGCCCGTCAACAGGGGGACTCCTTTATTGGTTGGTTTCACTGATTCAAATTGGGCCGGTGACCCTAATGATCAGAAATCTACTGCAGGTTATGTTTTCAGCCTTGGTTCAGGACCTGTCACTTGGGCCTGTAAGAAACAACAAGATATTTCACTTTCTTCAGCAGAAGCAGAGTACCGAGCAGTGGTAAATGCAAGTCAGGAAGCCCTATGGCTTTGACATATCCTTTTAGAGTTTGGATTCTAGCACCAGTTGTTTTCACCCAATTCGTCACTAGGTGAGCAAATAAAAGGTGCTTACATGCCCAGTTGGGCTCTACTAGGCATGACAACTGTAAAAGGAAAGGTTAGAAAGAGAAACTACAAAGTTATAAACAAGAATTAAACTAAAGCTAACTAAAACTATGAGCATATGAAAAAATAAAAAATAAATACAAATGGACCAATATCACCAATGTATAAGCTGATCTATTGATGAAATCCAAAGGCACAATGAAGAAAGAGGACTTGGGTCCCTTCTTTCTCTAATGGAAGGCTCTTGAGGCCCTCACAAGCTTTCTCTCCTTACAATGAAAAGATGAAAATGTGGGTGAAAGAACTCCAAGCTTATCCACTCAAGAGAGAGGTGGGTAGCTCTTGTGAAATGATGCCTATGTGTTCTTGTTAAAGAATGAGTCCTTAACAATCTTGGTAGCATAACAATGCATAGAATTCCTTGAGAAAGTGATGGTTATTCATGGCTTTTTATAGCCTAGCATTGGGTGTTTATGTAACCTCTTTGGAGTGTGAAAAGGGGATCTTTAGGGCTCAATTAGGTCTTTGACCAGGCCACCATGCGGATTGAGCTCGGATTTGGTGTCAAATCGACTTGGGAGCTGATCCATTAGTGGTTGGGAGGCTGACCAATTTCAATAAATGCGTCGTTTAGCAGGTGCGCGGGTTTTTCGCCCAACAGTTGCGCATCATGCGCGCATGCGCGCATTGTACGTTGTTGTTACACGCACATGCACACGCACCCAACTTCTGTAAAGCGCCCTTCAATTTTTTGGTCACTTAGTATAGTTTTTTACCCTTTTGCAGTGCTATGGAATTAATCTTGTGGCATGAATGACTTCATTCTTGTTTTGACGATGCGGAGTTCTTGTCGCCATGTGCGGACAAAAATTCAGTGATAACACCAGCATCTGACCAGCCTTTGGTGTGACAACCAGAGTTCCATCAATCTTGCCAAAGACCCAATTCAACATCAACGTAGAAAACACATCGAGCTACACATGAACTTCGTCAGAAAGCTAATTCATGATCAAGTTATTGAAGTGCTCTTTTTTCCTACAGAAGATCAAGTTGCAGACATTTTCACAAAGTCTCTTACAGAAGCGAAGTTTTCCAAACTTTGATCTATGTTAGGAGTTCAGGAAGTTGTCATTAAGGGGGGATAGGCTCTAATGCCTCCATCCTTATACTATTTTGTCACTATTGTAAATCCTTCAATCCTATCCCAAGTTGTTCTTAAGGGGGGATGTTAGGATATTTAGACACCTAGGAGTTAGTTAAGATCTACTTGGTCTAATATGTCGTTAGGTAAAAGTTGGTTTCTTAGTGTGTTTCTTTAGTATGCATTAGTATGCATTTGTAGTTAGGAAATCTGATGGTCACGATATGTTCCCGACATAGAGTGATCTGACGGTTCATACTCTCCTCGATCTGTGGCTTAACACCCGATTGGTCCATGATCTCTATTTAAAGAGCATGGAGGGTCATTTGCCGATGATCGATTGTGAGAAAATCTCTTGTAAAATATATTTGTAATCTTTTTCTTTGCATTAATAAACTGCTCCAAGTGGCCACATTGGCCGGGGCCGTGGATGTTTCCCCATAGGGGTTTTACCACGTGAAAACATCGGTGTTTTTATCTTTGATCTGGTTATGTGAGTGGTTACTGAAGGTGTTCATCCTTAGTTGGAATACCTGTGTTTTCAAAAAATACCACTTCCACCCACATATACCTCTGTGGATAACACACTTGAACTCCTTTCCAGTCTTTCATTCTATTCTGGCTGCTCTATCTTCTTCACCCACTTCCTTGGATTTCCTTGCTCCTCAAAACTTGAGCTCTAAGCAGCCATATTTTCAAATATGTCTACCTTTCTAACTTCATTCCTTCTTCTAGCCATGCTATTTGAATTCCTCATCATGGAATTTCTTCTTGTGCTCCATCACTCCTAGCATTTGTGGCCAAATCCACTATAGTTGTAGCATTTAATGGTGTTACAGTGAACATCAATGTGTCCTGCTTGATCACATCTCCAACACCTCATGTTGTTATACAATATTCCATTATATATCCTTTCATAAGATCTACATTCAAAATATTTGTGACCATATCCATTACATGAATAACAATGCCCATGAAAAATACTTGCATACCTTTGCTTTGGTGTCCCAAAAGTAGCTTCTTGATGTATTTCTTGCTTTGTTCTTTTGAGATTTTCTTTTCCTTGTGTAGATGGTTGTTTTGAAACACTGTATTCCTTCTTTGATGGACTTACCTCATGCTTCTTTGTGGTGCTTACTTCAACATGTGTAGTTTCTTCTTTGTATCCAAGTCCTGATTTATCACATGGTGATCTTTGACTTTCCAAGATCTCATCCAATATTCTGGAGCTATTAAAGAATTTGTTTGACTTCTCTACCTTCTCTCTAAGGTCAACAACTTCATCTTCTAACTTATTATATGAATCTTCCTTTTCATTTATTTGATCCTTCAATAGTTCCTCTACCCTTTTGGCTTCTTTAATTTGGGTCTTGAGATGGACAAAAGTTTCAAAATGTTTGCTAACCTCATCATCTACATTTATGTTTTCTTTTCCATTGTTTACTCTTGTGATCTCTTCTTCCTTTTCTTCTAATGGTGTCTTATTTCTCTCTTCTTGTTCCTTGAGCATTTCCTTTAATTTCAAGATGTGCCTTAGACTTCTCCTAAGAAAATTCTTAGTGTTATCTGAAAGATAGTTATAGTCTATATAATAATGATGAATTCTATATCTATATAAAACCTCTTCAACTTCCTTTTGAAGTTTTAGTAGATTTTCTTCTATTCTTTTCATGGGATAATTACCATCAAACTTTACACAAACTGTTTCTAGATCTTCTTCTTCACTTGTAGAAAAAAATTCATCATCATCATTGCAATCAAGGGTTTTTTAGGGTTCTTTACCTTCATTTGAAATATCTTCATGATCTTCCATTTTGCCAACATCAACACATAATTCTTTGCCTTCATTTGAAATGTCTTCAAGATATTCCTTTGTTCTATCATCACTTGATTATTTATCTTCACTTGAAATGTTTTCAAGATCACATTTAGAAATAATACAATCAAGGGATTTTGGAGATTCTTTACCTTTAATAATCTCGATGGAGTGATCTTCAATATCTTCCTTATCCTTCTTTATTTGATATGTCTCTTCTATCTTTAGCCATAGATCCTTGCCATAAGTTCATTGTCCCATGCTCTCTTTTATAAGGATTGAGAGTCCACTAAGAATGGCCTTGAGAGCCAATGCATCATTCTTCTTTTCTTCCCTTTGGGCTGTAAAATTTGACTTGTTCTTCAATGAAACTAATCCACCAATGGTTTCCTTCCAAATAGTTGCTCCCATTTCCTTCAAATGTACTCTCATCTCTATTATCCAAGTAGAATAGTTTTCCTTATCAAGGATTGGAACTTCATTATCCATTTGTGTGTCTATGGATCTCATTCAATCTTGTTAAGGCTTGTAGTGAAGGCTCGCTCTGATACCAATTGTTGGACACACCTACCACACTTAGAGGGGGGGTGAATGAGTGCGGGGCTAATTTTCCCAAACCTTACCTCTTAGAATTCAACATTTTACTCATTACTCATTTCTATAATTTATAACCAGTTAGATGTGAACACATATCAACAGCATATATTAGCAATATATCATCAACAAGTCATCACCACAAGGAACACAAAGAACACAAAGAACGCAAGATGTATGTACAATTTTCTTTTTTATTACAGAATACAATCCTTGGGGGCTTTTAGCAACAACTGAATAGAGTACAACTCTATAATAGAACCAACTCTATAATGCAAGACTCGGCTTACACACTCAGCACAAACTGAGATGAGGCAACAATCCTCAACAGATATCAATCTGAAACAGGTACACGACCTGTCAGTAGTTCAACATGCGTATGTATGCGCCCTACCAGTAGTACAACCCATGTGTATGCATGCCCAAATAGTACTACAACTTGCGTATATCATCTGAGCTTCTTAGGTTTTATCTCTCAAGATCAACTCAGATCCTTCTGCAACCAATTCATCATTCTCTTATGTCTCTCACTATCCAAACTATCCACCAACCAGTCACAACACATCCAATCTCTCCAATAGCTTACTCATACTCCACAACCAATTAATATGAATTCTATCTCAATCATGTATAAAAAAACAACATACTATAGCCATCATATCAGTACTGAATCATAAGAGTGATGCTCACTCCATCAACCAACATAATCCACATCAAAGCAACCAGACCAAGAATTCCCTAAGCATTCACAACACAACAGGAAAGAGTATCCATCGAGACAATAATGAAACCATACCAGTGTCTCAGTGACAGATCTGAGCTCATAGAATGCAAATCTAGAACCTACTTCAGTCTTCAACTGCCAATCATCAGCTCAAATACACATCTCCATGATTTTATCCATTGTACATGCATTGTCCTCATACAACCCACATATGTATGCGCCCTGGCCCATTATAACCCGCGTACACCTCAAAAGCTAGGGTTTCTAAAGCTCCAAGACGTTTTCCGTCAAGATCTTCGATATTGCCGAAACTTTGATGCATCCATGAGATCCTTCTCATGCTCTCTTTCTCAGAATAGATCTTCAATCATGCTCAAGAGATCCACACCAAAATTCTCTCACAAGAAGCTCTCCATCAATACTCCAAAATATATTCTCACAAGAAGCTCTCCATTGATCCACAAAAAAAAAATGTTTTACAAGAGACCATAGATATCTTATTTATACTTTCATTCTCTAGGTCACTTACCCCATTTTTAGGTCACTTAACCCATTTCTAGGTCACTTAACTTATTTTCCTTATTTTAGTGTTAACCACTTTCCATAAATAGAAAGTTCTCCAATACTTTATCATTTAAATATTCCTTCTTGATTTTGTAACCTTACTTTATCATTTCTTGATTTTATCACTTCTCTTTATTATTTAAATAATCTT
The DNA here is from genome assembly GCA_009831015.1 of Picea engelmannii. NCBI lineage: Eukaryota > Viridiplantae > Streptophyta > Pinopsida > Pinales > Pinaceae > Picea > Picea engelmannii. Next base: position 247,173 of record ML797190.1, on the reverse strand, counting down.
TCTTGATTTTTTCACTTTACTTTATCATTTAAATAATGATTTCTTATTTTAGGTCACTTTGACTTCTTTGACCTTTGGGGCTTCAAGCCTTCATATGGGGGTCCTTCATCTTTGTAAGGCCATAAATTTCAAACCGTGAGGAGTTATGTGACATTTCACATACCATCGGAAATGGCATGACAAGAAATATCCATCTAGGATAGTTTCACCAACAACTTCATTGATCTTCATCTCTTTATTACACATACAACCATGGGTCCTCCAACCATTCTTCTAGGATAAATCAATTTTCAAAGCGTCTTCCCATGAGGGATTTCACCATAAGGGGACCACTTTGGAGTTCATCCATTTTTGCACCTTATCAATCATGATAAGACAATAATGAGTCATCTATAAATTTTTCCAACAATGCATCATATACCAATGAAACCACCTTCATCATGTATCAATGAAAACTCATTGATCCATCTTCATCGATTGGTTTCCACTTGACATATATCATTCTCATCAAGGATAATAAATATACATTATTCATCAATCATCAATAAATCAAGCTTATCAATCCATTGACATCAATCAATCACTTGACATCAATCCTTTGACATCAAAATAATCAAACCATTGGCATCAATGAGAAAATGATCCAACAGGATCCACCTTCCAGTTGGAGCTGAAGAATCAAGGAGTTGTAGCTTCCTTCAGGTTGGATCCTGTGAATTAGGGGGTTCGAACCTCCTTCTGGTTGGAGCCAACAAATTGGGTGGTTGTAGCCACCTTCCGTTGGAGCTGGAGAATACAGGTGGTTGGAGCCTCCGTTTTGTTGGAGCTAGAGAATTGGAAGTTGCTTCTTCCTTGAATGTAATTCTTAAAGACATGAAAGAAAATAATTACATGTTTTTATCCCGCATTGGGTTTCCACGAAAAATATTGGTGTATTGTGCATTGAATGGATGTGTCTATTATTGTTGATTATGCACTGATGGGTGTTAATGTTTTATGATGCAATAACATATTAATGATGAACTAATGAACATTGTTGAATAAGCTAAAGAAATATACATTGTGGTTAAAAGGATTAATAAGTGGTATACATTTCTCATTACTGATTCACCCCCCCCTCTCAGTAATCCAACAATTGGTATTAGAGAAAATTCATTCAGGAAAATAATTTAACCACTGGAAGGAGATCATGGAATATATTGAGAATGGACTACCAAATTTTGATGGTCAGAGTGGCCTAGAGTGTGAGATATGGTGCTCAAGGAAAAAAGTATTTTTAAAAGCACAAGGATATGATATTTTTAAATCAATTTCTACAATATATGATAGTTCAAAAAGGCAAGAGGTTGTAACCAAGAAGGAATTGAAACGAAACAAAACAATTGCAATGGATTTCATTTTGGAAGGATTATATGATTCAGTAAAGAAAAAAATGGGTAAATGTTCACCAGCTAAAGAACTTTGGGATAAGTTACATAATATATATTCTTCACCTATCACAGAGTCAAAGAATTCCAAAGAATATGCAGGTATAGATCAAGAGGAAAGATGTTCATCATGTCAGAGTGATTCAGAAGAAGAAGAGTAAGAAATCAACAAAAGTATATTTGTCTACTTTAATTGTGAAAAAGGAGAACATATTGAATTTGAATTCCCATATTTAAAAATTGAAAGTGATGATACAAAAAAAGAAATGAAAAAGAAGACAATCTAGAAACTAAAACGGAAAAGAATCATGAAGCAGAATACAGGCAATGAGAAAGAGAACTTGAAAAATAAATCATCACCTTGAATATCCAACTTGAAGAAGCAAGAAGAACATAAGAAGTAATGAAAATCTAGATGAAGAAGAAAGAAGAGGATTGTGAGAAGCTTGAAGAACAAATTTTCATGTTGAGAGTAAAAGTTGTCAAGCTCAATAAAAATGTTGAAGAAAAATCCACATCTTGAACAAATAAAGTTGAATAGAAATGGAATAGGTCACCAAAAAAGAAGAATGAAGAGAAACCTAAGAGTTATGAAAAAACTATTAAAGGTTCTATGAAGAAGGAAGAGTGTAATCCCCTAAAGAAAAATATTCCAGAAGTACAAATGAATCAAATAGAATACTACAGAAGAAGAACAAGCGAATAAAGAATAGGTTAAAGAGATTGTACATTTAGGAATCATGGTGCAAGATGAATCTACATATAGAATGAAAGAAGACAGAGTTTAGAGAGTTGATGAATCCACATATGAAGAGGAATATGACTCTACATCGGAGAAGATGTTGTTCTGAGCCATCTAACTTAGAGACTCCTAGGTAACATGAATATTAGACAAGGGGAGTCTATGCAGTAACTGAGACAAACCAGAGAACCATTCTGTGAGCAGCATGTAGAGTTTGAGTATAAATACACAGAGAAGTCGGTTAGCATAAGTTTATGATTTTATTCAGAGAGAGATATATTCAGCACAAGTTGTTCCATATATGCATAGTTTGGTCTACATATAGAGAAGACCAGTGGAAACATTTGGAATTTGGTGATCAATTGTAGGAATGAAGACTTCATGATAGTACAGTGACATATGGGTCAGCATTGTGGACAGTTGAGTATCAGAGTCTTGGATAGTATGGATAGATATGGATTAGCATGCTTAGATAGATAGATGTAAGTGGATGAGAGCATGGATTCATAGTTTGTTTCAGAGAGTGGTTCATAGATTGATTCAAAAATTGGTTCATAGAATGTTGGATGATTATTTGAATGCTTAATCTTGAATTGTTTTTATATATTTATGTTGATTACACAAGGAAGAACCAATGGACAATAACTCCAAACTAAAGTAGGTACAAGAATCCCTACAATCGATCTACATGACATATTGAAGATATTCAAAAGGAGAGAAACAAAAGAAAGAAGAAAAGTTGCAATATTATCTAGAAAAATTGTCTGATAGAGAGATCAGATCAGAGGAATTGTAATGTCCCAAGCCACCCAAGCTGGGAAATGCCACTATATGTTTTCTCGATTAGCAAATTGTAACATACCCAGCCTCCCATGGGAGGGCATGCCACACCAAGAATGCACATCTTGATTGATTTGGAGACTTTGATAACACTTAATTAGTAAAGAAGCATGAAATACATGCATGCAATGATCAAGATTCATACCACAGCATAAAATACATGCACAATATATCATGCACAAAATTAACTAGCAAGAATGCATATTATAGGTACAATATTAGGTATAATAATTTGATACATAGTAGAAATAAATATATAAGAAAAAAAAACCATAACAGAGAGAACTTATCTTTTATAAAAGAAGACACCAATTGGCTGCAAACCAACGAAGTTCCACCCAACTGTAGACATTGTTGTTCTAAGTCTCAACAATAGTGTCACCCCTAAGACAAGGCTATGAATCCACAAGGACAGTTCTAGAGTGTTGCTTGAATTTCCAAACCAGTTAGCACTCAATCTCTCAAAGGATTCTCTAGCACTCACAACAATCCAAGTACCCATCTCTCTTCTACTCATTCTACACCATCCAAGAGAATATACCTCCACCTTTCTCTGCCACACAGTCCCTCAGGAAGTCCCTCTCCTTCCAGTGCTCCAGTGCAACTGGTCCATAATCTCCATGCTGGGACTCTCAAGACTTGAAAATATGATCAAATCTGATCACGGGCCAAGCATCTCAGACATGTAGTCCTTAAATCATGGCTGGATTACACCAATAATATTTACAGCCAACAAAACCATGGTTTCTCTTCAACATTTCATCTACCATTCCCAAGCAAAGATACCAAAATGAGGAAAGATGAGTGAGTGAAGGAAATGGATGGAGAGAAGACCCCAAGAGAGAGGATGAATAGTGAATCAAAATGGGTGAATGTACATGTGAGGTGACCATCAAAAACACCAGAATGGGGATGGGAATGAGAGTATTTTTCAATGGGATAACAAACCCCTTCCATAGACCAGGGACAGAATTTTGTAATTTGTGGGGGTCAAGAACCTATTGGCCTTCCCCGAATAGCTCATGTAATTGATACCCCCCCCATTACACATAATGATTAATATAAAATAAATAATAACTTATCCCCTCAAGGCCCCCTCTCTTGTGGAATCATATCCCCCTATAAATCTAGTCCTTGTTCGTCTAACAACCAACAATGTATTTATTATTAATAATGATCAAAACATTAAATTTATTAGGCACAATAGTCTTAATTGTTTGGGAACTTTATCCTCTCAGTAATGGAACACTACATTATTTAATACGGGGGCTCAAAACCTAGGTTGTTACATACCCTCCCCCTTATTTTGGCACTGTCCTCAGTGCATATACAAAACAAGAATCAAAATTCCAAAATTTCTTTAAAACGATTTGGATACTCTACCTGCATGGCATATTCATGCTCCCAGGTAGCATCTTTAGGACTGTAGTAGGTCCTCTAAACTTTTACCATCTCTATAACTCGATTCCAAATAATTTTGACTTTTTTGTGCACAATTCACATTGGCTGGATGTGGAAGTCTCCCTCTGTCTCTACCTAAATCAGATTCCAATCAACAACATGGTTAGGATCATGTACATATTTCTTTATCACAGAGACATGAAATACATTATGCATGTTCATGGAAACAAGCAATGCAAGCATGTATGTAACTAGCCCTATTCTATCCAATATCTCAAATGGACCACAATATCTGGCTGCCAGCTTTGTACAACTTCCCAACTTCAAAGAGCTCTTCTTGGGATTTACTTTCAAGAGCACTTTCTCTCATACTTTAAATTCTCTTGTTGTCCTATTCTTGTCAGAATAAACCTTCTGTTTATTTGGAGCTTCCTTTAAATTTTTCTTAATCTTAACCATCAAGTCTTCCATTTCCTTGAGAAATTCCAACCCCAATACCGCTCTATCTGTTGGATTGTCCCAGCTTAATGGAGTACTACGCTTTATACCATACAAGGCTTCAAATGGGATCATATTAAATGAATCTTGATACCCATTATTATAAGAAAACTCAACCAAGTGCAGGTAATATTCCCACTTAGATGGATTATCCATCACATACATTGTTAACATTTCTTTAATTACTTGGTTGACCCTCTCTATCTTCCCATATGACTGTGGATGGTATGCTTTGCTAAAGTTCATATTTGTACCAAATCCTTTGAATAATAATTTCCATAAATTTGAAGTAAACTTAGTGTCTTTGTCTAAGACAATTGTCCTAGGTATCCCATGCAACCTAGCAATTTCCATCATGTAAAGTTTTGCAATATTAGCTACTATATGAGTTGTTTTTACATGAAAAAAATGAGCAACCTTCATCAATTTATCAACCACTGCCATGATTGAATCTTGTTGCCTTGTTGTCCTGGGAAATTTAGTTATAAATTCAATGTTTATCACTTCCCATTTCTTCTCTGGAATTGGTAATGGATGTAGCAAACTTGTTGGGTGTATATGCTCAACTTTCACTCTCTGACATTCCATACATCTGGTGATATAATCAGCAACATCCTTTTTCATTCTCGACCAAAAGAATTTGCTTCTTACTATTGTAATTGTTTTTTGGTAACCGAGATGTCCATCATATGGAACATTATGCATTTCCTTTAATACAAAATTCCTAAGTTCTCTGGAACTAGGAACATAAATTCTATTTTTATGCATAAGTAGTTCATCTTCCTTTATCCCACACACTTTCGTTTTCTATTGTACATATCCTCACTGTAATATTTCCTTTAACTGTAGGTAATGCTGATCTGTAACAACAACATCTAAAATTCTTCTCTTCAAGTCAAAATGATGCATACTGATAGCTATAGCATGCATGAGATGCACTCTTCTACTAAGTGCATCAACAACTTTATTTTATTTTCCTTTGATATGATTGATATCAAAGTCGTTTTCACTTAATAACTCAAGCCATATTGCTTTCCTAGCATTCAAAGTTGGTTGATCAAAAAGATATTCCATACCATTGTGGTATGTTCTTAATTACAATCTCTTTCCCATGAGATAATGCCTCCACATATTCAATGCATGAACAATGGCAGCGAGCTCCAAGTCATGTGTGGCATAGATCCTCTCATGCTCCTTAATATTTCTGGACTCATAACAAATGACATTTCCATTTTGAGGGAGGACTCCACCAAGCCCTTACTTTCATACATCTTTTCATACTACAAAATTCTCATTTGGGTCAACAATATTCAAAATAGGTGCACTAGTAAGTAATTAATTCAGCGAATTAAAATTTTCTTCACACTTAGGTGTCCATTCAAATTTAATTCCATTCTTCACAAATAACTGATGGGATGAGAAATCTTACAGAACCCTACTATAAACCTTTGGTAGTAACTAGCTAACCCCATAAAATACTTGACTTATGAAACCTTCTTGGGCATTGGCCATCCTCTAATGGATTCAATCTTCTAAGGGTCTACTGCTATACCCTGTTCTGAAATAACGTGCCCGAAATAATGGAACTGTTCTTGATAAAAATAACACTTACCCAGCTTGGCATACAACTAATGTTCTCTCAGCACTTGCAATACTAGTCTTAGGTGATGTTCATGCTCTTCCTCTGAATTAGAATATAAAAGTATGTCATATAGGAAAACTATGACAAACTTATCCAAATAATTTCTAAATATTTCATTCATTAAACCATAAATATAGCTGGTGCATTGGACAATCCAAATGGCACCACTATAAACTCATAATTCCCATACCTGGTTCTAAAGGTTGTCTTATGGATTTGTTCTTCTTTGATTCTTACGTGATGGTATCCCGATCTCAAGTCTATCTTTGAAAATATATTTTCTCCTCTTATTTGATCAAAGAGGTCATCAGTTATGGGTAGAGGATACTTGTTATTTATAGTATACTTATTCAACTGTCGAAAGTTAATACACATCCTCAAGGTTCCATATTTATTTTTGACAAAGAGTATTGGTGCTCCCCAAGGTGAAACACTTGGGAGCATGTACCCTTTCTTCAACAATTCCTCCAACTGCATTTGTAATTATTTTAACTCTGGTGTGCTCATTCTGTAAGGTGTTTTTGACACCGGGGAATCTCTCGTCACTAGATAAATAGAGAAATCTATTTTCATTTTTGGCGGCAACCCTAATATTTCTTGGAATACATCCTCGAATTCTTGTAGTATCGAGAAATCTTCAAGGCTTGGCCCATTTGTATTTTTTTGTCTCCTCCACATGGGATGCATAAAATTGAGAGCATTTTCTGAGACATCTCTTTAGTTGTAAGGTTGAAATACCCCTTATATAGATGGTCCTTGGAACTCCTTTCACAGTGCTCTATTTTCCATCTCCATCAAGACATTTAAATGTCTTGATATGACAATTTAGGACAATATGATGCTTCTCCATCCAATCCATTCCAATTATAATATCATAAGACCTCAATGGTATGATATTTAGGTCAACACTAGTGTTCACACCATTAATACTCATGGAAAAACTTATGAAAATATCATGGATTCTCCTTTTGGTTCTAGTGGCTAGTTGAACCAAACTTGATTTCCTAAGGTTAATTTTATCCAAATGTAATCTATCCACTATTTTAGGATCAATGTAACAATGTCTTTCTCTTGAATCAATTAAAATAGAAATAGAATGATTTATGATCTTACCTTCCACCTCAATCATGTTGTATTGGTATTTTGATTGTCGATCATATAAGGTTGCATAAATCCTTCCCATGTATTCAACTGTTGTAGCCTCTTGGATGTTGTGCATAGTATTCACTATGTCCTTTTTGTGTGGTAAATCCTTGTACAAGTGATCTTCTTTGCATCCCCAACACTGGATTGGTGGTTTTCCCCTTTTTTCCAAGGAGTTTTCTTTCCTGGAATCATCCTTATCATACTGATCTTGATGATTTTTATTAGACTCATTTCTATTGAAAGGAGGCTTGAATCCTTTCCTCCTCTAATAGGAATTCTCCTTCTTCTTATCCTTCCAAGATTTCTGCATGGACTCTCTTCCCTAGCCTTTCTCATACAAGTATTTGTCCTTCCTTATAGCCTCAATCAAGGTCTTGAGCTCATCATTCCGAATATTTTATTTATAAAAGGATGGAAGTCCACTCAAAAACCTTTGTTTCTTTACCTTTTCATTGTTTATAAAACAAACATACTTTAACAACCCCAAGAACTTTTTCTCGTACTCTTGTATAGTCAGTCTTCCCAACCCGAGTTCAAAGAACTCCTACATTTTCTTTTCATAAAAATTCTCTAAGAGGTACTCCTTCTGGAAATACTTCTTGAATTGCTTCCAAGTGATCCTATTCTCATTAATATGTTCAACTTGCTTAAGTTTATGCCACCACATTGTAGCTTTCCCATGTAAGTGGTAGGTGGCAATTATGGCTTCTAGATTTGATGAATAGTTGTGCAAATAGAAATATATCCTGAGTCCAAGAAACCATGCTTCAAAATAATCCTCCCTTTCTCTTTCACCATCAAAGGATGGTAGCTTAAGCTTCCTCAAATATCCTTGCAAACTATCCACGTCATGTCTCCTTCTTTGGTTCCTAACAAGAGACACCTCTCAACTTCTTAAGGAATATTCAGATGCATAAAACTTTCTTGTTGAGTAAGGAGGTGAGTGGTGTCTATCAGATCTATTAGCACTTCTGGAATAACCCTCTCTTCCACAATCATTTATAATTTCATGGCACCGACCTTCTTCCTCTTTCTTTGAGCCATTTTTATCTTGACCTTGAAACTGATTTAAGCTCTACAACACTCGATCATTTGTCTAAATTTTCTCCCTCATCGGCCTCTCATTGTCTTCCTTGTAGCTGTGCACTTCTATTTTTGTTGTTCTTCAGCAGAACAACAAAAATGGGTAACCAAGATATTGGGCTATGATTTTGAAATCGTCTATAAAAAGGGGAAGAAAAATGTTGTGGCAGATGCACTCTCAAGAAAGGATGAAGATGTTGAGGCCTTTCTTTGTGCTATCTCGATCATCC
>ML797190.1:204644-236550 GCA_009831015.1 Picea engelmannii | reverse complement strand
CTTGTACTTGAACATTTAAGTGGGGTAAAAGGAGGTTGCCCCCTCGAAGAGGCTTATTATCTGAAATTATCTCTTTTTCAAGGCGTTGAGTACTTTTCCTGAGGTTTTTCTATGCTATATTGATGTTTGGTTCTTAATAGTCTCTGGACTACGGGATCTACTTCCATGTGGAAGAAATAAGGTATGGACAGGTGGCCCTATCTGATGGGTGACACATGTCATATAATAATTGGCATGAATGGTATTTGAAACACATGAAACATGGTGACATGTGTCAAGCTTCAAGTGTGTCCACATCACCCTAGGTGACATCAACAAGTTACGTCACCCCAATGCCTCACACCTTCGGGGCTTCAAAGATTCGGGAGACTTATCCTCACTATACCACAAATCCCCCAAATGTCAAACTCCCAAATAGGATGATTTATGGACATGTGTCCTCAAACAAGAATGGTCTAGATTTACTCCAAGATTCAGGACTTCAAAGGTTTTTCTCTACTGAACACCACCACACCCTCGGACTATCGAATTTCAAATTTACAAACCCTTTCTAATATTCAGACATGTGTACCTAAATATGAAGGGTCCATATTTACTCTGGAGTTCAGGACTTCAAAAGTTTTTCTGTCGATCCCCGACCATCGGTCATGGACGATCAAAGATTTTCTTTGTCCGAGAAAGAGAAAAACTTCACCATAATCTGTTGATCCCCGACCATCGACCATCGAAGATAGGATATTTTTCCTTGGTCAATATTCAACCCTTCACACAATTCGCTGACCCCCGACCATCGATCGTAGGATATTTTTTTTGGTGAACTTCCACAATTCAATTTTTTTAGAAAATCATAGGTGAATCTGGGTCGTTGATCTCCCAGTCAAGATGATCTTGACCATTGGTTTTCTCCAACTCCCAAACAACCGAAATCAATAGGAACTATTGATGTTACTCATTTTTCAAATAGTTGAATCAATCCCAGTCATTGATTTGGTAATTTTGCTAAAATTTCCAAACATTCAAATTTTTAAAAATTTTCAAGGAAAAATCAAGACCCTTGACCCAAGATCGAACATGATCTCAACCGCCTTTCTCCAAACTCTGTCCATCATTACAAAGGTCATTAAAACTCAAATTTTTGAACTTCCAAGTCGAGTTTGACTCCACAACTCTGCAGATCAAATCCATTAACTTCTTAGACATTCCTAGAATCATTCAAAATCATATTTGTTCACGAATTTGGGGGATTTCACTCAAACGCTTCCACCACTTTTCTCCAATTTGCACAGATATATATAAAATCTATAACAATGAATCTTCCTGATTCACACTTGTTCTGGCCTTTAATAGTCTGGTGTTTGAACCAGAAACTCTAATACCAATTTGTAACATCCCCAACCACCCAAGATGGGAAACACCATTACATTTCTTCTCTATTACCAAAATGTAACATACCTATTACACATTATTTTCATCACCCTTATGATTGTTAATGATGTAAACCTATATGTTACCTTCAGAGGGGTCAGTGGCCTGAGTTCCTAAAGAAAGAAGGAGAAGAACTTTTACTGAGAGAAGAAGTTGTATTTTCCTTTGTAAAAACCCTATTTAAGAGGCTTTCTGCAGTTTTCTCTATACACAGGGTGTGGAAATGCCTGATTTCCATAGGCTACACCATAGCTAGGCTGCGGAATTTCTGCAGGCTTCTCTATAGATAGGGTGCAGAGGCCTTCATACATGGGAAAAAACGAGCATTTTCTCAATGCTTCTAGAAGGAGAATCTTCTATGGTGAGGTGGCCTTTGAACGGTTTGGATCTTACTCACTTTCATGATTTAGTGGGATCATCCTAACCTCCTCACCTTATCCTCTTTAGCTTATAAAAGGAGATGAGCTCTCATGGAGAAGGTGGTTTTGTCTTGAGATTGTTAGCTTGGTTATAGTGGCTTTGAGCTTTCCTTTGTCAAGATAGATTGTGAGTAGCTATCAAATCCACATTCTTAGAATCCATTGGAGAAAGAAGTGTGTGGGAAGCAAGGAATTGTTAGAAGGAACCTGACGACATCAAGGCATCTAGTTGTATATTTCTTCCACATTCTTTAATACATATATACTTTTCTTCCCTATATGAATATTATATGTCCATATTGTATGATTCCTTGATCACGTACATAGTTTCATATCAAATAAAATCTGTTATTCTTGTCTTTGTTGGCTTGTGATTATTTGCAGATATTTCTCATAAACCTCGTGACGGAGCTTGGATTGCATTGGCGAAGTTAGATCTTCAATATTTAAAAGGTATGTTCTAGATTCATTTCTCATTTGATAATTGAAAACTAAGGAGAGATTAGTGTATTGTCTTGTTTTGTTCTAGTTTCATAGTGAAGCTAGGGGTATTGATTTGTGTCCGCACTTAACAATTAGCCCAATAATAAAATTGGCAATTGTACTGGGGATCAGATTGTTTTCCTAGTTTGTCTTTATTTCTTGCTTTGATTGCTTGGGTTTTGTTTTCTGAGTCACTGGGGGATCCAACTTGACCCTCTGACTGTTTAAACACACTGGATATACCTTCATACTTTTTATTTTTTCCATTTTTTATTTGATTTTCGCACCCTGCCTTGAGGGACAGTGTGGTGATATAAGATTTTTGCACCCTACCTTTCTGACAGAGTGCGACATTTTCACACTGTATTAGTCCTCTAGCCTATGGAAATCAAGGATTTCCGCACTGTGTTAGTCTACAACCTGCGGAAATTGTGAAAATTTTGATTTTTGATGGTTTTTTCGTTACCCAGACCTTGGATTTGGTTTTGGGGTGAATTTTTGGATTTGATTATAGTTTGTTTACAATCTTATTGATAAAATTTGAATATTATTTCAGCCATATTTACCTTATATTTGATTTGTTTGTTTTTGAAATATTTGATCTCTTCCTTTGAGTGTCTTTCTGTTACAAAGCATTGTTTTTCTTTAGAATTGTTTATTGAAGGAATACTTCTTTTTCTGAATAAATCATGTTAAAAGGGAAACTTAGTTTGGGTTTCTTTTGTTTTGAGGAAACTCGCTCTTTCTTTTAGTGTCTCTTTGAAACAAAATCTTTAATTTTCTTTCTTTGTATTAGTTTGGGGACATCCTTGCATTTGAAGAAGCGAAATTGCATGGTTTTTGGCATTTTTAATCTTGAATTTTTAAAATCGTGTATTGGTGTAGAGTCTATTTTGCTCATTTCTTGAGAATCTTGATGTTTATGAGCTTAATAAAATTTTGGGACATTGTGCATATGGGAATGATAAACATTTTCTCCTTCTCGTAATATAGATTTCATCGAAGTGAAATATTTGCATTGTTTAGAGTCGGTCAAAACATCATTTAGTCCACATCATTTTCCCTCTTGAGTAACAACAACCTTAAAAGAAAAATTCTTATAAAAATTGATTAGACATTTTTATATTCTCTAGTAGAAAACCTACATTAGATTAGTTGTAGGGATTTGGAATAAATGTGAAATATAACTTTCCAAAGATGCAAATAAACATATAATCTTGAGTTAGGGAGCGGTAAATCCAATTGCTACATTTTTTCCTGGGAAGCCCTTCTCACACAAGGGTCAAACCTGAGGTCACATTAATACTGGCAGAGTTACTCACCCTTCTTTGTTGGTCTTGGTGTAGATATTGAGCGTATTATGGGGGTTTCTTGAAGGTATACCCACAATGATGAGTGGAATCCTTTCAAATTGATTTCGGGCTAGATACCCTACCCTTGCATATGGATCAAACTGCCGACTATTTCCCCAGGTATCATTGTTGTAGTCGGTAACCTTAGTGGCCTATCTCTTTAGGGTATTTACATGAGGTGACTATGGAGGGGAAAGTATTCATAGTATCTGGAATCGACATTGGCCAAACTCACTCGGGCTCCTTGGAGAGTATACCCACGTTTATGTGTGGGATCTTGCACCAGGGTGTAAGTTCGTTAAGCAGGTCATCAACGTAAATTTTCCACCTGCTCTATCTCAGCCCCTTCTTACATTGTCCTTGCGACATTGGATTTCATCACCAACTAGTGTTTTCATTGTGAGAAGGTTTTGTTTGCTTGTTTGCTTACTATATTTTTAGCGTGTGTTGTTTGTTTTCCTTAGCAGACTCTAGGTTGGATTTTTGTTTTTAATGGTGTCAATTCCCAGAATGACCAATGAAGGAACCTCTTCTCTAGGGGAACCTTTTGTTTCTCCTTCTTATGGAAACATTGGTCCTCCTCACATCACTACTTTGAGCCTTCCAGGTCTCACAATTGGATTATCGGTATGGTTGTTTTCCACTCAGGTAGTCCCGAATGCAGTTAGTGCTTCAGTTGTAAGAACTTCCCCCAAAGAGAATCAAACTCATGTTGATCGTTCGTCATATTCACCAGTAATATCTTCTTCACCTTCTTCACTTGAAAGGTCTTCTTCCTTTTCATCTTCTTCGCTGAGTGAAAGCTCTCAAGCCAGTAACCCGGTGGATAAGAAGAAGAAGAAAAGGAAGATTAAGAAGAAGAAAAATAAGCAAGGGTCCAAAATTCCAACCACTGTTGGACATGTTGGAAAGAAACTAGTTACTATTAATCGTGTTGGGAGTGTTGATGATGTCAAGATATCCCAAACAACCCATAAACCCAAGTACCCTTGCAGGATTTGTAAGGGTAGCCATCTTCTTAAGGATTTCCCTGGTTTATCCAAGCTTGTAGAAGCATGGTCTACACACCCTCACCAACCCATATTGTCAGCCTCTGAACAACATGTTGATGACCTCCCATCAATTAGTCATGATATAATTGGGAAATAGAAAAGTAGATTCAAGTTCCTGTGTATGTTATGCAAAGGGAGTCATCTAACTCACCTTTTCCATCGTATGGATGAAGCCTCGAAATTACTGGAAGACATGACTATTTCACAACCTCAACTTCCAGCTTCTTATCGCAAGCTTACTCTCAACCCACCTGTAGATGATGGAATGATCAATCTGACCCCTTCATCTATCAGTCTAGTTGATCATGTAGTCAATCTGGTCACGTCCTTAGTTGAACCAGTTGAGAAAGTGGTTCATCTGATCCCATCCTCGGTAAATCCCACTCTCCCGCCAAAGAGTACAACCTAAGTGGTCGATCCAATCCCATCCTCAGTCAATCCCACTCTCCCATTAGAGATTCAAACCATATATTTCAATCCCTTGCCACGCGTCGACACCATTCTCCCCTTGGAGAATCAAACCCAAGTGATCGATCTGATCTCGTCATCGGTCAATCCTACTCTCTCGCTTGAGAGTAAACCTGATACTGCCCATGTTTTTCTTGTTGATACAGAATCTACCATGCCGAGGAGGCATTCCTCCTTCTCCCGTGGAACCTCCTCCAAGTAATGAGGCCATCCTTTTTAATTGGGGTGTGCTAACTGGACCTCATCTTCCCTCTCACATTCCTTTCCAGATTACAGTACAAGTTTGTTGTAGAGACGTTCCTAAGAATTTGATAGATGAAGGTGCATCCGTTAGTATTTTTTCCTCTATTGCTTGGCAAGCTTTGGGTTTTCCTCATCTTGCATTGGTTACATAGAATATGTTATATTTTAACATAACAACCTGTCAACCTTTAGGGACCCTTCCTCAATTTCCTGTAACTTTGGGCAGGAAAACTGTCTTTATTGAAGTTATGGTAGTCCAAGACCCCTTAGATTTTGCTTTACTCATTGGATGGGATTATGTCTATGCCATGAAAGATATTGTGTCCAATATTTTTCGTGTGATATCTTTCCCTCACTATGGAAGAATTGTGATTATTGATAAACTTTCAGTCATCGGTCTTGACTAGATTACCTCCCTAAATGGTTCTTATATGCAGATGGTATCGCCCCTGCCATAGGTTAATTATTTGGTGTTGTCTCCCATGAATTCATCTTATGATGATTTCAATCGAGTAGTTGACATGGTGATATCTTTGATAGGGATTTTAGAGCCTGATCTCCTTACCCCTATTGTGGCTCTCAACATGTGTTCCTTCCAGAGTGTGTTTCTTCCATTGAGTGAAGATCTCTTGGAGGCCATGTCCGAGTTTTGTCCCTTAACATGGTGTCCTTCCAGAGTGTTGTCCTCTTGGAAGACATGATCAAGGAGAGTCTGTTGAGCATGATTTTCTCTTTCAATCTCGTTAAAAAATGAAACAGAGGTCTGGGGATTGCACCTGGATTTGTGAGCATAGTTTTTCTTCTCTATGGAAAGCTCGTTAAAAAATAAAATAGATTTGTTCCCCCTCTCTGTTTGAGTCAAGTCCTTCATCTAGTATTTGAAGCTTCATTTCATCTTCCTTTGTAGTTGGATGAAACAAAGCTTGGGGGGAAATGCCTCTAGCCTCTGGAATTCATGCTGAAGTTAAGATGCTAGCTTCTTAAGCTGGGGGCTAAGTACCAACCATCCCTGAATAATGCATTGGGAATTTCAAGCATAGTTTTCTATGGTTCAATCTTGCATAAAAATGAAACCACCCACCTCAAGAAAATTTTCCTTTGGTTCAAGCTTGTGTAAAAATGAAACCAGGTCCAAGCATAGTTTTGGCTAGTTTTAAGCTCGTGTAAAAAATAAAATCTATCCCAAGCATAGTTTTGTTTTGTTTTAAGCTTTCATAAAAATGAAAACAATATCGATCTTAGTCTTTGTTCTTTCTCGTGCTTGTAAATCAATGAGAATATAACCGAGTAGAATTTTATCACTTTTTCAGACTCGTAAAGGTATATGAAAAAGGAACCCCCTGGAGTTCTCTTTAATCTCTTTTCAGACTCTCTAAACATGAAAATATTGCCGATCGATCATGTTCTTTTCACTCTCATTAAATTATTTGAAGAAAATGTTTGTTGAGTGGTAGTTTATCTCTTTTTCGGTCTCATCAGACTACTATATGAAAAAGGAACTGAGAGAGTTCCCTTTAAGTGTTTTTCAGACTCTCTAAACATGAAAAACCCCCGAGTTTTCTTTCTTTGGACTCGTAAAACAAACATCACAAGGCCCATATGGGACCGAACCACTCCTTCTTAGGGTTTTTTAAACATACTCCAAAGGACTCATATGAAGGATGAGCTTACAGTTCAAGCATATGTTATCCTCCTCAAGCTTCTGTAAAAATAAAGAGGTACTTGCCAGAAATGGTGGGGGAAAATTTTGGAAAGAAATGTGTCTAAACTTGTATTCTATGGAAGAGTCACCTTTGAACATGACACCCTTTCACATGCTTTCTATCTAGGTTGGAAAATCTGCTTGTCTCTTTATCATACCACTTTCTAAAATTACAAATTGGTCTGTGATACCTATTGTTGAGTTAGGATTTTCCAAGATAGTTGTTGTGTCATCAATATGTTCAAAAAGATATTCAACCCAAAAAGAATTCTATTGTGTCGGCCATTTCTGCAGTCCTTAATCCTTCTATTGTGTCATCCATCCCTGAGTCAGTCCTAAATCACTTGTTACTCTGACCTACTTCAAATCTTGTTACCCATTTCTTGTCATTGACGTGGGATACATTAAGGCCTTCCTTTGACGAGTCTTTTCCTGTCAACTTCAACTCATTATCTAGGAATTAAACATAGAAACTAATTGGTACCTTGGAACTTGCATGCCTCAATGGCAGGTTTACTCACTTTCGACAGTGGGTTTTCATTATTGACCCCTTATCGGGAGATTTCGTCAAGTGTTCGACTTCAGCTCAGTAATTCACACTCGTTGGATTGTACTAGTGTACCTTGGGAGTCATTGACATAAATGTTGATTTCCCTCACACTTGTTAATGATATACACTAATGAATGGTAATCAAGTGGTTTCTACCATCTTCAACATATGTATTCATATGGTTAGATTCATACTATAGAGTGGTAGATATGAAGACCCTGGATCTTTTCTGACAAAATCAGGTTGTGTTGGATTATATTCATATTGTATTGTTGCACAGATCCACATTGTATGTCTCGTGGCTATGTTCAAATTTGAGTCTTTAACACATAGATCCACAGTGTATTTTTGGTGGCTATGTTCAGATTTGAGTCATAATGGCATGGATCCATAGTGTATGTTTGGTGGCCATGACCTGTATTACTTGACATGGATATTTGCATGTCATCATTTATTCTTTGATTCATTTGTATTTTGAGTATGGGAATTCCTACCTCAGTGATGATATATTATTGTATTGTATTTCCTTGTTTGTTGGCAGGTTTCCTACTAATTGTTCCTTGTTCCCTACACACACTTGATAAAGTATTTCAGCTAACAATCTGTTCTAACTTCATACTTTGGGGGGATTTTTGTTACACATTATTTTCATCACACTTGTGACCATTAATGATGTAAACCTCTATGTTTCCTTTAGAGGGGTCAGTGGCCTAAGTTCCTGATGAAAGAAGGGAGAAGAAATTTTACTGAGAGAAGAAGTTGTGTTTTCCTTTGTAAAAACCCTATTAAAGAGGATTTCTGCAGGCTGATCTATACATAGGGTGTGGAAATGTCTGATTTATGCAGGCTGCACGATAGCTATGCTGTGGAGTTTCCGCAGGTTTCTCTATAGCTAGGGTGCAGAGGCCTTCGTACATGGGAAAAATGAGCATTTTCTCGATGCTTCTAGAAGGAGAATATTCTATGGTGAGGTGGCCTCCAAACGGTTTGGATCTTACTCTCTTTCATGATTTAGTGGGATCATCCCAACCTCCTCACCTTATCCTCTTCATCTTATAAAAGTAGAGGAGCTCTCATGGAGAAGGTGTTTTTTGTTTGAGATTGTTAGCTTTGTTATAGTGGCTTTGAGATTTGCCTTTTCAAGATAGAATGTGAGTAGCTATCAGATCCACAGTCTTAGAATCCATTGAAGAAAGAAGTGTGTGGGAAGAAAGGAACTGTTAGAAGGAACCTGACGACATCAAGGAATCTGGTTGTATCTTTATTCCACATTCTTTAATACATATATACTTTTCTTTCCTATATGAATATTGCATGTCCATATTGTATGATTCCTTGATCACATACATAGTTTAATATCAAATAGAATCTGTTATTCTTGCCTTTGTTGGCTTGTGCTTATTTGCAGATATTTCTCATAAACCTCGTGACAGAGCTTGGATTACATTGGCAAAGTCGGATATTCAATATTTAAAAGGTATGTTTTAGATCCATTTCTCATTTGATAATTGAAAACTAAGGAAAGAGTAGTATATCGATATTTGTGGTATGCTCTGCAGTGTGGGATTGTCTTCTGGATGATGGTCCACTTGTCTTCTGGCTCAAGGTGAATGGCTTAAGGTTCAAGGGTAAGGCTAAATTTCCTTACCTTGATCCAGTTGCTTATCTTGAACCGGGTGAACCATAAGAGCGGTTTCCACTAACAAAAAAGTCTAGTTAATATGCCAAATGAAGCTTTATAAGGAATTACGATTTAGATGTCCTGTAAAAAGGTATTTTTTTCAATCTAACGTATATCTTATCCCTTTCATATTTTTTTAGATCTTTTCCTTTCCGAGGTTAGATTCCTGAGGAATAAGGATTGTCTTGTTTTGTTCTAGTTTCGTAGTGAATCTAGGGGGATTGATTTGTGTCCGCACTTAAAAATTAGCTCGATAACAATACCCATCCTCCCACAGGATGACATGCCATACCAAGAATGCACCTCTTGGATGATTTGGAGACTCTGATAATAATTAATTAATAAATAAGCATGAAATACATACATGAAATTATCAAGATTCATACCACAACATAAAATACATGCACAATATATCATGCAAAACATTAAATAGAAAGCATGCATATTGTAGGTACAATCTCAGGTATATAATTTTATACATAGTGGAAATAAATACATAAGCAAAGGAAACCATAATAGAGAGAACTTATCTTTTATAAAAGAAGAAACCAACTGGATTCATACCAAGGACGTTCCACCCAACCGTAGACATTTTTGTTCTAAATATCAACAATAGTGTCACCTCTGATCCAGGGCTATGAATCCACAAGGACAATTGATCCAGATGGATATCGGTGGCCACCCACCTTTTCCAACTGGCTCAAAACAGTTTTCTGACATTTTTGGCAATTTACTATTTTTAGCAGTTTTTACTTCCGGGGCCTAAATGAAGGTTTTTCGGTATCAAGATCCTCAATGATAGCCAAATGCATATTGAGCCCCCAAAATGAATCTCCTCAATGATACCTTTCCAACAGGCTATCACACACCTAAAATGGATATCGTATGCAAAAGTTACGACCCCGGGAAGTTGATGTACTAGCTTACCCAAACGGGGCCCACATGACTTTTGGCGTTTCATCTCCTAGGGTTAGGTTTTTGGATGTCTAGGGTTTTTGGAATTATTGATTATTGTAAAAAGGCCTCCAGAGACTCATTGTAACCTTCTTCTTGTGAATGCGCATTTCCGTCACATCTCTTCTCAGAGATAAGCTGCCACCATTCCAGCAAGCTTGTTTCCGCTGCATTTTATAGTTTCAGCTTATTTCGTTATTGAATAGAAAACCAGTTTTACTGTATCTTTGTTATTTTGTGTTAAGAACCTGTTAATAATATGTATTCATTTCATTCTACTCATAAAATCCAGATCAGTGGTATCAGAGCGGTATTCTCCTTGTCATCTTAATGCCTGTCCCCAACGAGGTCGGAGTACAAAGAATTGGGTCTCGAGCTTGCTTCTCTTGAGGACAGAAGCTCTCACACGCCCAAGAGACCTCCCATGGAAGGAGAAAATAAAGATGATAGGATAGGAGATACTTTCAAACTATTGATTGAGGAATCCCTCATGCAACAAAGGAACGAGATGATGGATAGTTTCACACAAATCCTTCGGCGACTACCAACAGGTGATGCATCTTCTTCGAACGGAGGTGTCGCCCCCTTCAAGGTAAAAATAAACTTTGATATTCCTATATTTGAAGGTCAGATAGACGCAAATGCTATAGACAAGTGGTTGAATCTACTAGAAGGGTATTTTTCTGTTCATAAATTTTTGAATAGAGAAAAGATTACTTTTGCGCTCCGCAAAGCCGTTCCCCATGTCAAAGATCGGTGGGAAACTTTCTGTGAGAAAAAGGAAACAGAGGAAACCTCATTATTTTCAGTCACGACCACCTAGGAATCCTTCAGGGATGCTATTAAGGAACAATACTACCCTGTCAGAAGTTATGACGACCTGTATACAAAATGGACCACACTACGGCAAGAAAGAGACTAAGCAGTGCCAGATTTCACAAATATCTTCCATACCTTGTGCACAAAGTTGGGTATCAAAGATTCAGAGTGACATCTGGTGCTCAAGTATCGCAGTGCTCTGCATAGATACATCCAAACTGAAATGGAATTTCTAGGCATCTCATCCTTGGGTGCAGCCTACCAATATGCTGTCAAAATCGAGCAGAAGCTCAAACAAAAGACGCGGCAACTTGGGCCTGGGAACCCCTCACAAAAAAAGCCAGGAAAGGGTGGCCCCAACCCACTGAACAAAGTACAAAGAAAAGATGGATAGAATCAAGACAACCAGTACAAGATGCAAGAAATGAAGGACATCGAAAAGACAAAGAAAGATACCAGGAAGTGGTGCGACTTCCATAAGATCCTTTGGCATAACACTACTGACTGTCGCTCAAAGCAGTCACTGGTGGCTGAAGTGAAAGCCTCTGAATTAGATGCAAATTCTGACTCCGAGACAGAACTAGAAAGGGGAAGATGGATCATTGATGCGGAACCTAGTGCCACCATTGCTACCACCAAGATCCATCCTGGTGAACCAGATGAGCCAGAAGAAGGAGAGTGCCTCTTCCATTCACAAATGTGGGTAAAAGGCACCCCGCTACACTTCATCATTGATAGTGGTAGCCATAAGAACCTCATCTCAGTAGAGGTCATCAAGTGGCTGGCCCTGCCAACAATGCCGCACCCACAACCCTACACCATTGGATGGCTCCACCAAGGAAGCGATCTCTGCGTCGACCAATAGTGTCGACTGTTGTACAACATCAAGCCCTTCAAAGACGAGGCATTGTGTGATGTTGCTCCTCTTGAAGTTTGTGATGTTCTTTTGGGCCAACCTTATTTATGGAAATGTCATGCTATATATGAGTCTAGGCCTCGTAGTGTTATTATTACTTTGAACAAGAAATTGTACAGAATACCCGAGGCAGTCCCACCTAGTGCTATTTCCTTGATCTCTGCTAAGAAATGCAGGAAGGTCATCTCTCAGACAGGGAAGTTTGTCTTCTTCATGATTCACTCTCAGAATAAGCGAAAGATCACAGCCACATCCAGGGTCTCTGCGGCCAACCTCTCCACACAGCAGAAGCAAGTAGATAAGGTCGTGGAAGAATACTCGGATATCTTCTCCTCACCTACAGGGGTACCTCTGCACTGCCAGTTCAAGCACCCCATCGATCTGACCACCGGCGCACCGCTGCCCAATGGGCTAGTCTATCATCACTCTTTGTTAGAGAATGAGGAGATCAAGAAACAGATCCAAGAACTGCTCCACAAGGGGCACATATGCCCTATATCATCACCTTGCAGGAGCCCAATCGTGCTAGTACAGAAGAAAGATGGAACCTGATGACTCTGTATTGATTATCAGGCTCTGAATAAAATCACTATCAGAAACTGGTACCCAATTCCCCGAATCGATGACCTCCTTGATCAACTCATGGGAGCCAAATACTTCAGTAAGATTGATCTGAAGTCTGGCTACCACCAGGTCCTGATAGAATAGATAGATGCATGGAAGACCACCTTCAAGTCAAAGGAAGGACTTTTTGAATGGTTGGTCATGCCCTTTGGTTTGACAAATTCTCCAACCACTTTCATGAGGATGATGGACGATATCCTGCGACCATTCACCAATACTTTTGTAGTGGTGTATCTGGATGACATTCTAATTTACAGAAAGACTTGGGACGAACACTTGCAGCATATTCAGCAGGTTATGCACACCCTGCGGCAGCACAAGCTATACACCAACCTCAAACAGGGGTGGTGGTAAGGAGAAATTTGTGTGGGGCCGGTCCCAACAATAAGCGTTCGATGATTTGAAGCAGCGCTTGTGCTCAGCCCTAGTACTTTCACTACCAGACCTGCAACATCCCTTTGATATCGAGACAGATGCTTTAGACTATGCCATGGGCACTGTTCTCACTCAGCATGGCCACCCCGTGGCCTATCATAGTGAGACACTGTCACATACTATCTGTAAGTACCCTACTTACGACAAAGAAATGTACTCCATTGTGCAAGCATGTCGCCAGTGGAGATATTACATTCTTGAGAAGGAGACAGTCATCCACACTGATCATAAGCCACTGTAGTTCATGCAGACATAGGGAAAATGACAAAATGACCGCCATCAAAAGTGGTCCACATACTTGCAACAATTCCACCTCAACATCAAGTATAAAACAGGAAGCACCAATTGCGTCACTGATTGCCTCAGTAGAACGCCAGTCGTGACACTCACCATGGTGCTAGACTCTTGTGTCCATGAGACATCTGGATGGCCCCAACTCTATGAGACAGACCCTGACTTCACCACCACCTACCAAATGTTGGGTGCAAATGCGGTTGTCAATAATTTCCATCTTTAGGATGGGTTGTTATGTCGTCTAGGCCATATCTGTGTTCCATCAAGCGAGCGAGTGAAGCTGATATGGGAAGCCCACTATAGTTGGGTGGCAGGACACTTCAGCATCGAAAAGACAGTGGCAATGTTACAGAAACATTTCTACTGGCCGAAACTTCGACAGGAGGTCGACAAGTATATCAGGTCCTGTACTGCCTGTGCTATTGCCAAACCAACCACTAAGAAACAGGGCTTGTACACCCCTCTTCCTACTCTTGACAGGCCATGGGAATCCATCTCAATGGACTACATGTCAGGCCTCCCATCCACCAAGCGGGGAAATGACTGTGTTTTTGTGGTTGTTGATTGCTTTTCTAAGATGATGATTCTCGTTGCCTGCAAGAAGAGCATCACAGCAGAGGCCACTGCCAAGCTCTTCTTTGAACGAGTCTAGGTACATTTTGGAATCCCACAAACCATTGTCTCAGATCGGGATAGTCAATTTCTCAGCACATTCTGGTCGAGCCTCTGGTCACTGCTGGACACCAAGCTCACCAAATCCACAGCCTTCCACCCCCAGACAAATGGCCAAACCGAGGTTGTAAATCGAATGATTTTGCATATCCTTCACATGTATAATTCAAAGAACCCTCGCACATGGGATGAGAGCCTTCCTTATGCCCAACATAGCTACAACCGAGCCTTGCATAGCTCAACTGACCACAGCCCCTTTCAAGTGGGGTTGGGATTCCAACCATTGGGTCCCATAGATGTTTCACTTCCCCTTGCGGTCACCTCGACTGACTCATCTCCTGCTCCAACTGAAGCTAACAAAGCCACCTAGTTCATTGAGTGGATCTAGCACATCTGCCAATAGGTTCAGGATATCATACAAAAGTCCAATGACAAGTACAAACAACACCATGATCAACATCGGGTGCCGCATAAGTTTCAGGTGGGCGACAAAGTTTGGTTGCACTTGCAAAAAGAATACCTTACAGGAACCCATCGGAAGCTTCGACCACTCCGTTATGGACCGTACACTATCACCAAGGCCATGGGGGATAATTATTTTGAGCTCAACCTTTCCTTGGCCTGCACCCAGTGTTCAACGTGGATCTCCTTCGCCCTTATTTCCCATCATTATTGGACACCTCAGAAGTAGTAGAACAGCTAACACCAACAGAGCTCAAACCTGACTGCATACAACAGGAATCCAATGATCATATTGTGGACAGACATATCAAGGGAACTTGAAAACAAAGGATCCACTTTATTGAGTCGTCAAAGCAGGGCAGTTCCTTCACCAAGGCAAGTGGCTCACCCGAGGCCAAATTCAACAGAAATTTCCTCATCTAATGGGGGACCTCAACGCAATGGAGACCATTTCTTCCTAAGGAGGGAGGATTGATCCATATGGATATCGGTGGCCACCCACCTTTTCCAACTGGCTCAATACAATTTTGTGACATTTTTGGCAATTTACTATTTTTAGCAGTTTTTACTTTCGGGGTCATTTTGAGGGCCTAAATAATGGTTTTTCGGTATCAAGATCCTAAATGATAGCCAAAGGCATATTGATCCCACAAAATGAATCTTCTCGATGATAAATTTCCAACGGTATATCACGCGCCTAAAACGGAGATCGTATGCAAAAGTTACGACCCCGGGAAGTTGATGTACTAGCTTACCCAAACGAGGCCCACATGACTTTTGGCGTTTCATCTCCTAGGGTTAGGTTTTTGGATGTATAGGGTTTTTTGAATTCTTTCTTATTGCAAAAAGGCCTCTAGAGCCTCATTGTAACCTTCTTCTTGCGAATGCGTGTTGCCGTCACATCTCTTCTCAGAGATAAGCTGCCACCATTCCAGCAAGCTTGTTTCCACTGCATTTTACAGTTTCAGCTTATTTCATTATTGAATATAAAACTAGTTTTACTATCTTTGTTATTTTGTGTTAAGCACTTGTTAATAATCTATATTCATTTTGTTCTACTCATAAAATCCGAATCAACAATTCTAGAGTGTTAATTGGCTTCTGAACCCTGTCAACACTCAATCTCTTACAGGCTTCTCCAACACTCATAACAATCCAAGTACTCAGGTTTCTTCTACCCAGCCTGCACCACCCAAGATAATATACCTCCACTATTACACATTATTTTGTTCATTCCAGTGATCCATTAACAACATGTGTCCATGTTGCCAAAAAGAGTCTTTCTCCACGAGGAAAGTGAATGGATTTCTCTTCTAAAAAAACCCTATTAAAGCAGGTCGTCGCAGGCTGCACTATACATAGGGTGTAATGATTCCTAATCGTCTCCCCCTACTCTAAATATAGGTTATGATGTCTTCACAATATGCACTAGGCCTAGGGTGCGACGATGTCAAAAGCTAATAAAATGTCAAGTTTTATGAATCTTCTAGAAGATGAGGTGGCCTCTAAACGATTTGGATCTTACTCTCTTTTCTGATATGGTTGGATCATCCTAATCTCCTCAACCATCTCTCCTTCACATTATATAAAGAGGGATCTCTCATGGAAAAGGATAAGGTTGAATAGGCTAAGAATTGGATGAGTAATTCTACTTTAGTTCATACTTGAGAGCTTCATTTCAGTTCATCAAGTCATTGTGTATCTTCTTCATTCAAGGTTGGAGAAAGTGTATGTGTTGGAGAAGAGGGCCATTGAAAGGGGACCTTGTGACATCAAGTATTTGGTTGTAATCTCCACTTTCATTTTAATATGATACATCAATATGTTTCTTTCCCATAAAACTAGTCTTGTTTTATTGTATGATTCCTTGATCACATAGATAGGTTGTTGTTGAGTTCATTGTATTTCTTTCACTTTGGTTGGCGTGTTCCCTTGCAGATTTAATATCACAAGAGCACCGTAGTGGAGCTAAGATGGAAATGGAAAGAGGAAATGACATTTAAATGGTATGTTGTCCGTCTCATGTTAACTAGTAAACTCAATAGTTAGAGCTTAGGGAAAGCCTTATATTCTATTTTGTTTTGTTCTAGTTCCAGGTGGATCTAGGGAGATCTATTTATGTCTGCATTTACCGATTAATTCTATAACAAATTGGTGACCATACTGGGGATATGAATTCATTTTTATTTTTTTCATCATGTTTTCTTTTATCCTGCCTTCCTGTGATTAAATTCATTCTTTGAGTCTGTGGGTGATCCATTTGGATTCCCTGGGTTTGAAAGTTCAATTAGATTTTTCGTCTTTCGTCCATTTTTTCCTCATTTACAAAGATCGTCGCACTGTACCACATTGGTAGCCTGTGATGACCCTCAGATGTCACACCCTTCTTGTCCAATCCAGTGCAGAGATGTCGCACTATGCTCTATTGGTAGCCTGCAATGACCTTAGCTCGTCGCACTGTGTCCCACACCTATCCTGCGACGACTCCTATAGGATTTGTTGGACTGAGTCAATTTGTCTTTTTCACCTAATTTTTCCTTAATTTCCTAGGGTGGATTTTTGATGCCAATGTTTTATTGATTTATGAGTTTAAATCTTGCCTTTGATTGGTTTTCAGGGATTGAAAGTCTTTCTTTGTAATTTTGCAAGTCTTTGTTAATTATCTTTGTCACAAGGATATAATATCTGGATCTTTGATCTGAGTGCTTGTTTGAAAAAGGGGTCTTTGATTCATTTGAGGTTTTGGATTTGATTTTACTTTCCAGATTGGTTGTTGATTGAGAAACGCTTTTGTTTACATTTGACAAAAGGCTCTCTATCTTTTTCATTTTTTTCTACATTATAAGTTTGATTTGGGAATTGTGTTGAGAATGTCTTGATTTTCTTGGATTATGTTTTCCTTTCGTCATTACATATATGATTTTTCTTTGAAAAGGAAGAAATGAATTAATTTATTCTTTTAGTAGTCTTTCATAAGAAATTTTTTACATTCAAAATATTTGTTAAAGAGAAGAATTGGAAAATTTTGTAGTTTATGGTTGTTTGGTATTGTGTTCATTCGAAATTAATAAATTGTAATTCATATCTCTTTATACTTCAAAAGAAATACCTCCTCCCTACTGTAATTAGAGTTCATTGAATTGAAAGATTGCATATTCATATCTTCTTGCAATTTATTGGGTCAAGGTCACAACATCACCAGTTTCATTTTCATGTCCCTTTTTGAGTAAACAACAACCATTAAAACACAATGTAGCTTTAAAATTTATCAACAACTTTTATTTTCTAGGAATTCTTTCCACCAACATTAGCTAGGATAGAGATTTGTAATAGGTTGTAAATCACACTCTCCAATTCATAAAAACACAGAATAGTATATTGTGATAGGGAGAGTTCAAATCCAATTGCTACATTTTGTCCTAGGAAACCCTTCTAACACAAGGGTCAATCAAGAGGTCGCATTAGGACTGGGAGAGTTACTCACCGTGATTTTTTTGTCTTAGTGTAGATATTGCAAGTATTATCGGGGGGGTCACTTGAAGGTATAACCACGATTATGTGTGGGATACGTTTGAGTTGATTTCAGGCTAGATACCCTGCCTTTGCGCGTGTATCAGACCGTCGAATGTTTCCCTAGGCATCATTGTTGTATTTGGAAACCTTAGTATCCTATGTCTTTAGGGTATTTACACGAGGTGACTGTGGAGGTGAAAGTATTCACGGTACTTGGAATCGACGCTGGACAAACGCACTCGGGCTCCTTGGAGGGTATACCCAGAATTATGTGTGGGAGCTTGCACCAAGGTGTAAGTCTGTTAAGTAGGTCATCAATGTAACCTTTCCACCCGCTTTATCCCAACCCCTTCTTGCCTTGATCTCGCGACTTTGGATTTCATCACCAACTACTGACTTCGAAATAAGAAGGTTTGTTTGCTTGGCTTGATTTCTAGATTTTATTAGAGAGTGTTGTTTATTTTCTTTAGCTGGCCATAGATTTTTTTTCATTATTTACTTGGTTCAGCCAACATCGACATTTGTCATTCACATAGGATGAAAGGGATACCCATAGAAGATACAAAAGGTTACCTCCCTTTGCTTCCTAAATCACCAGAAGGCTCTCATGAGGGAGTATTCAATAACTGAGTAGCTTATGAGGTTAGATGCACACACTCTTTGGAAGGATTTCAAATTGTTTCGGATTCCTTAGAGTCTTTCCGACTTCCCCCAAATCCATTATTGAGTATTAGACACGACGCACATTTTCTTCGGATGAATTCATCAAGAGAAATTATTGTTTTTGAGAATACTGGAGTACCTACTGGACCTAATGCACAGTCTGGAGTAGATGATCCACTTTTTCCAAGTGAATCATTTATAACCCCGACTCACACTACCAGAGTTGTTAATCCTAGTTCATCCCCTTTGACAATACGTGATCTTTATGGAAACCTAGGAGTGAGTCTTGATCAACCTATGGAATCACATATGCCTGAGACATCTGTTACCTATACAATACCTTTAGATCATTTTACTGTCATGACCAGTAATGTTACCACAGTTTCAGACAAATTGTTGGTTGGTTCTCACTCGATTCTTCCTCTCCAAATGGCCCATTCTACTATGGTCCCACAAGATATGAATTTTTCTACTGAAAATGTGGTTGTTGCTGAAGATCTTATTGGAACACCACTTTTGCTTCGACCAAATCCCTCACTTCCTCCTGGGTATAACACTTTGAATACTTCCATTTCTATCCCTACCCAGAATCCATCCGGAGGGTATGGCCTCTTTGTTCCTCCCAGGTATAATGCTGCTAGTCAGTTTGTTCCTACACCTGCCTAGGTTCTCTCCAAAGGGCCTTACGTTCCTCCTCCACCTTTGTTAGGAGGATCGCATTGCCCCGACCCTAGTGGCTCCAACCCAGTTGGAGGAACTAGTCATTCTGTCACTTTTGGTTTCCATATTCTTGTTGGAGGTCAACCCCAATTTGGGGGGAAACCTCAATTTCTGGGACAACCCCAGATTGTGGGACAACCTCAACTTGGGGAGAAACCTCAGGTTGGAGTCCATAACCCAGTTTATGGAAAAAATATACCCGTGTTACAGTCTCAACCTTGGAATCCTCTTTTCCAAGGAAATCTGCAACCGAATGGGGAGAAACATCCTAAAGTTAATTCTTTTGTACCCCTAAGCTCGGTCAACTGTATCCAGGTTCTTTGAATCCCACTTGGGGTCAAAACTTTCAATCTAATGTTCCTTTCCAAGGGAACATACCTAATTAACCCAACCATGTGGACTATCTGCCTCAAAATCCTCTACAACTGAATCTGTCAGGACTGTCTAATTATCTGCAGACTACTTACGGTCCTACTAGTATAGCTAGGGGGATTCCCCCTTAGAACTACCAGTTTCCTCAAGTGAACCGACATTTGCCTTTTCTAGCCACTTTGGATTTACCGGATTTGTCTAGGATTTTGAATGATCCTATTTTTCATTCTCCTTATTTTCCCATCATACCGTCCAAACCACCGTTTGACATTCCTAAATTTGACGGCCGAGCAAGAGAAGACCTGAATAATCATGTTATGAATTTCTATTTTTGGTGTTCATCCAACTCAATGATGGACGACTCCATTATATTATGACTTATCCAACAAACTCTCACAGGTTTGGAAACAAAATGGTACATCAAGTTACGACGAGGATTCTTTAATGACTTTAATACCCTAGCCATGGCCTTTTTAACACATTACTAGTTGCCAATTCGATACAAGATAGGAATCGAAATTTTGAGTTCTTTTAAACAATCTTCTTCTAATCATATTTATGATCACATTCATGAGTGGAGGAAGAGAAGATGCTTAATCAAATTTTCTCTTCCTGATCAATTATTGGATGAGTGGTTTACCAAATCACTCATTGTACCTATTTCTCATGATGTTTCCATGGGTGAAGTTGTCACTGAAGAGCAGGCGATTAGTCGTGTTCAGTATTTAGATCTCGTTTATTAAAAAACGAGCACACTCTACAACTTAATCCCTGATGCTCCTCGTCCTTCCATGAATCCTACCCTGACACATCCATTATCTTCTCACACTGTTGATGGTGTGATTGGAACCTTCCATGTTGAGACTCAGTCTCCACAGGCCAGTCACACCAATCCTAAATCTAATAATTATAATGTACAAAATACTCCTACTCCTACTCCTTCCTCCAGTAAGACAGTTGAAGTAAATTCATCTTAATCCACACCTAACAGAAAAAACAAAAATAAAATTAAAGGGAAGGGTAAGAATAAGGAAGACAAAAATAACAATCAACTATATGAGAAGCCCAAAACGTAGCATGTTGATGATAAAGATAAATGTAAAACTCGTTACCCTTTCCTTATTTGTGGTGACGATCATTACATGAAAGATTGTCCATGACGTGCTGAGGTTACTAAGTTCCTCCAAGGGACCGGGAAGCCTCCTACACCTGTTGTTTTGTCACAAAATTTCCCTTCTTAGCATTAGGCTCAATTGGTCATTCATGACCAAGCTTCTCCTTCTACCTCATATTGTGTCCTTATGTGTACTGGTGACTCCAAAAAGAACGAAGTTGCAATCGCAACTCGAACCAGAGATTACTCTTCATCAAAAGAGAAAGTTGATGATATACCACCTTCGTTGGTGCAACCTTCTCCCCCAAATTCACCTCTAAATGATCCCCTTCATCTCAAACAACCGAGTCTCGATATAGTTCTTCGCCCTCCTCCCAAGGGCA
This sequence comes from Picea engelmannii, assembly GCA_009831015.1. Lineage (NCBI taxonomy): Eukaryota > Viridiplantae > Streptophyta > Pinopsida > Pinales > Pinaceae > Picea > Picea engelmannii. Next base: position 215,234 of record ML797190.1, on the reverse strand, counting down.
TTGTTCAAAAGTTTTTGTTCAATCCTCACGCACGTTCTGCCCAAAACTACAGTATTGTAGAAGACCTTGCGCAAGCACCCTCTGAAATGTCAGCTCTCGAAGTCCTTCAAAGTTTTCCTACTCAATGAAAGGCATTGTTAAAGGCCATTGGTGGAATTGATCCTACGGATACCAATTTCATAATCTTTGACTTGGAAGCTCACATTCCAAGGCTTTCTCCTCAGTTAGCATTTCAGATCCAAGTTGTTGTTGAAAACAAAAATATCTATAGAACCATTATTGATGAAGGAGCCTCAACTTGTGTTATGTCAGTTACTTTTTGGAAATATATTGGATCTCCTATCCTCCCTGAATCACACAATACACCTAAGGCCTTCAATGGAACAGGTTTTAAACCTTACGGTGTTCTTCCCTCATTGTCTATTACGTTGAAAGGTAAGTTGGTCAATGTCGAAGTTGAGGTCTTCGATGCACCTCTTGATTATAACCTTTTACTTGGCCATAGCTAGATTGATTCCATGCACGCAGTTGTGTCTACCCTTTTTTCGTGTGTTACATTTCCCACACCAAGGAAAGGTCGTTACTGTTGACCAAATGGCCTTCTTTAATTCTGATTGTCATACTAGAAATGTTCCCTTTATATCAAAGACACCTCCCAGTTATGAGAATGTCGGAGTGGGTCTTTTGAAAGATTCAACTTTGATGGGTACATTTCCAATCCCACCACCCGATATTCCCCCTCCTTTTGTTTCCTCAGTTAACATGATCTCAACCACTGTTTGTGAAACCCATGAGTCATATGACCCATGGGTAGTACCTAGATTTGGTGATTATCTCCATTATGACAAACGCATGCCTTTAAGTCCGCTCGAATCCACTTATCAAGTTATTCAATCGGCAACCCCCTCTCCTCCTTCTCTTTGTGATTCATCTCTTGATTTGTTTAATGTGATCTTTCCTACTGATGAGATGATCATGTTAATCATATCTATGGAAGATACTCCATGGGACGATGGGCATCATCACTCCATTGTCTTCCTAGAACGTGATACGATAGAGAGATACCAATAGATTTCAACTTCGTCGACCGTTGTTGTTGTTTCTTTCGTTCTTGAGTCAACATACGATGTTTTGTACAAAGGGAACTTTAGTAACATTTCTCCTACAATTCCTCTTGACATATCGATTAAACTCAGAGTCATGGAGAATGTTCATATCGAAACCTCATGTTCTACTGATGAGGTCCACATGTATAAATCCCTTTTCCAAGAATTTTGTGACGTTTTCTCTCAGAGTTACGAAGAAATCTCAGGTATTGATCCTGATATTGTTGTGCACAAGATTAAGACATATCCGAACGCTAAACCTGTTTGGTAGAGACTTCTCCTAGTCCATCCATGTAAAGTTGTTGATATCAAGCTTGAGGTTGAAAAAATTCTTAAAGCTGGCTTTGTCTATCCTGTGGCTTTGACTGATTGGGTATCCATTATTGTTCTAGTAAATAAGAAACAAGGTATGATCTGTGTTTGCATAGATTATAGGGATATCAATAAATATTGTCCTAAGGAAAATTATCCTACCCCTTTCATTGACTAGATCGTTGACGACTATGTTAGAAGTGAAATCTTCTCCTTGATGGAAAATTTCTCCAGTTATAATCAAATTAATATTTTACCAGTGGATCAACACAAGATTCCTTTTATCTGCCCTTGGGGAACCTTTGCCTATCGAAAATTACCCTTTGGTCTCAAAAATGTTGGTGTGACCTTTCAACGTGTTATGTCTTACGCTTTCCATGATATTAATCACATCATGCAACCCTATCTAGATGATATACCGGCTCATTCCATGCGTCGTCAAGATCACCGGACAAATTTACGGGGCATTTTCCTACGCTGTCATTATTATAGCATATGTCTGAATCCACACAAATGTGTTTTTTGTGTGGAATCCAACCTACTTATTGGTTTCATTGTGTCGATACATGGGATTTGGGTAGACCCCTTGAAGGTTGAGGCTATTTTTAATCTCCCTCCTCCTTCCACACTATGCCAGCTCCAAAGTTTGCAAGGGAAGGCAAACTTTTTGCGTCGATCCATCCCCAATTATGCTAATTTAACGAAAGCATTCACTCGGCTCCTCAAGAAAGGTTATGAATTTGTATGGGATGACACTACCAACAAAGCCTTCAAATATTTTAAACTCTCTTTAACCTGTACACCACTATTGTTCCTCCCTGACTATAGCTGAGATTATTTCTTGTATTTAGCTTCCTCAGACTCTACCATTTCTATGATCTTATTCCAAGAGGATGATGCCCACGATGAACATGTGATATACTATTTGAGTTGGAGTCTAATGACTACCGAAACCAAATACCTGCATGCGGAGAAATTGGCCTTGGCAATTGTTCAAGTTGTTCAACGATTTTGTCATTATATCTTATTACGAAGAACCATCATCATTTCCGATTGCAACCCCATGCAACATATCCTTACTTGAAAATTGTTGGGGGCCAAGTACTCCAAATGGATCATTGTTCTCTAGGAGTTTGAATTAGATTTCAAAGGTGCTAAGTTAAAGAAATCTTTGGTTTTTGTTGAATTGATATGTGACCTTCCCTCTACTGAGATAGAAAATGTGGCAGAGGATTCCTTACCTGACGAATCCCTGTTTCTGATCAGTTCTGATGACGTATGGTATGGATATATTATCATCTATCTCCAGAATCAAAATTTTCATCTCGATATTGCTAGTACAGATCATTGTCATATATAGTATCAAGCCCATCAATACATCATCCTTGGTGATACCCTTTACCGCCACGGTATTGATTCCATTTTTTGATGATGTCTCGCCTACAAGGAAGCTGAGAAAGCTTTGAATGAATGCCACTCTGGAGCATGTGGAGGTGATATGTCTGGGTATGCCACTGCCCAAAAGATCTTGTGAGATGGTTAATGTTGGCCTTCATTGTTTAAATATTGCATTATTGTCATTCAAAAATGCCACTCTTGCTAAACTTACAATCATAAAATCTGATCTCACCCTTCTCCTCTCCACCCTATAGTTTTCTTTGGTCCATTTTCTAAATGGGGCATTGAATTCATAACATGTAACCCTCACTTGGCCAAGGGGCATGGATACATTATTATAGATGTGGATTATTTCACTAAATGGGCCAAGGAGATGCCTACATTTGATAACACCAGGAAAAATGCAACATTTTTCATATTCAATCATATAATTACTAGATTTGGTGTCCCTCAAGCCATTATTACTGATCATGGTAGTAATTTTCGACATTTTATGATATCTGAGCTTACCAAAAATTTGGGTCTTCGCCATGAAAACTCAACCCCCTATTATCCACAGGCCAATGGCCAGGTTGAAGCAATCAACAAAGTACTCACTACGATGCTTTGAAGGATGATTGGAATTCATAAGACAAATTGAAACACAATGTTTTTCTCAACATTATGGGCCTATCGAACATCCATTAAGTCTTCCATGGGATTTACACCTTTCTAGTTAGTTTATGGTATCGAAGCTATTTTTTTGATTGAATCTGAGATACCATATTTGAAACTAGGCGTTGAACACCTCTGAAACACCTTTGTTGAAGAGGAACGTCTTTTGTATTTATGCAACTAGATGAAACCTATTGCGATGCCACCTTAGTTATTGAAAATCATAAGAAACGTGTTAAATACCAATATGACAAGCATGTCAAGCCATGTGTTTTTTCTAAAGGTGATCTAGTTCTTCTTTACGAGCAAGATCGTGATTTACTAGGGGCTGGTAAATTCGAGCCCATGTGGTGGGGTACTTATATTGTCAAACGAGTGTTGGAGAAGGGAGATTATGAGATGGTTGATTATGATGGAATCCCTTTGAGTGAACCCATAAATGGGCTTTAATTAAAGAAGTACTATGCTTAAGTCATTTTTGCATGAGTGCTTGTATTTTAGTGTATAATACTCTTGTGTGCTTTTTCATTGTTTGGTTTCAACCTTTAGCTGCTTACCTTTCATTGTACTTGGTTTTCAAATGTCGGTGTCTTCACTACCCTACCTTGGCTTCACTGATGGCGCTAGTCATAGTACTAAAAACTTAGCATCTACTTCTTGGGCAATTTATGCACCTACAGATGAATTGATTAGTCTACATGGTGTTTGCCTTGGTCGTGCAACTAGCAATATCACAGAATACAGTGCAGTCATCGATTTATTGACCAACGTTGTTTCACTTGGAATATGTCATCTTATTGTACGACTGGATTCAAATTTAGTGGTCCTACAGTTGAATAATGTGTATTATATCTGAAGTCCTATGTTGTTAAGGGTATATTTACGAATTCACCTCTTGGAACGCCATTTTGATTGCATTGAATATAAACACATTCCTAGATGTCTAAATACATTAACAAATTCATTGGCTAATTATGTGTTAGATAGACATTTGAGACATTTATAAAATCCAATCATAATGTATATATACAACAAGTAAGCCAGTAGAAGCCTTACATATATATAACGATAAAAGTTTACAAAAAGTGTTTTTGTCCGACGACCAAAATATCAAAACATAAAATGGCTTCATATACAATAGATCATCAAGGATGATACTCTCTATAACATGTGACTTCCCATGCTACTTTACGGAGCAGTCGAACGATGGAAGAAGACACGCCCACTGTGTGGTGTTGGTAATGCCTCGGGACATCATCTATAGAGGCAGCTGGGATGTTCATAGTGAGTCCCTCCATATTTTTTTCTATGATCTCGAAGTCAAAAACAACTATTCGTGCTACAACACCTCTCTCCCCTCACCTCTAGATAGGGGATGAACCTGGAGGATGATAAGGTCACACATCTGCATCATCAGAAAACATTTGATTAGTCATCAGATAAACAACACAAAAACATTTTATATATTGAAAAATAACAAAAATATGATATAAACAAAACATCCTTCTTACCTATGTCTCCCCATTGGGAACCTTTAGGAAGAGCTAAGTTCGGATCTCCTAGAAAGTCTATCCTAACATATTCATAATCGTCGACCATGAACATTTGAGTTCTAAACCAGTCGAAGAAGACATCATTATATCTAACGATGGGACCGACTGCATGTCGTGCCATGAGTTTGACCCACCTCTTCATTCTTGGATCCTTTTGGATAGGTATACTTCACTCTACCTGCAAGCACAAAACTGGAACCCTTTCTAGGAAGAAGGATACCAAAATTAGCTTGTATTCGAATTGTTTCAATCTACCACTCCACTTGGTCAGTTGTTTTTTCATACTTTTGAGAACCCCTTCACACCAATTGAAGACTCAATGCTCCATACACTCCAACGCATACTAAAAATAGCTCTGAAGATCCATATGGGGAGTTGCGCTCCCTACAATGCATGTGATGTATAGAGGATGGTCCATAGAGGCAAGTCTTGGACATCTCTAATAGAGACTTTACTGCTATGTTTCTGGGTACCTGACACACAATGTTCACTAATGTAGTGGTTCATAGGATCACCGCTGCCTCTACTACATGTAAGTGTTACTTGGGATCTACTATAATACATCCCTATCAAGAAGTATATATCCCCTATATCTATGGTAAGAGTGTGAGCACCCACATGAAACACTTTCTCGTTCACATCCCACATGTGAACTAGGTACTCAAGCAGTCTCAGTTGATCCCTCATACCCTGGATCTTAAAGAATTTCAACAACCCACACTGTCAGAGGAACATCACCATTCCTAGGTCATTCCTAAAAAGGTAGTCTTCCTCTTCTTTCTCTCTTTCACACCATTCCAACATTTTGACCATGGAAGACATGCCAAGGAACAATAAAATGAGATTAGCATCATAATTTTCTTCCCTGGAGAATTTTTATTGGAAAATTCATCTTTAAAAACTTTTGGGACTCTGCACGTCACAGGCATGGGAATTTTCATAGTGTGATGTCATCGCAGGCTAGCTATAGATCCTCCTGCGACAATCCTAGATCATTGTAGGGCCCGATATAGGGCACCTGCGACGACCTCCGTGCATGGGTACCTCCAAAACATTAACCCAAAATTTTATTTTTAACCAATGAAAAAACAAATTTTAATTCATGGAAAGATAAAAGAAATTAATATTACCTTTTCTATGGAGATGATTCATCGAATGATCAGTCGTGCCCTCTGCAATCAACAGTTGAAAATCGAGGTAAAAAGGGTTTTGGGAGCAAGGTTTGGGTGAAATGACAAATGAAATAGTGAAATGTGGTTTTTACCCATTTGTATTGATTTTTCACTTTTTTCATTTGTATTTATATTATTTTATATATTTCATCTAAACCCTAAAGTCCTAACAACTTTACAAGTGGTTGATTTTTGTAGATAAAAGGACTAGGAGTGAAACGTTGAAACAAGGATCCTCTTTTTGGTTTGTTTTTATAGATTTGTCATGGGTACAGATCCTTTTAGAGTTTTTTAGGAAAAATTCTTAGCTGAGTCTTTGTTTGTTTTCATGCTCGTAAATCAATGAGAATGTAACTGAGTATACTTTTATCACTTTTTTAGACTTGTAAAGGTTATACGAAGAAACCCCTCGAGTTCCCTTTAAGCTCTTTTCAAATTCTCTAAACATGAAAAGATTGTCAAGTGACCTTGTTCTTTTCATGCTCGTAAAAGTATTTGAAGAAAAAAATTGATGAGTGGTAGGTTATCACTTTTTTGGTCTCATCGAATTAATTTACGAAAAGGGAACATATAGATTTCTCTTTAAGTGTTTTTCAGTCTCTCTAAAATTGAAAAAGCCCTGAGTTTTCTCACTTTGGACTCATTAAACAAACATCGAAATACCCATATGGGACCGAACCACTCCTCCTTAAGGTTTGTTAAATATTCTCCAAGGGACTCATCCGAAGGATGATATTACATCAACATGCATATGTTATCCTCCTCAAGCTTGTGTAAAAATAAAGAGGTACTTGCCATAAATGGTGGGGGGGAAATTGGGAAAGAAATGCATCTTTGTATTTGTGTTAGTGGTAGTAATAGTTGCTATTGAAGATGACACCCCCCTTCATCATCGAATCCAGGTTGGGAAATCCATCTATGTCTCGTTTGACCATCCACAAATTCATATATTGGGTCCTCCTTGAGTCAATGCTGCCAAGATCATTGTCATGACGTTTATATGTTCAAGAGAAGTTTAACCAAAACAAGCCTTCTATTGATTCATCCAGCTACAGTTATAAATTTTCTACCATGTCGGCCTTCCTTGTGTCAGTTTCTAGTAACTTCATACTCTGATTTACCTCAAATTTTTTTACTTATTTTGTGTCATTGATGGGGGATACATTAAGTCCCTCCTGTGATGTGTCTTTTCCTATCGAATTCAACTCATTATCCAGGAACAAGACTTAGAAATAATTCAGTACCTTAGAGCCTGCATGCCTCAATGCCAGGTCTCTTCGCTTCCAACAATGGGTTCACATCATTGATCCCTAATTGGAAGATTTCATCAAGTGTTCGACTTCAACTCATTTATTCACATTCGTTGGATTGTAATAAGGTACCTTGGGAGTCATTTACATCAATGGTGATTACCCTTGAACTTGCTAACGGTTTTCATTAACGAATGGTAATCAAGTTATTTCTATCATGTTCAACTTCAACACCTATAATCGCATGGTTAGATTCATACTTAGGTATGATGGAAATGAATACCTTGGATCACACCATTCTGGTCTAGGTTGTGACAGAGTATTCATGATTTGTATTGACACATAGATCCACTCTGTATGTCTCGTGGCTATGTCTGAATTTGAATTCTTTAGAGCACATATCCACAGTGTATTCTAGGTAGCTATGTCGATTCACAATGACATGGATCGAGAATGTATATTTAATGGCCATGACTTGCTTGAAATTTGTAATATCAGTATGGGAATGGTTACCTTGGACAATGGTATATTATTATGTTGATGCTTGATTATTTGCAGGTTCCCGATCGGTGCACTCCTTATTTCCGACACATGCATTCTATAAAGTATTTCAGCTGTCACAAGTTTCAGCTTCATACTTTTGGGGGCATTCTGTTACACATTATTTTGGTCACCCCAGTGATCTATTGACAACATCTATTTGTGTTCCCAAAAAGAGTCTTTCTCCATGAGGAAAGTGACTGGATTTCTCTTCTCAAAAACCCTATTAAGGAAGGTGGTCGTAGGCTGCACTATATATAGGGTGTGATGATGCCTGATCGTCGCCCCGTGCTCTAAAGATAGGTTGCTATGTCTTCACAGGCTGCACTATGCCTAGGGTGTGACAATTTCAAAAGCTAACAAAAGGTCAAGTTTCATGAATGTTATAGAAGGGGATCTTCTAGAAGATGAGGTGGCATCCAAACAGTGTGGATCTTACTCGCTTTTTTGATTTGGTAGGATCATCCTAATATCCTCAACCATATCTCCTTCACATTATATAAAGAGGGATATCTCATTGAAAAGGTTAAGGTTGAATAGGCTAAGAATTGGATGAGGAATTCTACTTCAACTCATACTTGAGAGCTTCATTTCAGTTCATCAAGTCATTGTGGATATTCTTCATTCAAGGTTGGAGAAAGTGTGTGTGCTGGAGAAAAGGGCCATTGAAAGGGGACCTTGCGACATCAAGGTTTGGTTGTAATCTCCGCTTTCATTTTAATATGATACAAAAATATGTTTCTTTCCCATAAAACTAGTCTTGTTTTATTGTATGATTCCTTGATCACATACATAGGTTCTTGTTGAGTTTATTGTATTGCTTTCACTTTGGTTGGTTTGTGTTCCCTTGTAGATTTATTATCATAGGAGAATCAGAGTGGATCTAATATGGCAATGGAAAGAGGAAACAAAATTTAAACGGTATGTGCCTAACCACATTTCACCACTTTTCTTCCCTACAGGGACTAGATTAGACACCCATTGTGTGTGCCTAATCAGGAAAATTATCTTTGTAGTTAGTAATTTGTTTAGTTCCTTTTTAACAGTGGGTTCCAATTTAGGGTGCATTTTTCTCAATTTCTATTGAAAAGGATGAGTCTGGGGTTTCATAGGGATACATGATGTATGATGTTAGGGTCAGATGTTTTCAAGTCATCATACATCCAAGAAAAAACGTCTTTAAATTCTTTAAATAACTTTATAAAAGCGGATCTTGCTTTCTCGGAATATCCCTTTCCCACATAAATATTTTGAGGATTATCCCTTGTTCCTAAATTAACCGTTTCATAGATCAAAGAGGAACTATTAGTTTTACAATTGACTTATCCTCTAAATTTATCATGCAAGTCATAGAATTTAACTAATCTCACAACAGATCTAGGGATAGATTTTACTAGCTCGAATGTCGATTCAGGAGATCGAGGATCATATATTACCATGAAATTCTGGAGGTTCTCGTCATGAGTACCTTCATCAATGGCTGCACCTTGGAAGATGTCTTCCATATGTAGAAAGTTGATGATCTGTTGGTCATCATCAAATACTCTCCAATCTGTAATGTTAGGGGAAAGACCTTCAGTGGGTAATATTTTAGAAGCAACATTGGCCAATAAATCATCTTCTAAATTACTCAATCTAGGAATGGAATTTATGTTAAATGCTGAAAAATTATGCATTAAACTCCATACCTCTGTTTGGTAGATTTTCAGATGTGGTGATAAGCAACGTATGATGTTTATTACCTGCTTAACCACGATTTCTGAATCACCAAATACTATCAAATTCTGCATGTCCATATCCAAAGCTTCCCTAAGTCCTTGTAGAAGTGCTTTGTACTTGGCCATGTTATTAGTACATTCGAACTCTAACCGGCAAGCAATAAAAGTCTTACCTGTAGGATTGATGAGTACACAACCAACACCTACTCCTTATTTGGATTTGGATCCATGAAAGTATAAGGACCAAATCTATGTGTCGTCAGAAGTACTTGGCATACATGGTAAAGTTGATGTCTGAGTATAGGTTGCAACTTCATATTGCTACCCAGGATAAGTGATAGAAGAAATTTCAGTCATGAAATTACCGAAGAAGGTATTTATTCCCTGTGTTTCGAATGAATTAGCAGATGTAATGAAAGGTTCATTTGTATCATTCATATCCGTTACAGTATGCTTAAGATAATGTTCTTTGTTTATCTTTATTTTGTTGGGCTATCCATTTTCAGGAAGCCACAAGTGAGACCAACCTGTGGCAAAGTAATCGTGTAGCTGTTCTGACCAATCCTTGCTTCGAAACAAGCCATATACTTCAGGGATATCAACAACGATAATATCAATTATTTGTTTAACCTTAGGATTGGAAGATAGTCTAATCAACACATTCTTAAGCTCACCAATTACTTTAACATTTTTTCAATCTAGATGAATGATTTTGAGATCAGAAGGTTTAATTTCTGCATTAAGTTTTTTGCATACAGATAGAGGCATCACGTGTTGGAAGATTGGTTGTTGTCATTGATGTCAACCCTAGTCATGGGTTTTGGACCAGAAGATTGATGAAGTTATTTGGACATGAAGGAAAATGAAAATGAAGATACAACACCCAT
>ML797190.1:190058-201487 GCA_009831015.1 Picea engelmannii | reverse complement strand
GACCAGAATTGAATAAAGTTTTATTATCTCTCATATATTCTTGGGTGGAAGGAAGGGGCAAGGATAGAGAGTTCAGATCTCTCTTTATATTGGAGGATTGTATCTTCCTCTTGGAGGTTTATCCCTCCCTTTACACTTGGAAGTTGTAGCTACCTTTGGAAGTCATTACTTCCCTTGAACAAAAACTATTGATTATTTCTCATATATTGTGCATGGTGTATTGTGGTGTATTGGTGTAACTCTTATACCATTTTTCATTTCTCATTGGATATAATTGAATGGTTTAATTATAAGTTGAAAAAGGTTTTAAATTGTACTTGATACTAATTCACCCCCCTCTTAGTATCAACATCACGTTTGATGATGAACCAGAATCGACCATACAATTATGTACTTTCCTATTAAAAATTTCAAAGGTTAACAAAAAAGGCGGGACATTTTTCCAAGTGTTAACAACAGAATTCTGTTGATTTTTTGTTGATGTCCCTAAAACAGTTTGATCTACATTTTCTATAGTTTTTTATGCTAAGTCCCTTTTTCTAGAGGTTCAGATGTCTTTTTAGTTGGGACATTCTTGGTTGTGTTTGGATCAATTTTTGTTTTTTTTTTGCTGCTAGAATCGTTCTTTTTACTATTTTCAGTTATGCTTTGAAGTATTTTCTACAAAATAAGGGGAAATTTCAGCAGTTCAAAACCAAAAATATTAGCCCTCAATTTTTTCAGATCTTCAATTAAATCGTATTCTAAAACTAGGGCTGCTAAGATTTGTTTAATTTCAGTTTTCTTTTACTGTTCCAAAAACACAATTTTACTTACTTCAAAAGGGGTTTTGTTTTGCGTTTTGCTTCTTGTGTTGTAGGGGTGAATAGTTTCAAAATTCACTTGGAAGATATTCTCCGATAAGTGACCCAAGACAGGGGGAGATGAATCCTCCTCTTCTGGTACCTCTTCCTCAACTGTATCATCGAAATTTTCAGGAGGAACATAAGTAGAATTATCATGTACTTCTAAGATGGTTTGCAAAGCATACTGTAAACTTTCGAAATTTAGACCTTCTTTGGTCGGGTTTGGCCGGTTAGGAGGAAAAGGATTTCTGAAAGGAGGTTTAAAAATTCCTTTTCTTGTGGATTCCTCCTCGTCTGGTCTCTTCAACTCGACGACCTAATTTGATAGTTTTTGGAAATCTTTCTGCAAGCTCTCTAAGTCTAAAGTTTCTTGTTGATTTTTAGTTTGAGGAGGCCTGGTGAGAATCTTTATTTTCTTCTTAGAGGATGAGGTTGTTTCATATTCACTATTAATATTATCTTTTAAGCTTAATATATATTTCTCAATTTGACTTGCCTCCTCAAATTCTTCTAGAAATGTGTTCTTTTAAGACCTTTTGACCCATATGGCTATATTATTGTGCAAGGCTTTAGCATAATATGCAACGATTAAACTTTCAGTGGGCATCGAATCTGCAGGGATTTTATTCTTTAAAGTAAGAAATCTTTGGTTAAAGTATTTCATTTTTTCCTTAGGATTCATTTTTAAGATAAAGAGTCCCATAACCAAGACTTCCATAGATTAATCATCTCCAAATTTTTCCAGGAAACAAGTTTCAAAATTGTCCCAAGAGATGATGGTTTGGGGTTGTTGAGAAAAATACCATGTGGAGGCATTTCCCTCAAAATTATAAGGAAATAATCTGCATACTACATTCTCGTGTTCAACACTCCGGAGTCTAATGGCCAACATAAATTTTTTGATGTGATCCTCAGTGGATTTCTTTGAATCTGGATCAAATTTGAGTAGTGTTGAAGGGTGTAAATGACACACCATCATCTGGAAGGTTATATCCGGACCGGGGTTGTCTAACTAACCCAAGTCGTTTGGTATGATCTGACCTGGCGGGTTTAATGGCTCCGTTAGCCAACTAAAGTCCTAAAAAAAGTAAAATAAACAAACTAATCTAAAGCTATGATTCTAACGAATGATATATTACTTACTAATGTTTATTAGAAAGAAACATGAATATACAAATGATTATAAACAATCTATATACAATTTAAAAGGTTTACTTGAAATCTTGTGAAAATGAATGTTCATAATAATGTTTCAAAATAAGATAAAGTAAGAACATAAATCTTTTTATGTTTTTAATGTTTAAAGATTTTAAACTAATAAATACTAATCAAATACAATTGAAACAATGACATGGAAATAGTCAAAGCTAATTAATGCAATCATCATCTCATTCATATATAAACAAATCTAAATAAAAGAAAGTAATGCACCTACTAACCTCTCACTGATCAACAATACTAAGCTAAATTCATCTCTATGTATTTGTATGAGCTCCTCTTAACATGTGTCAAGTGTAAACCTATGACAAAAGCAAGCATAATACTTCCTAAAGAAATTCAATGAAGTGTTTCATATTCAGCAGCATGTTTATAATGACAAAAAGACAAATAATTATATATCTCGTGACATTGAAATGTCCAATAACTGAAAATGAAAGAAATTCCAATTCTTAGGAATGGTGTTACCAACTATCTAGCATTAGATGTAAACTCAAAATACTTGAATAGATGATCAGTCACAGATATAAACTAAACCAAAAGATAATGAACAACATAAAAAAAAGCATGATATAAAATATTATGTGCAGAACTGACTAAAGATAATTCGACACAGATAACATTTCACATCAAGAAATTACATGAGAAGACAATGAAAAAACATCGCAAAGTCTACATAGGATGAAATCCAAAGAGTAAACTGTTTTCTCATATAGTTTCAAACAAAATATATTCATCATATGGTCCAGGAAGAACTTTTGGGATAATAGACTCTTAAAGATTGAAAAAATTAATATATAAATGATAGAAATTAACCATGTATTGATAAAATAGACTAAAGCTAATTCAAATCAATGCACAATCAATTATTCAAAGAATATGAAGATATTATAATGAAAACAAAACCATTTTACTCACAGGACAAAAGCCATTAAACAACCTGGAATTTCATATTCTTCTTTGAAAATACTTGTCCATTCTCACAAAGATTCCAACCATTTGTTACTCCATTTGAAAAGTAAAAAAGTTTACAAAATAAATAATTTATAAAAGATAAAGGATAAAAATCCTCCTCTCAATTTCTTGGATCTCTTGGCTCTAAACTTTCTCATATATTTATACCATGAATGAACAGTATGAGCATCACTAATAATTTCCGCCACCTGAAATTTGTCTCGTAAAGAGACACAAATATTTCTCAAATCGTGAATTTGTTTGGGAAAATTCTCATGTGTGAGCTAAATGGGTCCATTTTGAAGATGGGTTTTCAACTGTTTCTTTCGATTCCTCATGGTTTGGCTGCAATCAATCCCGCAAAATTGTCTGTATGTTCTTGACACATTTCCAAATTTTATTTCTTGTTGCTCATAAATTTATTTGCAGCAATCCAATATTATTTTTGGATCAATCATTTTGAACGTATTTAGATAATAAAATCAAGCCATGATTAGATCTATACCAAATAACTGATAATAGAAACATGTGAAACAAAAAGAAACCTAAATTAATAACCTAAAAATTGTGAATAAAACAAAATCTAGAACAATAAAATTAAAATGAATTTAAGCTAACTATAAGTTCTAAACAAACATTGTTTATATTTTCCGTTCAAATATGATCTTAAAATTCTAGAAGCTTCAAGTTGATGAAGAGAAAAAAAATATTAATTTTGGGTTTTCACAAAATTAAACAAATGATAGATAATTCATTTATTATTATTATTATTTTTATTTTGAAATGAGATGCAAAATGAAAAAAAATAAAATAATTAATTAATCCCACCAAATGATTTTGTGAAAATGAGAAACTGACCAAGATATTATTTGATGAAGTATTGAACCCATTATTGAAAATAGTCAAACTTGCTAATAAGCAAAAGAATGAACACATAATCATAATTTAAACGAAAGTAAACAGTTGATAAAAAATAACGTGTTCGTTTAAATTGAGATTTCTATTCTTTTTTCTAAATTTTGACATATACTCTTGTAATGAATGTCTCATACTATAGTGAATGTCTTAATTTTGTCTCAAAGAAATCCAATGTATGGAACTATTTGAAAAAGTTGATTTTGTAGCTCATTATAATTATCAAGATTCTAATAGGGGCCTTTTAAATTTTGTAAACATTTAGGGGGTGTTGTTGGGGCCCAATAGGCAGCCATTTCTCCGGGTGTTTTGGTAATGGGTGTTGGGGTTTGGGTACAACCATGACATCTTGATTGAGCCAAGGTCTGGCAGGAATGTTTTGGTTTTCCATGGGAGTTGGTGGTGTCAAAGGCTGAGATGGTTCTGATGAAGAACTACCTTCGTCTAAAGACTCTCCTCCTGAAGAGGATGGAGATGAACTAGGTGGGGAAGGTGGAATACCAGATCCTCTAACTCTAAGGATAGGTTTTTCAGTAGGATTGGTAGCATTACTACCTAAAGGGTTTTCGGGCAGACCAGTGCCTTGAAGATGTTGTTGGATATTTGTGAAGTCAAGGGGTTGATTAAGTGGACTATCGGGTTATCTGATATGGGCTAAGTCACTATGCGTTCTTATAAGTGACTGATGAACAATTTCTTGGATGTCGACCCCTTGAGGAACTGGTGTCACTGGTTCAGTGGGAATATTAGGATTATCATTTGAGGTAGTTGTTGTTTCAAGTGTAACATTATTGTCTGAGCGACTACATGTTACGATAGGAGTGCAAGTGTGTGGGGGAGTCTTGCAACCTCCACGTGCCATCAATTAAATTCAGGCCCTCCTTCTAGCGCCATTTTTTGATGGGTGTAAATGACACACCGTCAATTGGAAGGTCAAATTTGGACCGGGTTTGTCTAAATAACCCAAGCCATTTGGAATGAAATGACCTAATAGGTTTAATGGCTCTATTGGCCAATTAAGTCCTAAAAGAAATGAAACTAATCTATGAAAACTTTGATACTGAGAATGTAAATAATTTACAAGTGTCGAAAAAGATAATGGGATATGTGCATATGGTTATTGATCAGGGGATCAAATTTTGCTCAAAAATTCAAAGTTCTCATAATCGCTTCAAATTGAATGAGAGCACAGGCCTCATCGTTACAAACCCAACGCAACTTGTTTGGGTTCAAACGGACGTCGAGAGCGAGATATATCGTATTATGTTCAAATTGGCAAATAGGTAAAAAAGGGATGCTGACTGTACAGTCCGTATAGTCCGTACGGACGATGACATGGCAGGTTGTACAGATGACGTGGTAGGTCGTACACTGATGTGGCAGACAATTGGCATGTGACATGTTTGTTGGCAGCGAATGGGATGGCGACCCGTGGCCCAATCAAAGGCCGCCACGTGTCACCTATTTGTTGGTTAAAACCTTTGCACTCAACAGGAGTCAACCCTGTGACCTCCGGGGCAGGGTAAAACTTTGGGAAAGGTCGCCCAACCGGCGTGCCCACACATGTTCCTTGATATATATATTCAAAGCATTGTATTTAACATTGTTTAAATGTATGTTTGGGTGTGGACCGGGCCGAGGCTAAGCCCCGGCCCGTGGTCATGTGTTGTATTGTATGCGACCGGAGCTACGACGGTTAGACCCACCGTAACCATGTTATAACTATTTAAATATATGCACGGTTTGGTATTCCATGTGACAATGCATATAAATGTTATGGTTATCAAACGGTTGTTAAAACTTAAGCCCTATTGTATAGCGCGCGGTCATATGACAGCCATGTGCCCACGGGCCTTGGTAGTTAGGGTCGACGCGTAACGGTTTGACAGTTTGAACTGGTTGTGCGGTTGCGCCCGGTGCCAAGTTTTTACACTTTAAATTGTGTGTGGGCTAGGTTGAGCCAGAAGAGGTGCATTTTGTAGATGCAGAGACAACAGGCTTGAAGGGGAGACTTCTAGGAAGCCTATCTACTTCATTTTTTGGCCAAACGAGGTGCCGGAAAAGCCCAGCTAGGGGTTTTTGGACGTTCTGAAGCCATTGGAGCAGTCTATTTGGAATTTTGAGCATTGTAAAGAACATTTTTGAGAACTTTTAGAAAATAATACAAATGATCCATTGGAAGCTGGACCAGGAGATGTAGCCCAAAAGAGGGGTGAACTCCTTTATCATTTGTTGTGTTATGTGTTTTCTGTTCATTGATTATGCTGTTGTTTATATGCATCTTGAATGAGTAAATCCTATTAAAGTTGTGTTGCAAAGTTGATCCATTTTCTTTTAACACATAAATTTAACTTGCAAATATTTTCAAGAATACAAGTCTTCTTCATTTTTAGATCAATTATGAACAATGTATAAACAAATTGAAAGATTTACGGGATATCTTGTGAAATAAATGTTTTTGAATTTTTTTTATAAAGTAGATAAAGAAAGTACATGCATTTTATATTTTTTTGTTTAATATTTAAAATCTAAAGAACTAAAGGAAACGCAATTGAGATAAAAACAGATAAACAGGCAAAGCTAGTTCAAACTTCTCCTATTTCATTTATGAATAATCTGATTAAAAGAAAATACGAGTAAACTAACCTACAGGTAATGATTTTATGTCCCTGCACAATTCAAGCTCCTAGTAGTCCTTCCTATGAGGGAAACCTGTAATAGGATTGTGCTAACACTCCTGGAACCAACTCAAAGGTGTTTTGGATCTATGTGTCCAAACAAATATCCCTCTTACTACTAAGAGTGAACAATATTTAAACTAGTTCAGGATTCAAATGCTCTTATCATACAAGATAGAGTTGAATCCACAAAAATAAGATAATATTACAAAAATAGTGAAACTAAAAACCACTCATGCATGAGTTGGTTTGTCAAAAACAAACCAAAGTTTTATAAACAGGAAGAGGCAGAAACTATTTTAATAATTGAGCGTATAAGTCAAGGTGTTTGCTCCATGAAATAAGCATCATAATCATCCATTTCCTATAGATAACAAAATTGATTTGATATTCAGATAATGATACTAATTATTATTCAAAAGAGACTTGCTACAGAATCATAGATTATGTAGCTAGTCTTATTAATAGAAAATGAAATTAAATTAAATCTCTCTATTTCGATTTTTTTATAACAAAATGGAATAAAATCAAAACAAAATCATTTTACCATTATAAATTAGTAAAAGCAGGATTTGATAGTTCGGAATTTATAATGGAAATGAAACTGGTTGAGTTTTTTATTATGATATTCCTGGACTTCTTGTATCTTTTGATTTCCCTCTCTGTGTGTGACTTCAAGTCAAAGTTCTCTTGTTCCAATAGGGCATTCCAAGTAGCCAAGCATTTCACTCGAGCTTGTAAGAGTGAAATATCTCTATAATAAAGCTCTATCCAGTTGAGGAAACTATCACAGTGCATTGGGGAAATGGAAGACTGACACGGAAAATAGTCGATAATAGGTGCTTCATGTGTCATTGTGGTCTGTTCCAGGTCGTGACCAATACCTGAAAAACCTTCTTTGCCTTTGAGACAAGGTGGTAAATTAGACGTGAATTCATACTTCTCAACCTAGGTAACAACCTCCTTCCTGGGGCACTGATTTTATGGGTTTTCAAGAGCCAAGAAATCATCTATATCCTGATTTGAACACTGATCATTGATATCGATCGGATCGATCAAGCTCATATGATTACTCTTTCAATTTCTTAGTTTTCTAGAAATCAAATGGCCAACATTCTTGTTCCTAAAATGTAAATCCGTGCTTTGTGGTTTCTTTCCCTTACGGAAATTATTCACAACAGATGTATCGTTATCATTTAAATTAGAGTCATTCATAGGCACAGGATGATACTCTTCTTTTAGTTCAGTAATTACATGTTCCAAAGATCTTATAGATGAAAACCTATATGGTAATTCTTTATCCACGGGGGTTTCATCAACAACAAAAATTGGTTCAATAAATTCTGAGCCATCAATTGAATTAACGACCTCGATTTCATCCACTGGTGTGTCCAAATTAGGGTTTACAATTAAATGGGGGTTGGTTGTATCATTGACCTGGGTGAAGCCATTTCTTCTTAGAAAAGTCTCCCAATTATCACCTATTTTCGACAGGTGATAAACCAACAAGATTTTAACGAGTCCATGGTGAAACAGACTCGAATTGATACCATTTTTCTTAAAGCGCTTAGACATTTTGTAAAGACTCATCAACAGGTAAAAAGGCATATACAACTCAAAACCTATAAAATTCATAAGAAAACATATGTGGTACAGAAAAACCATCCCATACCGGTCTTCACAAGTGACAAACTGTTTCAGAATTAAAAGGAGATTGTGCCATCTAGGTTTTAGAAAAGCAATGGGAATACCTTTTGTACAACAAGTGGAATTGCAGGAAACCATGAATAAACTCCATGGGAAGTCCTCCATATTTTCATTCTTAAAGAATTTTTCTCCTTTCGATGAAAATCATGTCGCCTTGCTTATGAAATCCTCTATGATTTCCAACTGAAAATCCCCCACCTTGGCCCTAAAACCGTCAAAAGTTTGTGCAAAAGCTTTTGAAACCTGAAGATTATAGCCTTTGAACTTATTGAGGAATGCATCCCATCCATGAGATTTCAGTTCATCAATAGCATCATCATGGGATAACATAGCTTGGCATCCATTTGGCTTGATACGAAGCATAGGTGCCATTACCACTGTGACAAGGATACAACAGATATCACACAAGATAGGTTTAGGTTTCCAACGGATGAGCAATAGAGAGGGATCTAAGCAAATTGTGATGGCACGAAAAATGCAAGGTTTGGGGATTGTCATAAATCGAATAGAATGGTTAGGGGAAAAAAAAACAGAGGGCTCGAAAAACTACAAACCATTTCTCACAATGAAAGCAAAACCCTCCATAATACAAAATGCCATACACATAATAAATGATCTCATTAATATTTCAGGCCATTAAGGTGAATTGAAAACGTAGGTATATCATGCCTGTACCTATTGATATGAATGTTGATCTGACAAATTCACTCATGAAATGATATGGGTTGTTAACCAACATTTTTGTGCATTCAAACAATTCATGAATTAAATCAACAATAAACTATAGAACCAATGAAGTTATGGGACCCATAATCAATAAATATTTTGATAGTGTATTAATCAATAATTTCATAATTCTTGAGTTTAAACCATGCATGGTTGCCTTCTAAAATGATATTTCTAAGGTAAAAGATTATGAAACCAAGCCAAGTTTTATGTTTAAATTCATGCTTATAGTCATGAATTAAAAATAAAACAAACGAAAATGCAAATGAAAAAACTCAATAAGGTAAACCTAACCCAATCATCGCCTCAAAACTCAGAAACATAAACATTTACAAATAAAAGGTGATGGTAGCTACAGAAAGGTATAGTCTCTTTTGATCATGATAAGTATCAAAAATCATGTGTGGCTGCCAACAAGGTTGTAACATGGCCTATCAGTGATTTCAAATTGCGTTTGTTCAATCGACACATGAGGTAGAAACAAATGTGGGATGAAGCATTAACCGGTCTATTAAATGTCAAAATCTGATTGTATCTTGTTTTGAAAACATCCCATCTCTTCACTAGTCTAGCTGGTGAGTCGGGGGTCAAGGTTCTGCTTCGAACACTTTTCGTTGATATCTTATTGTAAAATATCTAACACCGATCGATATTTCCGTACATAGATGACATGGAAAAGATGACTTGGAGGTTTGACTATGACACAGGTAACCTTAATATGACTTGGGATGAAACCAGGCCTTGTGACACCCCTACGCAACAAATATGCATGGCACTCGATATCGACGTTTTCATTTACTCGTGTTAATCGGAATAAGGACTTTCCTTAAGCTACATGTTCTAAAACCCCATTCTATCTAACCGATGCCGAAAAATTATCAAGGATTGGTGATCGATGATAAACCTACCCAAGTGCTCCTGGATCGACTCTCTCGAAAAAGTACCAATTCCAAAAGTGTATCAGTGGTCGGCGATCGACAATTTCTTTAACACTTTTGTCAATGTCTATCCCTCCCGTACTTTGTCGACGTCGATGAGGATCTGATATCTCTCAAATATTTGTGGAAAATAAATCACGCAAACCAACTCCTCCTTTTTCCGATGCCGATGGGGCATCGGTGATCGGTGATTAGTGTAAATTTGTGGCCACTTTTCCTTCTTACACTTTAACAACATCGAACACTAGCGCGTCAGTCGCAATGTTAACTGTAGATTCCTAGTTTGGATGTCAAGTTATTTTAGACACGTCATTTCATTTAACACGTTAAAAAAAAACTAACTTGATTGATAAGAGTCATGAAATCAAAACAAAAATATACCATCTCCCAAAGTGAACTCAAATTAGACAGTAAAAGAAAACAAGTGCTACCAAAAAAGTGATAAAATTTCATAAAGATTTTAGGATGTGTTGAGCGCTTAACAGGTCACTTCGAGTATCACCTAGAGAGTACAGAGTCTACCTCAGGTACTGCGATACACCCCTCGCAGTCACCTGTGTGTTAACCTATATAATGGAAACTAGGCCACCAAATTGTAATCAACAACCAAATCCTCTTGAGGAATGAAACACAACAGGGCCATAATCAATATTAGAGTAGCTTGGATGGATCCAAGTGTCTCAGAGGTATGACACAAATCAGGCTAGTAACGCTATAGGATTCACCCCCAATACACACTCTCCCAAATGTTTTGTCGAGATCAGGAGTGGATATATTCGTCACCGTCCTCCATGTGGCCTTGTGTTTGACTCCTATGTTAGAGGATCTTCCCGAATTGAGTAATTACAAGGTGGGTTTTCACACCCTAGCACAGGCACCTAAGTTAAGTTTTGGTTTTCCTTGGAGATTTTACCTCTCCACACCTAATTCAAGGCCCTAGCCTAAGATATTGGTGAACCCTCAAAAAAGTGTTATTAATATATTTTAGATTAGCACGTTCCTTTTAAGGGATTCTCTTACTCAAGGAATGAAAGTGAAATTGATGTTGTTTGAGACTCTTGAAAAAATGAAACTTATCAGAACACTTGCAAAGAATACTTTACACTAATTCTACAAATGAAAAATAACTTCAAGCAAATAGCATGAACATTCCTTCAAACCTAAAAACACAATCTTTTCTCCTTTCCATGCAAAATGCACAATGCAAATTTTGAGTGAAACAAAAGAGCGAATGAAAGGATTTTATTTCATATTTTTCTTTTGAAATGATTTCAAGATGAGAAGAAAACATAACCCTATGCTAATTTCTTTTTCTTTTTCAAATAACAATGCAAAGCAAATACAAAGAAAGAAAGAGACCTAAAAAAATGGGTTATTTTTTATACTTTCTTCCAATCAATTAAAACTAAAAAAATATGCTAAAATAAACTACAGAATACATGATTCAT
>ML797190.1:165613-181728 GCA_009831015.1 Picea engelmannii | reverse complement strand
GCACAAATCCAGGAGATTTGATAAAAATAAAAGTTTATGTGTAAACAATGATGACTCCTCAGAAGACACTGATAGTGACTCTTCCTATGAAGATAAGGTAAATGACTTCATGCTTATGGCCAAAGAGAATTATGATAATAAAACCACAGGCAATGATGAGAATGATGAAGAAGCTATGGTTGACATGGAAGGAGAACTGATCAGTGCATTGGAAGAGATTGACAGACTAAGAATCAAGAACAGAAAGCAAAGACAATTGTTGATATAGTTCGAGAAAGACAGTCAAGAACCTGGTGAATACCTTGTCCTACTAAAAGTAGAATTGGAAGAGGCAAAGAAAAACGAAGAGATTCTGAAATAGTAGCTATCAGAAAAGAAGACAATATGTGAATCATTAGAACAAGAAGTAGTGAAAAAAAGGAAAGAAATGGAGAAAATTCAAGCCTTGTATAATCAGAATCTGTCAAGTATCAAATCCTCAGAAGGATTAGCCACCATTCTGAATCAGCAAAGGAATCCAAAGCTGAAAACTGGTTTGGGTTATGAAGAGGGATCAAGCAGTGGGAAGCCAGGAAACAAAGAACCCATCAAGTTTGTCAAATCTTCAACCAATGACAACAACAAACCTGCAGAGACAAAGGAAGACCATCAGTCACCCAGGACAAGTAAAGAAAAAGGTACCAGGACTGAATCTATAGAACAAAGAAATAATCCACTCCCTGCTCAAAGACATCATCAACATGAAAGAAATCGACTTGCTCAAAGAAGACAACCATTTTCCAGGTACAAATAATTCTTCTATGGATATTGTTTCTACTATTCTAACTTTGGTCACAAAGCTGTAAATTGCTCCCTAAGACTTAGACATGAGCAATTAATATTTCCAAGGAATAAATATATGCCACAACAAAGAATGATACAACAAAGTAACAAACCATCACAAATTGCAAATTGCCAAATTAAGTCTAGAGACATGCAACTGAGGAGGTCAAGGATTAATAAATAGTCAATGAGTAGACAATGCTGCAACAATGACTTTGACCTATTGAACAATGATATTGAATGTTATAACTATCACAACTTTGGCCACAAAACTGCAAACTGCCATCTTAAGAATTACAAAGCAGATCCAAGGATAAAGTTCTTAGAGAGAAACACTAGCACATGGAAGAGGAAAGATAGTTAAAATTGTGGTCAAGCACTTTCAACTCAAAAACAAAAGGCCTATGGAAATATAGACAGTGGATGTTCCAAGCACGTGAATGGAGACAAGGATAAGCTATTGTCCATAAGTAAAAGTGAAACAGGAAATGTGATCCTTGAAAATGATGAACCAAGCAAAATCAAGGATAGAGGGATAATGAGTTTGAGTAATGACAAAGGAGATGCCTAGTACATTCTGCTTGTGGATGGTCTGAAACATAATTCGCTCAGTTCAAGTCAAAAGTGTGACAGAGGCAATGAAAAGGTGCTCACATCCAAAGAGTGTAAGGTAAATGTAAACTTAGGACAAATGGTGAATAACAGTATAAGGAAAAACAATAATGTTGATGTTGAATCCTTCCCTACAAGTAAAGAAGAATATTCAGATACAATAAAAGAATGCTCAGTTAGCATTTATCCCACGAAAAAACTAGGAGAAAAATCATGTCATAAACAGGAAGCAAAAGTCTTGAAGGTTGAGAAGGCAGACACCCAAATCAAGTTCTTGAGAATATCCATGACTCTCGACAAGGTCTTGGATAGCTAGAGATCACCAAATGAAAAATCCGGTATTGGACTCAACAAGGTAGAAATCAGTGCTCCTAAGAAACCTGATATAGGTCCTTCATTTGTGAGAAAGAAAAGAAGGCGTGAGAGTGGGTGTAGCAGTTTTCTCTTGTGATTGATTATGGACATAAAAGCCCTGGATTGAATGCATCATGGAAGAAAAATGAAAATTGCAGTAATAGAGATCGATGAGATTGAATGGGGAGATCCAACTGCTATTTAAAAGGTACAAGTTACAATTGCACAGTGTTCAAGTAGGACAACAACATTCTGATGTACAATATGATACACATGACATCCTGTAGAGACAACAAGAGGAAATATCTTGTCAAGGAAAGTTAACCTTTTAGGAACAAAGGGGGAAAATAGTCAGAAGCAGAGAAATAACAGTGACAGGGGGAGTCATCCACTCATGAGAAGATTGATAAAGGAGTCCGAGTAAGAGAGGTGAGCAATTTTGAATTTTCCACAGAGGATACAACGGAAGCTGAAGATGAACAGGTCCAAGAATCAGAAAGAGAAGACTCTGGTTTAGATACAAATATTCTGCAGGCCTCAAATGAGAGAGTCCATCCCGTTAGGGGGAGTTTGCATTGATTTAATATCTGATACCTTCTAAAATACTGCAACAGCTCAGGGGGAGCATGTTCTCTTTGACATTGATGTCAAAGGGGGAGAAATGGATCTGGGTGCCTTTGTTTCCATCAATGCCAAAGGGGGAGATTGTTGGAAATGTTTAACAGGTAGCATATGCTTGTCATTGATGGAAAGTACATCAATGAAGATGGCATGAGTACAGGATGAATGTAACAGACGATCACCATAAGTATTTTAGGAAGACGCTGTAGAGCAAACCTGATAAGTTCAGAAGAGATAGTGCAGAGGATTGTTGGCAGGTTATCAGGCAAAGTAATCTTGTCATTGATGGCAAGATCAGAGTATGCAGCGAAGGCAAAACAAGGACAAAGTACGCTTCGGAGGAGAAGCGCCAGTGATCACTGGATCTCATCCTGAATTCCTGATGGCTGTCATATCTGAATGAAGACAAAAGGAGTGCACAGATATGGAGGATAGATCTTGGGCGTTAGATCCGAGCGCAGGGTTCGACCACTGTTGGATCGACGAGAACCTGCACATTCTTTAAAGTGCAAGGAGTAGAGGGCTCACAAAATCTCGAAAGAAGGAGGACCATCCATCTTCAAGCAGGACACATGGAGATAAATCATCAGTTCGCTGACTAGAGAGTAAAAGGAATGATGTTCCCTAACATCTCGAAATCACGATATGTGAAATTGTGACTTAACCTGAGCCGTCAGATCAAGTTTGAATCTGGACCGTTGATTCCAGTCCGTGTTGGAGTTTCGAGGATCGCGAGTTGGACATGTCAAAGATTATTAACATCAGGAATCCCGATATCGCGATAGGCGAAATCGCGATGTAATTTGAGCCGTCAGATCAAGCTTTGATCTGGACCGTTGATTCCAGTCCATGTCGGACTTTCGAGGATCGCGTGTTGGAGATGTCAAATAAACAATGCAACAAGAATGTCGATTTCGCAATAAGAAAAATTGTGATTCAATCGCAGCCATTGAATCGAGATCAGATCTGGACCGTTGATCCGACCCCATGTCGGAGTTTCGTGAATCGGGACTTTGAAGTGACAAAAACACTGGACATCAAGGATGTCGAAATCGCGATATGCGAAATCGCGATTTAATTGCATCCATTGAATAGAGATTAGATCTGTACCGTTGATCTAAATCCATATCAGAGTTTTGCGAATCACGACATGGAGAGGCAAAGAACCCAATGCAACAAGAATGTCAAAATCATGAAATCACGATTCAATCATAGCCATTGAATCAAGATCACATCTGGACCATCGAATCACAGGACATGTGGCAAGTGAACGAAATTTTGTTGACTTGGGGTCAACGGAGCATAGTGTTGAAAATCACAAAATGAGAAATCACGAAAGCACTTCAAGCATAAGCGATTGGTCTTGGCCATGGTCATATTGGGGAAGGAGCTAGTGCAGAAAAGTTCTGTATCGGAACATCGGAGATCGCGAAATGAAGTGTGGAGACACTCAGCACAGGATTTCCGAAATGCCGAAACCCGATGTCAATAAAGTTCATCCAACGATGCAGATAAATTGGAATATGATCGGAAGGTTATTGTTCTCTCTCACAGTTAACCTCTCAGTTACGAATCTGTTAGTGAAATGGATTCATGATTGCGAATCAGTTGGTGTTTCATTTGCTGGGACAGTTGTCTTTCTTTTGCCTAAGGAAATGCGAAGTGGAACCGTCGTGGAGGTGTGTATAAAAGAAAATAAGACAGACTGTGTGTGGTTGTTTGTTCTGGATATGAATGAAACTGAAGGAGATCAGAGGGCTTCTGATGCACGGCACAATGAAACTTCCAGAAACCATTGATGGCGTCTGCCAGAGAATTCGAAGAGACCTCTTTGTAATCGTCAGAGGAGACGAAGAGTCTCCAAGCTTCGTCTAATGAAGGAAGACTATTATTAGAAGGGATTGACAGATGGATGAGCGTTGAAGCCTGTAGCTGAAACATAGAGGGTGAGCTTGACTGTAACAGAGAAGATGAAGAGTCTCAACTGAAAGAGAGAAAAAGGAATCTCGGCATAACACCTAGTGATCATATAGACACATGGGATGAACCACTAGAGAAGTTGAAGAGTCACGATGATGATCAGGCAGAGCACTCGAGAGGTGGAGGAGATTAGCGTGGTATGAGCATGCAGAGGAAGGGAAAATATTGCATGCACAAGATGCACAAGAAGCTATATATACACGGTACAAAGAAGAGAAGCGGTTGTTGTTGTTGTTGGAGTTTTCTGTGGTTGTTGTTGTTGAAGGTGATTCATGTGTGAAGAAGGAAGAGAATGAAGCAGCTGAATTGAACAGAAGAGGATCTATTCAGTGAATGGACATGGCACACAAAGCATAAAAAGCAGAAGAACAGATAGCGCAAGTCATGTGTGCAGGAAGGGAGTGAGGCAGACAGAGCAACGAAATGCAACAGAACAATGATGAGTCTGGTAAGCCATTGTTGAACATTATATCACTGTAATAAGTTTCAGTAGCAAAGATCCATATTTCAGGGAGGTTGGGAGGTTCTAGGGAGGACGGTTGTCCTCAGAGGTTCAAGTGAGTGATGGAACACAGGGAGTTGTAGCTTCCATCTAGTTGCAGCCAGAGAAACCAGGGTGGCAGGGTGGTGCAAGGGAGAACTCTTGTTCTCTATTATACAGGTTGGTGCATGTATGATTGGAAGTTGGTGCTTCCATCCAGTTGATGCTGGAAACACTCAGGGAGTTGGTGCTTCCTTCTAGTTGGTGCTAGAGAAACCAGGGAGTTGGTGCTTCCTTCTAGTTGGTGCTAGAGAAACCAGGGAGTTGGTGCTTCCTTCTAGTGGGTGCTAGAGAAAACAGAGAGATGGTGCTCTCAGCAAGTAGCATCTTGCAAAACATAGGTTGTAGCCTCATTATGAGTTGGTGTTCATATGTATGATAATGTAAAGAATGTAACTATTACTTATCATATAAAGAAAAAGAGGTTTTTACCCTTTATGGGTTTCCTCAGGAAATATCTGTCTCTGTGTATCCCATGTGTGTGAATGATGCTGAATATGTTATTGCTTATTTCCCTGCACTATTGTGATTGTCCTTCAGTGTTTCTGCAAAGAGTCTAAAAAGAAGCATAATTGTTTAAGCACAGTAACAACTGATTCACCCCCCCCCATCTCAGTTGTCCAACAGAAAGAGGCGTTCCCCTTCCTCTAGTTCTACTGGTTTTCTCGACCTGATTTTCATGGTAGCAACAATGGAACTGGGTTCAACATCGATAATCCACTTCCCTCCTTCAAGATTTGACTTGGAATCAGAATCGACCTCTGACTCAGAATCCTTCATCTCGACCATGAGGGACTGCTTGGAGCGACATTCTTTGATGTTGTGCCAAGGAATTTTATGGTACTCACAGCATTTTCCCATGTCCTTCTTCGTCTTCTCATTTCCCTTCTTGTGTTGTGGCTTGGACTGGTTGTATTAAGGGTGGACATCTCAACTTGGTCCCTTGTTGTGTGGGTTCGGGTTTCCTTTTCCCTACTTTGGCTGTGAGGGGTTTGCAGATCCAAACTCTCGTTGTTTCTGCTTAAATTTCTGCTCGATCTTGACAGCGTATCTATAAGCTGTGACCAAAGAGGCGATGTCTAGGAACTCCATTTCTGGTTGAATGTATCTATGCAAACAACCGTGGTATTTGAGCACCATATGACACTCAGATTATTTGATACCCAATTTGGTGCGTAGGGTATGGAAAATATTGGTGAAATCTGGTACTGTCTGGTCCCTTTCTTGATGTAGGGTGGTCCATCTGGTGTACTACTCCTCGTAGGTTCCAATAGGGTAGTAATGTTCTTTAATGGCATCCCGGAAGGAATCCCATGTAGGGGACACCAAAAACATTGTATATTCCTCCACGACCCTTTTCTCAGAGTAAGTATCCCACTAGTCTTTAACATGGGGAACAACCTTGAGGAGTGCAAAAGTGATTTTTTCCCTATCGGAAAAATTGTGGACCGAAAAATATCCTTCGAGAAGATTCAACCATTTATCTACAACATCCACATCTATCAGTGATTCAAATAATGTAATATCAAAATTTACTTGTACCTTGAAGGGGGTTGCATGGCCGCTTGATGAATATTTTTCTCCTGTGGGCAGCCGTCGAAGGATCTGCGTGAAGTTGTCCGTCATTTCATTCCTTTGTCGCGTGAGGGATTCCTCAAGCAACATTCTAATAGGATATCATACTCCATCATATTTCTTTTCATCCCCCATGGGTTGTTGTCAGGCTTGGCATGACCGATCTGGTAATGGATCGATTGGTTCGAGTCCCAACTTCTTATACCCAGATCTTGTTTGGGACACGAATGAAGAAAAATAAATGAAGAACAGACCTCTATGATACCACTAATCATGATTTAGGAGTGGAATGAACTAATTAACAAAGTGAATGAAATAAACACAGAGATATGGAGAATAAAAAAAATATCCAGTGAACAATATCTTCTATTAAATAATGAAATAGGTTGAAACTATAAAACTGCAGAACTGAAAACTTGCTCGAATAGTGGTAGGTATCTCTGAGAAGATATGTGGTTACTACATTCATATGTCTGAGAAACATCCATTACAATGAGTCTCCATAGGCCTTTTTGATATTACTCATGAATGCCAAAACCCTAGACATCCAAACACATAACCCTAGAAGGTGAAACGCCAAAATTTATGTGGGCCCTATAAGTAAGTTGGTGTAATTTGGTACCTCAACTTACTAGGGACGTAACTTTTTCATACGACCTTCATTTTAGGCATGATAGACCGTTGGAAAGGTCTTTCATAGAACTACACATTCCGCTGTCAAACTCTGACTCCGTCTATAGTTTGATTGTGGCGAGCCAAAAAAACAACGTTTAGAGCCCCAAAACAACCCCAGAAGTACATCAAAATGTGTTGACATGAAAACATATAAAATAAGCCAGTTAGATTAGGCGAGAGGCCACCCGTATCCACCTAGAGGATGTCTGGGACTTCAAAAATCCCCAAAAGTGTAGAACCCACAATTACAAAGAAGTATAGAAGAACATGCTGAAAAAAAATGGACATGAGGAGCCAGTTGGAATAGGCAGGTGGCCACCAGTATCCACCTGGAACAACATGGGTTGTATATATTGGAGAACACGTATGAATGCATGTTGTACAAAAAGTAGGGCATGTACACCTCTGTAAGTTTTTAGAAAAAGAAAAAGTTTGGACATAAAACCTGGGAAAGGGAAGCTGGTAGGGACCTGGAAGGTGACCAAAGACCCAACCTAACTCAGAAAACTCAGAAAACTTAGAAATAAACTAAAAATCAAATCAAACCAAGATCTCCCATTAAGACCCTAGAGAGACTCTCTAGTGGAGTTGTCAATTTTTCTACGAAGAAAACCCCTAAATTGGGTTTAAGGAATAGGCAGAGCGATAACTCCCTTAAAAGACTGATCTACCTTTAATCTACCCCAAAACCATCTAAACTAAGTGATGAGAGGAAAGAGAGGGTTAATGAGTGCACCTTCAATCCTTATGGTTGGTGTAGACCTCTTTCACGTGTTGCTTCCTCCTAGATCACAGATCTCCTCCCAAAGATAACCTGCAAGGGGTTAGGAATATAATGCAATAACATATAAAATCTCTAATACACACTTTAGAAAGAATAAATATAGATATGAATGGTCAAATTAACAAGAACATGTAAACATAGGGTTTTGGGACAAAGATAATCTCTTTTATTCAAATTCAAGATAAAAAAAGGTTACAACCTTTGCTGGAAACCGCTCTACGAACCAAGTCTAGGCTCCTCTATCATGGCTACAAGTGCATCAATCCCACATTAGCTTCTCAAAACCAACATACCATCAAGGGAAAGAGGAAGGGTTGCATAGGGAGAATGGTTGGAGGGGAAAGCTGAGGCTAAATCTCAGAATGAGATGCAAATCATGGGCAAAGAAAGGGAAGGGATTTTGGCAGATTTTTCTTATTCTCTTGTTCATGTGTCTAAATGACTCCCCAAGACCTCTTTTTGTATGAGAAAAATATGGTTATTTGGTTTGGGGATGGTCTACAAGGGGTAAAATGGTTAGGAAACTCTCTATAGCCCGTAAACTCCGCCAAATTCCACGCAATTTTATATTTTTTGCAACTTTTGGAGGTAAATGTGGGCTAACTAGCATGCAACATGCATGTGTACACGAGATAACTAGCATGCAGAGTGTATATGTACGCAAGCTATTAGTGTAGCAGGGAAAGTACACTATCCAAAAAACAGTTTTTTAGAAGGAATCATCAACAATATTTTTGGCAAAGCATGCAAATGGATGGGCCAATGTCTTGGATGCACAGATATGGCATTTTTGGATGATAACAGGTATTGAGTAACCCATGGTATTTTCCCATGGTATTTGATGTAGTCATTGCATGGCTATGCATGTCCATGAATGTCTTCACATGGCTATCCCCACTCCATGCATTTATTTGCATGGATATGCATGTCCATGCATGTATTTTCATAGTTATCTCCACACCATGCATGTCTCTACATGGTTATCTCCACTCCATGGATGTCTCTGCATGGTTATCTCAATACCATGCATATATTGCATTGTAATATAATTATGATAAAGGGATTAGGGTTGTAATTGATGAAGCTTATTTAATGTCTTCAGATACTCCATTGTATGAAGCCTTGAGTAGTCTCAAGTGGTCGGTGTTGGCCTAGATTAGCTAGTTTGGCCAAGGTTATTAATAGATATCTATGGAGTTGTTGGTTCTCCTGGTTAAATGTTTCCAAGATAAATATTCTCTCTATGTGCATTCTTTCTTGTTTTGATATTTCTCTCTCAGTTTTTAACATGGTATTAGAGCTGGGAAGACCTGGACTCTCCAACGAGAGTGGTCTAATGTTGAGATCCATGCTTATGAAATTATTGGTAAAGTGAGCGACCTGTGGAAGAGAGATATGCACACAAATTGAAGTGATGGTTCATGGGTTTTTGAACCATGGTGAATGACACATGGAAATGGAGCATAGGAAAAAGTGCATTGAGGATGAAGTACTCGGTGAATGAATTCTTTGGCACACCATATTTGGAGCAAGGAGGGATGTTGGTAAAGAATATGGTAGATGCTTCTTTCATCATCTTCTTAGGGATACAGTGGATCAACATGGAGCATAAGTGAAAGTGCATTACAGAATAAGTACTTGATGAATGATTTCTTTGGCTCATTGTATTTGGAGCAAGGAGGGATGTTGGTAAAGAAGCTAGTAGATATTTATTGCATCATGTGCTCCTGCATACAGTGGTAAAATAAGTAATTGGTCTATGTAATTGTATTTTGGAGCAGGAGGGATGCTTGCAATGAAATAGGTTGATGTTTCATAGCATCATGTGCTCAGGCATACAATTTTAATTATTTTTATGGAGTTGTACTTTATCACATTTAAATAGGAATATGGTTGTAAGATCTATTTAGGCATGCATACCCCATTTAATGGTTCACTGGTATAAATTTTAGACATATACCTAGGTGATAGGGGGCATGTTGTATTCGTGATACTTGGTTTATAAACTTTGATGGGGGTAGGTATTTATCCCAAGTCAAGTTTAAATGGGGGAATGCTAAATTAATATTGACTTGGTCATAGAGTCATTGATTCGATCATTGTTGGGTTTACCGTTAGTGATTTATGGGCCCATGGTATTGAGTAACCCATGGTATTTTCCCATGGTATTTGATGTAGTCTTTGCATGTTTTTTCATGGCTATGCATGTAAATGCATGTATTCACATGGATATATCCACTCCATGCATGTCTTTGCATGGATATGCATGTCCATGCATATATTAACTCCATGCATGTCCATGGGTGTCTCTACATGACTATATCCACTCCATGGATGTCTTTGCATGGTTATCTAGATACCATGCATATCTTTGCATTGTAATATAATTTCGATAAAGGAATTAGGGTTTTAATTGTTGAAGCTTATTTAATGGCTTGAGATACTCCACTGTATGAACCCTCAAGTGGACAGAGTTGTCTTGGATTGTCCAGTTTGTCCAAGGTTATTAATATATATCTATGGAGGTGTTGGTTCTCCCAGTTAAGGGTTTCCAGGATAAATATTGGCTCTATGTGCTTGTTTTCTTGTTGTGTTATTTCTCTTAGTTTGTAACATGATGTTCATAAGTTCCCATTTGTGAGTCCACTTATTTAGGACAAATACCTTTACTTAAACCACTAATATTTGATATATTTAACTCTAGTTATTTAACATTGTCATGAATAGCATTCTCTATACCAAGGCAAGGAGAGACATAAGCATGATGGTTTTGCAAATCCAATTAAATATCTTCTGAATAATCTGGTAGCATAGTGTGAACTAATTCTATTTCCTCAACATGGGTGTCATTAGATCTTATAATAAATTCATGTTCTTCATGATTCAAAAGGACATTAGTATGTATCAGTACATTGTTATCAATACTATAGGAAGTTAAGACTTGAGGATGTATTAAATATACTAATCATTTATTTGTCTTTGTATTAGAGATCGAGCTAGAAATCATGCCTTGTTCTTCATCATCTACTAGAGTGACAAGTTCATTTTATAGCATACATTCTTTTTTGTTATAGTAAGTTATTTAGAACTTAGGCATTGTAAATAATTGTCTTACAAATTAGTGCTTTTGTTATCAATTAATGCGTGTGGTATCACTTCTTCTTTTAGGCATGCAATCTAATTTGTGCTTGAAACAGGGGAACTAACATTATGTGGAAATGTGGGCTCAATGTTCATAAGTTATTTTGATACATTGTAAGAGGCTTGATAAGAGAGTATGTCATCTTTATCATTCCTCGATTGAATAAAATTATCATCTCTTGAAGCATATTAGTCTTCTTCCATGTAGTCCATTAATAACTTGGTTGTAGACAAGATATTGTATAGGCTGAATTTACATATTGTTAACACGTAGATTATTGGTCTCATCAACTAGGCCTACTTTCTACTCTCTTGATGATAGAATCGATGATTTATTCTCATGGGATTAAGAGGAGAATATATTTGGGGAAAATTTCTTTTGATTTTTTAAGTTTTCCTCATTGTCTAAACATAAATATTCCTCTCAATGAAAGGAAAGAGGGTCAAGAAAATGTTGAAAGAGTACTAGGTTAGAGGGCATATCCTTCTCTTGAAACCGATGAGAGAATTTCAGGGATCTCAAGGAATAGACTTCATGATCCAGGTGGATATTGGTGTCCACCCACCTTTTCCAACTGGCTCAAAATAGTTTTCTGGTAATTTTGGTAATTTACTATTTTTAGCAGTTTTTAACTTCCAGGGTCATTTTGAGGGCGTAAATGAAGGTTTTTTGGGATCGATCTTCTCAATGATATTTGAAGGGTTTTATTGATCCCCCAAAATGAATCTCCTCTATGATACCTTTCCAACAAGCTAGTGTGAGCCCCAAACGGAGATCGTATGCCAAAGTTACGCCCCCAGAAAGTTGATACACCAAACTACCCAAAATAAGGTCCACAAAACTGTTGGCTTTTCATCTTCCGAGGTTAGGGTTTTGGATTTTCTTTATGATAAAAAGGGCTTTGGAGCCTCATTGTAGAAGAAACTTCTTGCGAATGCAAGTAGCGGTCACATCTCTTCTTAGATATAAGTTGCCACCATTCTAGTGAGTCTTTCACTCTGTATTTTTACAATCTTTGTACATTTTCGATCTTTAATAGAAAATTGTGTATTATTGTATCTTTGTTTTTAGGGTTTCATCTCTGATACATTTCTGTTATATTATTGGATATCTAAGATATCTTTATACATTTTTTGATTATATCTCCGCTCTCATTTCGTGCCGAAAATAATCCAGATCAGTGGTATCAGAGCAAGTTGCTCTTGATAATTTTTCAGTGCATTTCCACAACGACGTCCAAGTATAGAAAGTTGGGTGTTGAGCTTGTCTCTATTGAATACAATATCTCTCACATGCCCAAGAAACCCTCCATGGAGGAAGAAAAGAAAAATGACAAATCAAACGATTCTACTAATTTGTTGCTTGAGCAAGCTCTCATGCGACAGAGGGACGAAATGATGGAGAATTTTCCCCACATCCTTCAATGTATGTCGATAACAATAGGCATGTATTCATCAAGAGACCACTTTGGAGGAACCTCTCCTTTCAAGGTACAAGTTAATTTTGATATTCCCATATTTGAAGGACAGATAGACCGAGATGCCTTAAAAAAATGGTTAAATATGCTAGAAGGTTATTTCTCTGTTTATAATTTCTCTGACAAGGAAAATATCACCTTCACACTCCTTAAGGCTCTCCCCCATGTCAAACATTGGTGGGAAACTTACTTGGAGAAAATTCCCATAGAGGAGTCTGGAATATATGGGGTCAATCCCACTTGAGATTTTTTTGTGGATGCGGTAAAGGAACAATATTATCCTGTTGGAAATTATGAGGATCAATACATGAGATGGAACACACTATGGCAAGAGAGGGGCCAATAAGTTTTGTTGTTCACCAATACCTTCCATACCTTGCGCACCAAGCT
Source organism: Picea engelmannii (assembly GCA_009831015.1). NCBI lineage: Eukaryota > Viridiplantae > Streptophyta > Pinopsida > Pinales > Pinaceae > Picea > Picea engelmannii. The sequence continues at coordinate 168,755 of ML797190.1, read as the reverse complement.
ACATATCAAATACTCTGAACAACATTTGGTTCTGAAATACTGTGGGGCTCTACACAAATATATCCAAACTGAAATGGATTTTCTAGACATTTCATCACTCAGTGTTGCTTATCGATATGTTGTTAAAATCGAGCATAAATTTAAGCACCATAACAAACATGAGTTCGGGTCTACAAATTCGCAACAACCAAAGTATGATAAAGATGGCCCTAAAAAACAGTCTCTTGAAAACTAGTCCAAGCCACAGGAAAAGAAGGGTCACAGAAAGACAAAGAAGGACACAGGAAAATGGTGTGATTTTCAAAAAATCCCTTGGCACAACACCAATGAATGTCGCTCAAAACAGTCATTGGTGGTCGATATCAAAGATAAGGAGCCAGACCCTGATTTAGAAAATATTGATAGAAGACAGATCATCAACGCAGACCCTGCTGCTATTTTTCATGATCGCAACAATTCAACCAGAAGAACCCACAGATCCTGAAGAGGGGGAGCACCTTTTTCATTCACAGATGTGGGTAAAAGGGGCCCCGCTACATTTTATTTTTAATAGCGAAATCCATAAGAGCCTCATCTCAACATAGGTCATCAAACAATTGGAATTGTTGACAACACCACACTCGCAACCATACAACATTGGGTGGCTTCACTAGGGACGAGATCTTCATGTCAGCCATTAGTGTTGATTGTCATACGACATCCATCCCTTCAAGGATGAGGTATTATGTGATGTTTCCCCACTGCATTTCTGTGATGTTCTCTTGGGCCAACCATATATGTGGAAGCACCGTGTTATCTATGAGTCTCGACCCCGTAGTGTCATTATTACTCTGGGGGTCATCTCTACAGGATACCAGAGGTAGTTCCAACTATTGTCCCACCTAATCAATGTTGCAAGGTAGTATCTCATACTACAAAATTCAACTTCTTCACAATATGTTCAAAAGGTGAACATAAGGATATTGCAACCACTACAGCCTCGGCCCAAGCATCTTCTATCCAACAAAAACAGGTCGACAATATTGCAGTAAAGTGTAAAGATTCCTTCTACACATAGGCATATGATATATCCATACTAGTTAAAAGGGTCCAACCCTTCCAACCACAAGTTTGTGACAACCTTCAACAAGCTAAATAATGCAACTTCTCCAACAAGGCAAGCAGCTCATCAAGATGCAGATTCATCAAACGTTTTTCCCTCTCCCCCAAGAACTCAATGCAATGGAGACCATTGATTCCTAAGGATGGAGGATTGATCCAGGTGGATATTGGTGGACACCCAACTTTTCCAACTAGCTCAAAACAGTTTTCTGACAATTTTGGTAATTTACTATTTTTAGCAGTTTTTAACTTCCGGGGCCATTTTGAGGGCCTAAATGAAGGTTTTTGGGGATCTATATTTTCAATAATAGTTGAAGGCTTTGATTGAAGCCCCAAAATGAATCTCCTTGACAATACCTTTCCAATGAGCTATTGTGCGCCCCAAATGGAGATCGTATGCCAAAGTTACGCCCTCGGAAAGTTGATACACCAAACTACCCAAAATGGGGTCCACAAAATTGTTGTCTTTTCATCTTCCAGGGTTAGCGTTTTGGATTTTATTTATGATAAAAAGTCCCATGGAGCCTCATTGTAGAAGGATCTTCTTGCGGATGCGAGTAGCGGACATATCTCTTCTCAGAGATAAGTTGCCACCATTCTAGTGAGTCTTTCACTCTGTATTTTTATAGTCTTTGTACATTTTCGTTCATTAATAGAAAATTGTGTATTACTATATTGTTGTGTTTATGCCTGCATCTCTGATACATTTGTGTTATATTATTGGATATATGAGATATCTCTATACATTTCTTTATTATATCTCCGCTCTCATTTCGTGCCGAAAATAATCTGGATTACTTCAACAAATTCATGTTTCCTTTTACAAAGTTTTCCTAAATCACAGTATAAATTTTCCAATGATGTAATTGTCATGAGCATCTAGGAATACCTATCTAACTTGTTTCCAAATATGAATGGAATTTGTTGGGATTGTCTTATACCAAGCTACAATTCATCCTTGAATCTAAGGAAAAATAACCTATACACAATATCTTCATGACATATATTCAAAAATTGATAATAAAGTTGATATTAGTTGGCATGTAGGAATGCGGTGTTTTCCCCTTCACCATCAAACTTTACTCTTGGAAAGTGATGAACTGTCTTTTTCAAAATATCATGTAATGATATTGAAAGTCTCAAAATACAATCCCCTATAGGGATTTGGAGAGGAATCATGAGCAATCAATGCGTTCTTGGAAAAACGATTCCACATAGGTCAAATTTCCATCTACCCTCCTTATATCACCAAAATGTTGACAAGGGGGAATGTCCCATAGTTAACACCATAGGTTCACCCCAAGGATAAGTTCCAATCAAACTTCTCATCATCTGGAATGGGGAACCCTTTATATTCTGGCCCAACCATCGTTAATGTTTTATGATTATAAAAACATTTTTATATCTAAATGAAAAAAATGTAGAGTGAATAACGAAAATACATATTCATGCACCTAAGATAATCTAATAATCTAATAGGAAAGATATGGATCCAAATAAATAAATGCAACAAAATAGGCTGGAAAAAATTCATAGATAGAAAAAGTTGCATAACTCTATGACCACCATTAGTAGATCAAGGACAACATACAAACACAAGTACCAACTATAGCTCCATAACTCAAGGGTTAGCCAAAATAAAACCAGATAAATTAAGACAAACATAAGATGCATGAGAATAGTCTACACAAACCATAAATTAAACTGTATAGTCTTCAAATGCATCACAAGATTAGAGAAAATAGTCTACAACCATCTCTGGATAGTGATGACTTCTCCATTAACATAAAAACAATTTACACTACTAAGGAAAAAATCCCCACGCCCAAACCCCTCCCTCTCTATGGATATATAAATTTTATAAAATACATCTTAAGTTTGGATCTATCATGCATTGAGAGGGATCAAATCCCTTCAGGTGCAAACATTTCCTCAAGTTTTTTTAATCCAATTTATTTTCGCTTTGAGAGACTTGACCCCTCTTGGAGCTAAGATGGATCTACTCTAGTTTCACAAAGATGACAAATTATTTCATTTTGGG
>ML797190.1:141188-165592 GCA_009831015.1 Picea engelmannii | reverse complement strand
AGAGAGAGAGAGAGAGAGAGAGAGAGAGAATATTTGTGACATGAGAGGGTTGAATATGAAAAACACTTTATCTTATAATGTGACTTATACCCATATCAAATCTCAATTTCAAAATATTTGTCACACTACCAACCTCTATGGTGATGTTTGAAGGCTTCTCTTAATGTTTTTCAAACAAATAAAATTATAAAGAAATCCAAGTAATCATTTATCTTTTTAATATCTAATATTGAAATAAAGTTGATATTGAAATATTTTACTTATGGCCCACATTGAAATATTTTCTTGTTATTAATATTGTTTTTATTTTTAAATGCAACTAGTCAACTCCATACACTCTCTATATAAAGTGGATATAAGTATTGAAATATAGAACAATTAGACTAAGAGTTGATATTTTTTGAATACCACTTATCAACTCTATATTGAGCATTGAAGGAATTACACATCTCTCATATTGAACTGTACAAAGCCCCTTTTAACACAATAAAGAAAAAGAGTTGAAGGCTTTTGGATTCCAACTCCCTGTCTTCTTTTAAAAACTGTCTTAACATTTACAATTTTATTAAAATTTTGCCCTTTTTCTTCCACATAACTTTAATTTTATTTTTAAAAAATAACATATTTGAAATGAAGAGGGTGCAAATTAATTTACAATTAAGAGTTGATTTCCTTCACGGAAACTAGTGATTTCCAGACTCTTGTCTTGAATTGGTGTAGCACATATGTGGGCTTGCCAGCAGTAACTTCTGAAAGATTTAATTCTCATCTCCTCAAACCTTTGGACCCGAATATTGTAAAACACATCAGCACCTGAGAACTAGGAGCATGGTCCTCGAAGATTATGGTCAGGGTGCTTATAGAGATTTCCATCGGTATTCAATTGTCATATACCTATCCATACAAAATCAAATAGACTGTTAATTCCTCTTAAAAAATTTCATTATTAAATTAAAGTTATTAAAAAAATAATTTTGAGTCTGATACAATTTAGTCTACACATGATGATACTTTAGACCATGCCCTTGTTTCATTAATCTGTTTCATTAAGATGATACAGGGTGATGAAGATAGGAACTGAGCTATTGCAAAGTATGGGCTACATCGTCGAGAAACTTTTGTTGATCAACGAAACCAAAGCTTCTCAAAATTATAGCCTGGTGAGTGTAATAGCACGCAACATGCTTCAGCCATTACGTATGGTCTTACACATTTGTACTATAGATATAGATATTTTGTATGACAATTGCCAAGGCTACGTTGAATAACTTTAAATCTTCTTTCTTTTGTTCCAAGATGAATTCATTATGTCCTCGCTTTGTGCTTATGGAGGCTGAAGAGAAATAAAGGAGCATTGGCTCCTTTTCTTACATGATTATCTTTTAAATCAATATAGTACTAGTTTTAGTGAAGTGTTCTTTCATGACCCATTTGAACACTAGGAAAACAAGCAACCAAAGAAAGTTACCCTGGTGAATGAATGATAACCTGCATAACCACCCATCAGTAGTCCAGCTCTGACTGAAATGTATATTGGATGGGGTGGGCTTCAGGAGTAAAGTTAATGTTGATAAACCTCCATGAAATGAATTGGGATAACAAACTTGAACAGCTCATGGTGGTTCAAGAAATATATATTTTGGTTCAATCCTGATGCAATCCTCATTCATCCGAACATGCAGGTAATAGGTTACCCGATTCATTCCTTCCCTTTCATCGGTGTCCAAATAGAAGCGAGGGCAAGGAAGCAAATCCAATCCGTTGAATCTCCTTGTTGGATTTGATGACAACTAATTATTAAGAACAGATTTGGATCCTATTATTCTGAATTGGTTACAACTAAATAGACCAAGTTAAAATATGGATAGGGACTAAGTGTGAGTGAGCTGATGTAATTTCCACGATTTGAATAATAAGCGCCTATGTTTGGTGGACATAGCCCAACTTTTGGGTGAACCACCTGAAATCCCTGTATTTATTATCTATGTGATTATTTATTATCATATATAAATTGTGTTTTTCGCATTTGCAATTCTAACACTCCTGGACCTGGTTACCCAATCCCAATAATAAAAATAATGAAGAATAGCTTGAATCACGACAGGCTGCCCTCTAAGTGAAGCGAGATGGTAGGCCGCCCCTGAATGAAGTAAATAGAGAAAGGACCAATAGTGGGGAAACCAAACTTATCCCACTGCAGATTATATTAGTTATCACAATGGAAGTTATGTTAGCCCAAGTAGATTATGAAGGATGGAACTACAGGTTTTCAAAGATATTACTCTCCGCGTTTTATCTACCTTTCAAATAGAAATCACATTAGGTAAGGTAAGGTAATAGGAAATCCTTTTCAACATGTAATATCTCAGTTTTAATCCCCTCAAATTATAATGTAAATGTGCAAATATGATTTAGGTTATGTTTGGGTAGAAGAGCTGGCACTGATTAATATGGTTGAGGGCATTATGTATTTTGTACAATGAAATGATTAATAAAAATAATAATAGCTAGGTGCTATAATAATAATAGTTAGGTGGGGTAATGAGTACAATTATTTTTCTGGAAAATGTGAGACTTAAGCTTGCATGAGAAGAAAACAAAAAATCGAATGGGTTATTGAAACAGTTTTTACATGTGTTTTTTGGGCAGCAAGAGGAAAGTTGGGTGCTTAGAAGAGCACCAGATATGCTAGCCATGGAAAGAGAGCTTGTTGAGCTGAGTTTTATGCTAGAAAGAAGGTTGTATGCTTGTAATGAAGACTATATCCTGTAAGGAATATTTACTGTTGAGGAAATTGGCTGGAGGAAATTGGCTGGAGAGCCTTGAGAACACTGCTATAAGCAACTCTGGAGCAGCTGATAATTCTTGGAATCCCTAGCTAAGAGATTTCTTGGCCAACCGACTGCACTAGAGCCATGGAAGGAAGTGAAAAGGTTTGAGAGATTGCATGGCAGAGAAGGAGGATCACATTCCTTGGGTTGTGTAGGTTGTGGAAAAATAGAGAGATGGTGGATTAAAATTGTTGTGGCTGCTAAATACGGAGAGTGAAAAATCAAGAAAGTCAGACCTCCTTGTGGACTTATAGCCTTAACTCAGGGGTGACTTGTTGTTGAGAAAAACTGAACAACAACCTATGACCTGGAGGAATGTCCTTATATGCAATCCATTGATTCATCCATTAAAAAATGTTCTGTTATTTCTATTATACTATTTAATTAATTAGAATGTTGGATATGACTGCATTCATGGTTTTTATTATGATGCAGATGCATGTGAAATTTTTTTATTATGATGCAGATGCATGTGAAAATTTATGGGCCTGCTGCCCTTGCTTGATTTTATTTGCATAGGGAGTATTAATCCGTTTTTCACCATGCTGGGGATATTTTACAGTCCTAATCCATCTCTGCTCAATGCATCTAGTGAAACTGTGCAAGGTCGCTTCCTGAACTGTTGACATTTGAGTCATTTACTACCGCATCTTGACCAACTTTTCATCTCTCAACTGATATAAATAAATAATAGAAGGGAATCTCTATGCAATGGGGCCTGCAGGCTGTTGGATAGGCTTTGTACTTGGGTCAATGTGATGATGAGATACATGACTGCCTAACTGTCTTCCATGACTGTATTTGTAAGAAACATGACCATGAAGTGATTCACTTATGGACTGCCTAACTGTCTTCCATCTAAGACAGAATCACCCATCTAAGACAAAATCTCTTGTCTATTTCTGTTCCAGCAACTATTTTTCTCATTCTGCGACATACGACATCGTAGTACATCATCTACATAAGCCTTTCTTTATCATTTTTTAGCTTCCTGTGGAATATCCTAATTGTACATTTCTGTAGGGCAACATGAGCTACTTTATTTGATTTTCACCACTGAAATGGGATATTGCTGATGCGAAGTGTCTTCCTTGTTCACAATATAAGACCTAGTACTGTCTGGCCGACCGACCAATGATATGAATACACCCACCACAATAGCCAACAGAAAACAGTATCTTGATTTAAAACATGATTGAAACATTATATGGCGTAAATATAACCATGCAATTCTGGATACAGCTTCCAGTCGGAGCAAAAAAATTAACTCAGAAATCAGGCTCTTTATAGAATTGTTGCCGACAAGTCCTTTTGGGAAGAGCCCAATCCATGGATCAAGACCGACTTCCAACTCGGGGCTTTAGCTTTTGAAACCAACTTGAGAAGGGCCTCATCCATGGATCTGGCATGATTTATCAGTCGCGGGGATTTTACGGTGAGGACAAAAGTCAAGCAAGCTCTTCCAAGCCAAAACTGGCGATTCAACTTGGTCAAGTCAAAATGGCAAATGCTTCTTCGAAGGGCTCGATCCATGAATCGTGACCTATTTTTAAAATGGGGCAATTTAGATTCAGCGTTTTGAAATCTTTCGGGGAATGGCCCGATTGCGAAATTGGGTCTTGTTTCAGAATTGGAACACCAAATAAAATTCATGGAAAGTGTCCCATAATGTAGCTACATCACGACTCTCTTTTGGCTTTTTTACATTCATACAATGTAAAAGTAAAAGTAATTATTGGAAATGTCTAACTGTTATATTAATTGTTCTATTAAATGTTTTTTTTTTGAATTTAGGGATATAAAACTGTATGAAATCACTATTTTTTGTTGTTTAAAATCTATGTTTGAATGTAAAAATGGATTCAACCCACAGAAATAATCACTCAAATATGTAGATCTAACAATTTCTTGCCAGATTTCAGACAAATGTTCCCTAAAAAAACACCCAAAAAGAATCATTAATAATAAACTACTGCAAAATTAAACTACTGCAAAATTAATGAGAGATGCAATTACTTAAACTATTTTCAAATAATAAGAATTAATTTACTTGGAGCAAGCAATGCCCTTTGGTTATATGATTTGTTCAAGCTATAATTTTTTTAAGTGGTCAAGATGACAAACATATCTTTCAAACAAATTGTTGGATGACTCCTTTAAACATCAAAAGCATGGATTGTATAACTTGTGAAGCTTAGAGTGTGTTGCTGATGGAAACAAAAAAAAAAAAAACATTTTCATATTGAGAAGTCTTGAAATTTGATTATGAAACTTGTGTTGAGTTTGTAATAATCGAAAATCTACATGAAACCTTTTTTTGGGGTTAATATGAAATTTTGGTTGGGCCCTCAAGTTTACATACATACACATTTTTAATGAAAGTTTAGGTCTAGCTTGGAGTATTGATTTACTGAAAATAATTTATGTATGCACTTCTTATATCTATGTTATATAGGATTTCAATGCATTAAGAGGCACCAACATTATTCATAATTAACTGAAAGAAAGATATTAATCCAAGAAAAGGGACCATTGGCTTTTAGTGCGTACCATACCCAACATTTGATGAAATTGTTGATCATTCCCAAAACTCATCTATGAGTCAGCGTATGATGCAAAAAAACTTCTATAGCTTAAAAAAAGATGCAAAATACATGCAATTAAGTTAGAGTTAGTTAAGTTCAAAGTGGTGTAGGAGCAAACTCATGATACAAAATGTGACAAATGTAAGATGTTGAATTTGTGAAGAAAACCAAATTCATGATTCAATCATGACAAACTATCAAGTATGCAATTAAAAATTGGAATGATCAACAATGCATCACATAAGAGTAAGTCCAGTTAACAACAAGTGATCATTAATTGAGCTTTAAAAGAATAAGGCCAAAGAAAACAAAGCACAACTTGAGAGGCTTGATTGAAAATTGAAAATGGGATCCCCAAGTGATCTAGGTGGATGTTTGTGACCACCCACATATTCCACTTACTCAAAACATAGTTTTCCATTTTGGCATTGTTTCTACACTTTTTCGGGTCCTGAACTTTCGGGGCCATTTTGAGGCCCTAAACAATGTTTTGTGGGCACGACAATGCATAGACGATAGTTGAAGGTAGAGTTTGAGTTGATGGGAATGTGTACTTCTTGGCTAGACCTTTACAATGGACTACCGAGCATGTCAAACAAAGATCGCATGAAAAAGTTACGACCCTGGGAAGTTGGCGTACCAACTAACCTTGTTAGGGACTTAACCTCCCTGACCCCTCATGTAGGTAGAATAATATATTTTCCATGTAAGAAAGGCCAATATTAATAAGGACTAGTAATAAGGAAGAATAAGTCAAATATAAGAAGACCTAATAGAAGCTTCCTCTTCTAGAAAGATCTTCCTCTAGATTGTTATCTTGGTAGATAGATTTAGTATAAATAGGAGTCATAGGCATGAGAAGTTTTTGTGTAGAGAATTATTGTAATAGAACTCTGCTATGTTGGAGGTAGCCCCCTCGAAGAGGCAAGGGAACATTGTTTCATATCAATAAAGGTATGATTTCGGTGTTGTGGTTCCATACAATTTGTTGTTACGTTGTTGATCTCTGTAGTATCTTCATTTTTTGTTGCTATTTCATTGTTATTCTCTGCAATATTTCTATTTTCTGCTCATATAATAGATTCAGTACCTTACAAGTGGTATCAGGGCACTTTTCTCGACAAAAAAATGTGGGTTATTTTTTTTTCTAGGGTAGAGACGTATTCCAATGTCTTTAAGCTACATAGATATGTCGTTGTGCACATAAACCCGCGGTTGGAGGGTAATACACGTAGGAAATACAAGTGGTACTTAAGCACACATCTGTTGGCCACCCTTGTAACCTTTGTTGGTACCCCTTCAAGTGGTAACACATCAAACAAAACCTATATACGAATTGACCTAGGCATCCTGAAGCCCTCTGTAGATAAACCGATCGACCGCTTAACTGCTAGAGTGTCACCGAGAACAAGATTTGGGAAGTGACTCTCTAGTACCTGGGTAGTTGGGTTGTACGACCAAGGGTATGGTCTAGCCTCCTTAGTTGGTGCGCTAAGATATTCGGTCGAGTAATAATGTTGGACCCCTCACGTATATCAGAGAGCTATAGAACAAGGCAAACCCTTGAATGTAGATCCCCTGCAAATCCTAACCATTGGGAACATAATAGAAAAGGAAAAGACAAGAGCTCTTGTAGTGCAACCTTGTCGTTTGCACTGGGGTTGAAAAATTACTACATATTTTGTCTTGTTAAGAAAATGGGCATTCCACCTCTGCAATATTATTCAGTTCGAAGTCTAACTCTGTAGGAGTAAAAAAACAAAAAAGTATGGTCCCCAATGACACCATTATTTGAGACCTATCCCATTGGATTTGTAATGTCCCCAGCCACCAACAGGTCAGACGACGTCACCCTTAAGACGTCTCTCCTTGCTCTGATACCATTTTGTAACATCCCCAACCACCAAAAGGCTGGGCCATGCCACTCCAAATAACGCTCTGATACTATAAATATTTATATACATATCTATCTAATGAAAATTAACAACTATATAATTCTGTTTATGCCATTATTCATGCGGAAATAACATTAAAACATACAGGTATTATACACAGACAATTCTAATAACATTATAGATTGATTTCAAGATACACATCATATAGAGAACAAATATTTGTCACTTATCTTTTAATATATTACCACCAACTACGTGCAGACCTCCCACGAACCTCCCTACCTTAGACCATGATGCTCATCACACTCAACAGTGGGTCACCCCCAAGATGGAACTAAACTCCACTAGGCAAGGGATTCCTAGGCTTGGCAAGGACAACAGGAAAGTCGCACATATCCACGGGAAGGGTTTCCCCCCATGAACCAACTCACACTGACATCCTACAGCCTCCCATTCCCCACATGCCTGTCCCACCCCAGGAAGTGTGCCCCTTCTCTTCTCAACAGTCCTTCGGCTGCCCCACTTCCCTTCTAGGGATTCAACAATAGTCCGTACATGAATTCTAAGAGCATTATAGTTGTCATTGGGCTCACTCTGGGAAAATCACTTCCCCAACAACCTCTCTCACCTGGAGAGAGTTGTTACAAGCCTAACAACTTGTTTCTTCAGTCTAGCCCCTAAGTCAATTCAAGTAAGGGTGATGGAAACGACAAAGCTCAATATAGATCAGATGATGGAAGCAAGCCACGCTCAGTCAAGGAACTGCGTGGGAAGCAACAACAAACCGTTATGTCACGATGTGACTCAAGATAAATACAGGTGTGTTGTGATTCATAGGAAAATTACAGAGAAACTCAAAGTGCCTGCATGTTCCAGGGTGCGTGAATGATGCAAGGGTCGACGATGAAGGAAATGACTCTCTTTGTGAATCAGTGGTGAATCGGGTGAGTTGGTAGACTTGCGAGAGTGGCGACAGTCATGAGAATGGAGAGAGAGCCCAAAATGAGTTGGCTTTCCCAGCTATAAATTGCATGCGCCCAGGTTGACACATGTATTCTTGAAGCTGCATGAGCTCCACTTAACACTCATTCCCTTTCCCCCAGGAACTTAGGACAACACAGATTATGTCAACCTTAGTCTTTTGGAAATAATAATATAATATTATCCCTTTAGAGGTAATCCCTCTAGCTTAGACCCTAATCCTAGACACTTAGCCCCTTCCCTTACCCTACCTAGTGGAGCTTAGTCCCCCATAACTCTTTCTTCATGGTTGGTCTACACATAGCGGTGTAATTTTATTAATGATGTGTGTATTTTTATATACAAAATGAGGCTCATTGGCCTTAGCATCTAGGATCTTCGGCCTAATAAACACATAAGTCTTCCATCTTGTAAACACTTGGCTCACCAGCCTATAAAAATAATTACAATTCTGAAGGGGCTTGGCCTTGGGGTGTTACAATCCCCTCCCCTTATTTTTTCACTGTCTTCAATGAAACTTATTTTCACAACAACAACAAGATTTCCAAAATCTTCAAAAAGATGTGGGTACTCTGCCCCCACAACATCTTCATGCTCCCATGTTGCATACTATGTTTCTATACAAGAGAATTCCATCAATTCCTCATTCATAATCCTCAACTTTCTGCTGCATTTTAGCTTGCTGTAATTTTCTTACCAATTCCATGTACTACAAATCTGATTTTGTAGCCTCTACAATTCCGTCTTTCAAATCCGATTGGTACATGCTAATGGTTGTAGCATGATACTCATGCACTCTTATACTGATTTCATCGACCACTTTGTTCTCTTTTCCCTTGATATGCTTTATATCAAAGTCATACTCACATAGGAATTCCAACCATCTGCTTTTCCTAGCATTCAAAGTAGGTTGATCAAACAAATACGTCAGACCATTGTGGTATGTCCTCAACTCAAAATTCTTTCCCATGAGGTAGTGCCTACACTTCTTCAAAGCGTGCATTATGGCTTCCAACTCCAAATCATGAGTGGCATAGAGCCTTTCATGCTCTTTCAATTTTCTGGACTCGAAACATATTACAAATCCATTTTGACTAAGGACTCCACCAAGTCCTTCTTTGCACGCATCTGTGCAAACCAAAAAATCTTCATTCGGATCTGCAATCTTCATAATTGGAGCACTAGTTAACAACTGCTTCAATTGTTGGAAGTTCATTTCACATTATGTTGTCCATTGAAACTTCTTCCCCTTCCTTTGTAAGGAAGTGATGGGATGAGCTATTCTCAAAAACCCTACAATGAACCTTCTATAGTAGCCCACTAGACCAATGAAGGATCTAAATTATGTCACATTCTTAGGTGTTGTCCACCCTCTAATGGATTATATCTTCTGAGGATCCACTGATATCCCATCTTTAGATATGATATGCCCCAAATAGTGAATTATGTTTTGATAAAATGATCACTTGCTCAATTTGGCATACAACTGATGCTCTCTTAGCACTTGCAACACCATTCTCAAATGATGCTCATGCTCTTCTTTCAACTTGGAATATACAATAATGTCATCTAAAAAGACAATGACAAAATTGTCCAAACATTCTCGGAAAACACCATTCATTAGGCACATGAAAACAACTGGTGCATTTGATAACCCAAATGGCACTACGGTGAACTCATAATGACCATACCTTGTCCTAAAGGTGGTCTCGCTGATATCTTCCTCTTTAATCCTTACCTGATGTTATATTGACCTGAGATCTATCTTTTAAAATATCCTTGCATCCTTCAACTGATCGAAGAGATCATCAATCCTTGGTAGAGGATACTTGTTCTTTATATTTACCTTGTTCAACTGCCTGAAATCGATGCACTATCTCAATGTCCCATCTTTCTTCTTCACAAACAAGACTGGGGAACCCCAAGGTGACACACTTGGGCGTATATACCCCTTCTTCAAAAGTTCTTCAAGATGCATTTGCAACTCCTTCAGTTCTGGTGTACTCATTTTGTAAGGAGTCTTTGATACTAGACTTTCTCCAGGCATTAAATTTATAGAGAAATCAATATCTCTCTTTGGAGGTAGTCCTGGTACCTCCTTGAACACATATTCAAAATATTCTAGGACTACATGATCCTCTATATTTGGCACCTTATCCTTGGATTCTCCCTCCATATGGGCTCCAAATATTTGACATCCCTTCCTGTAACACTTTTTCAGCTGCATTGTTGAAATTTCTCTAATAGTCATTGCAGTAGGAATTCCCTTCACTTTCCTTAGGTTCCCTTCCTCATCCAAGAAAGTAAATTCATTTTTATGACAATCTAGAATAGCATGATGTTGTTACAACCAATCCATCCCAATTAGACAGTCATAGGAACCTAAAGTAAAGATGTTCAAATATGCCCTACCTCTCAATCCATTCATGTCCATAAAACATGACTTAACCATCGCATTAACTTTTCTTTTGGCTCTGGTATCTAGCTGCACCAACCAATATTTTCCATGCTTGTTTCTTGGCAAATGCAAACTTTCCACCATCTTAGGATTTATATAACTATGAATAGCTCCCGAATCAATTAAAATAGTAATGGCTTGGTTGTGGATCATACCCTCCACTTCAATCATATGTGATTGATACTCTTCTTTCTTGTTGTCTAGGGATGCATAGATCGTGGGTACACTTTTTCCCATGTCCTCCACTATTTTAGCTCATTGTACATTGTGAACAACTCTCACTTTGTCAATTCTGTGAGGATAATCTCTAAACATATGGTCTCTTTTACAACTCGAACATTGAATAGGTGGTTGTCTTGGCCTTTGACCACCTGTCTCAATCATTCCAGATTCTCTAGAAGTTGTTTGTCCTTGAGGATTATTTTTGAAGAATGGTGGCTTAGTTTCCTTCTTCCTCATATCCATCTTGAATGTATTCTTGTCTTCCCAAGATTTTTGGAAATTTGGCCTTGCTATATGTTCATCATATAGGCACTTAGCTCGCCTTATGGTCTCCTCTAATGTTTTGGGATCATCATATTGTATTTTTTCACTAATGAACGATGGAAAATCTTAAATACCTCTTAATCTTGACTGTCTCATCCTTGATGAAAGATACATCAAAAATTCTAAAAACCTTCTTTCATATTCATCTATTGTCATACCCACAAGCTTGAGTTCAAAGAACTCTTTCATTTTATTTTCATAGTATATCTTAGTCAAGTATTTAATTTCGAAATACTTCTTGAATTCCCTCCATGTATCATTTTTCTCTTTAATGTGTTGCACCTACACAAGTTGATCCCACCACATTGATGACTTTCATTTGAGTTGATATATGGCAATTCTTACTTCTGCATGAGAAGAATAATTATGGAATTAAAAATACTTTCTCATGCCCAACAACCATGTCTCTGCATATTCATCCTTCTTGTGTTCACCATTAAATGTAGGAGGTTTGATTTTGTTCGTTTCCCCTCATAGCTCATCCACCCCAGACCTCTTATGTTTCCTGACAAGGGATGGACTTGGGTTGTTGTGTGCTCTCTTATTGTAATGCCTCGGGGAGTGACGGTGATGCCTGTTAACACTTATTGTTCTTATTTTCTCATCAGGATACCCTTGACTTCCTGATTTGCTTGAGCCACTCTCCTTATCCAATTTATTTTCTATTCTTTCTAGGCTTTGCATCAACTTCATGTTGAATTCTCCCTGTTGCTCCATGGCTCTCATAATATTTTTGTTATCTGCTCGGTGAATTTGGACCTCTTTTTGCAATTCTTTTATAATTTTCATCATGCCCGTGTATTTATTTATTTCTTCTCCATACTCATTGGAGTTCGTTCCTTCACCTCCCAAATGGACATCCATTCCTCTAGCTTCATTCTCTGAAATGTAAGAATCATGTGCCTCCTCCATCTCTCTGCACTATGCGACAATTCAGTTTGGTTCTGACAATTGTTAATTTTGCAAAATGTGCAGTCAACCAAATTGTTGTCACGCTATTAGACTTAATAATTTTCCAGAATAACATAAACCAATTTGGTTCAACAAAATAATATCCGACTCCATTTTCAGTGGGTCTTGGTCAATCAAGAAACTCTCAGGCTTCTATCTCTAAGCCCAACTTTGTTCTGCAATAATTTCTGGGTGCTATTTCCTTTTCTTCAACCTTTGGTTTGCATGTGACCATGGTTGTGACCAAGTGCTAATGATTTGGATTCTTATCTGGTGCCTTGAAACTTCAGGCTTCATAACTTTGGAGGTTTTCCTTTTTTCATGCATCCCAAACATCATAGAAAAAAGAACTGACAAACATGCGAAGAACGATGGATCTACAACCCACAAATTCCAGCATCCAATGGTTGATACTTTCTATGGAACTCCAGGTTTCGGTGCTCCGGAACATCATAGCTTTGGGGCTTTGAGACTTCATAGGATTTCACCCTTGCATATCCCAAAACTCTTGAATAAAAAATATCTTAATACTTCCATGTCACCTCGGTGACGTCATTACGTCATGTTACCTTGGAACTACGAAACTTCAAAAATTTCTTCCTTCCATTTCATCATGAACCATTTATTTCGGAGTGCCAAGTATTTGGACTTCACGATATGGAGCCACACATCCACTGTGACCATCAGGGGCTCCACCATCCTTGCTCGAGAGTGTTGTGAGTGGGAAATATCTCTACGGACTAGCATCTAGGGTTAAATTATGCATGCAGAAAATACCTAAAGAATCCTATTTTCTACCGTCGTCCCAGACCTAATCCCCATCATTATTAAGAAAATACGTAGTTAAGCGAACATACCTTATTTCGAACGCTTGATATCGATCCTTCTTCACACTTGATTTCTCCTTGACTACAACTCTCCTCTACGACTGACCTGCATTCACACAAGATACACATCAAAATCTACATGCATTTGATCTAAATATTAATGGGTTAGAGATTCAAACATCTATGCAATAAACTATGAACACCTCATATGGCGGGATGGGAAAAATACTTCTTTATTACCAACTTTAATAAATCAACTTACAATGTTGACGTTGGCCACTACTCCGTGAACCTGGTTCTGGGCTCCTCTTCAACTATCCTCCAACTTCTTTTCCTTGTATCTCTTCTTGCACAAGGATGGCTAAAGGGTTGGGACAAAGGGAATGTGAAAATGGGTATAGTTTCTTTACTATGATTCTCCTCATTTCAAAAGGGACCCCTAACCCTTCTTTTATAGGCTAGAAGAAGCTAGGTATTTGGTCGAACCCTCGGCCATGCATGGCCAAAAGGTTTAGTTAACTCACCCAAAGCTATGTGTTCCATCGACAACTTTACTTTTTCCATGATTTTGCAGGTACACACGGGCTGTTTTAGGTCAGATAGTGTGTACACATGTACAGTAATGGAGTAGGGCGCATGGGCCTTTATAAAAGAGGTTTTTAAGAAGAGTTGTTCAACATTGTTTTGGAAAAGAAGGAATCTGAGATGGCCTAATGCTAGGTAAGCATGTCTGGTGCAAATTAGGGGTATAATAGATGCCCCCTAATGTGTGAGGTCAGAAGAGTATCTGATGGCAAAAATACATTAACAATATTCACCAATTGATCTAGGTGGATATCGGTGGCCACCCACCTTTTCCAAATGGCTCAAAATGGCTTTCTGGCAATTTTGGCAATTTACTATTTTTAGCAGGTTTTAACTTCCGGGGCCATTTTGAGGCCCCAAATGAAGGTGTTTAGAGATCGAGGTTCTCAATTATAGCCGAAGGCATGATTGAGCCCCCAAAATTAATCTCCTTGATGATACCTTTCCAACGAGATATCACACGCCTAAAACAGAGATCGTATGCAAAAGTTATGACCCCGGGAAGTTGATGTACTCACTTACCCAAACGGGGCCAACATGACTTTTGGCGCTTCATATCTCAGGGTTAGGTTTTTGGATGTCTAGGGTTTTTTTCATTCCTACTTATTGTAAAAATGCCTTCAGAGCCTCATTGTAATCATCTTCTTGCGAATGCGAGTAGCCGTCACATCTCTTCTCAGAGATAAGTTGCCACCATTCTAGCGAGTCTTTCACGCTGTATTTTTACAGTCTCTGTAAATTTCTTTCATTAATAGAAATCATGTATTATTGTATCTCTGTGTTTATGGTTGCATCTCTAATATATTTCTATTATATTATTGGATATACGCGATATCTCTGTGCATTTATTTATTATATCTCCGCTCTCATTTCGTGCCGAAAATAATCCGGATCAGTGGTATCAGAACAGGCTGCTCTTGATAATTTTTTTCAGTGCATGTCCCCGACGAGGTCCGAGTATAGAAATTTGGGTCTCGAGATTGTCTCTCTTGAAGAAAATCTCTCTCACACACCCAAGAAACCCTCAATGGCGGAAGAAAAGAAAAATGGCAGAGCAGACGATCCTATCAATCTGTTGCTTGAGCAAGCTCTCACGCGACAGAGGGACGAAATGATGGAGAATTTTTCCCACATCCTTCAATGCCCATCGATAGCATCAGGCACATCTTCATCAAGTGGCCACTTTGGGGGCACCTCGCCTTTCAAGGTAAAGTTAATTTTGATATTCCTGTATTTGAAGGACGGATAGATGCAGAAGCACTAGAAAAATGGTTAACTCTGCTGGAAGGTTATTTCTCTGTTCACAATTTTTCTGACAAAGAAAAGATCACCTTTGCACTCCTTAAATCTCTCCCTCATGTCAAATATTGGTGGGAAACTTACTGCGAGCAAAGTTCCACAGAGGACTCTGGAATATATGGGGCCGAACCCACTTGGGATTTTTTTGTGGATGCGGTAAAAGAACAACATTACCCTGTTGGAAACTATGAGGACCAGTACATGAGATGGACCACACTGCGGCAAGAGAGGGGCCAAGCAGTTCTGAATTTCACCAATACCTTCCATACCTTGCACACCAAGCTGGGTATCAAAGACTCCGAGCGACATTTGGTTTTGAAATACCGTGGGGCTCTACACAAATACATCCAAACTGAAATGGATTTTCTGGACATCTCATCACTCGATGTTGCTTATCGATATGCTATTAAAATTGAGCATAAATTTAAGCACCAGAACAAACGAGAATTCGGGTCTGCAAATCCGCAACAACCAAAGGATGGAAAAGACGACCCTAACAAGTAGTCTCCCGAAAACTAGTCCAAGACACAAGAAAATAAGGGTCACGGGAAGACAAAGAAGGACATCGAAAAATGGTGCGAGTTCCAGAAAATCCCCCGACACAACACCGATGAATGTCTCTCAAAACAATCATTGGTGGTCGAGATCAAAGACAAAGAGCTGAACCCTGATTTAGAATCTGATTATGAAAATAATGGTAAAGGACAGATCATTGACGGAGACCCCACTGCTATTGTCGCGACCACGACAATTCAACCAGAAGAACCAACAGATCCTAAAGAGGGGGAGTGCCTTTTTCATTCACAGATGTGGTTGAAGGGGACCCCGCTGCATTTTATTGTTGATAGTGGAAGCCAGAAGAACCTCATCTTAGCAGAGGTCGTCAAACAATTGTGAATGTCGACAACACCACACCCGCAACCATACAACATCGGGTGGCTTCGGCAAGGATGAGATCTTTGTGTCAACCAACAGTGTCGATTTTCATATGGCATCCAACCCTTCAAGGATGAGGTATCATGTGATTTTTCCCCACTAGATGTCTATGATGTTCTCTTGGGCCAACCATATATGTAGAGACACCATGTTTTTTATGAGTCTCGACCTCGTAGTGTCATTGTTACTTTGGGGGGTCATCTCTACAGAATACTAGAGGTAGTTTAGACTACTGTTCCACCTAAAAAGTGCCGCAAGGTAGTATCTGATACTGCAAAATTCAGCTTCTTCACAATCTGTTCAAAAGGAGAACAAGAGGACACTGCAACCACTACAGCCTTGCCCCAAGCACCTTCTATCCAACAGAAGCAGGTCGACAAGGCTGCAGTAAAGTGCAAAGATTCCTTCTGCACATCATCCTCTCATGTATCTCGACTTGTTGAGAAGCCTCAACCGCAACAGGTTCGTGACAGATTTCCTTAAGCTAAGCAGTGTGATGTCTCCAGCAAGACAAGCAACTCACCAAGATGCAGATTCAACAAATGCTTTTCCCTCTCCCCCGAGAACTCAACGCAATGGAGACCATTTCTTCCTAAGGATGAAGAATTGATCTAGGTGGATATTGGTGGCCACCCACCTTTTCCAAATGGCTCAAAATGGCTTTCTGGCAATTTTGGCAGTTTACTATTTTTAGCAGGTTTTAACTTCCGGGGCCATTTTTAGGGCCAAAATGAAGGTTTTTCGAGATATAGGTTCTTGATCATATCCAAAGGAATTATTTAGCCCCAAAAATAATTCTCCTCAACGATACCTTTCCAACGAGCTATCACACGCCTAAAACGGAGATCGTATGCAAAAGTTACGACCCCGGGAAGTTGATGTACTCACTTACCCAAACGGGGCCCACATGACTTTTGGCGCTTCATCTCCCAGGGTTAGGTTTTTGGATGTATAGGGTTTTTGGCATTCCTGCTTATTGTGAAAATTCATTCAGAGCCTCATTGTAATCATCTTCTTGCGAATGCGAGTAGCCGTCACATCTCTTCTTAGAGATAAGCTGCCATCATTCTAGCGAGTCTTTCACTCTGTATTTTTATAGTCTCTGTACATTTCGTTCATTAATAGAAATTGTGTATTACTGTATCTCTGTGTTTATGGTTCCATCTCTAATATATTTCTATTATATTAATGGATATACGCGATATCTCTATGCATTTCTTTATTATATCTCCGCTCTCATTTCGTGCCGAAAATAATCTAGATCAGTGGTATCAGAGCAGGCTCCTCTTGATCGTTTTTTTTCAGTGCATGTCCCTGACGAGGTCCGAGTATATAAAGTTGGGTCTTGATCTTGTCTCTCTTGAATACAATCTCTCTTGCACACCCAATAAACCCTCAATGGCGGAAGAAAATAAAAATGAAGGAGCAGGCGATCCTATCAATCTGTTGCTTGAGCAAGCTCTCACGCAACAGAGGGACGAAATGATGTAAAATTTTGCCCGCATTCTTCAATACCTGTCGATAGCATCAGGTGCATCTTCATCAAGTGGCCACTTTGGAGGCACCTTTCCTTTCAAGGTACAATTTATTTTTGATATTCCTGTATTTGAAGGACAGATAGATGCAAAAGCCCTAGAAAAATGGTTAACTTTGCTGGAAGGTTATTTCTTTGTTCACAATTTTTCCGACAAAGAAAAGATCACCTTTTCACTCCTTAAAGCTCTCCCTCATGTCAAACATTGGTGGGAAACTTACTGCAAGAAAATTTCCACAGAGGACTCTAGAATATATGGGGCCGATCCCACTTGGGATGTTTTTGTGGATGCAATAAAAGAACAATATTACTCTGTTTGCAACTATGAGGACTAGTACATGAGATGGACCACACTGTGGCAAGAGAGGGGCCAAGAATTTACAGAGTTCACCAATACCTTCCACACCTTGCGCACCAAGCTGGGTATCAAAGACTCCGAGCAACATTTGGTTCTGAAATACCGTGGGGCTCTACACAGATACATCCAAACTGAAATGGATTTTATAGACATCTCATCACTCGGTGTTGCTTATCGATATGCTGTTAAAATTGAGAATTCCAGTCTGCAAATCCGCAACAATTAAAGTATGACAAAGATGGCCCTAACAAGAAGTCTCCATAAAACCAGTCCAAGACACAAGAAAAGAAGGGTCACCGGAAGACAAAGAAGGACACTGGAAAATGGTGTGAGTTCCACAAAATCCCCTGGCACAACACCGATGAATGTCTCTCAAAACAATCATTGGTGGCCGAGATCAAAGACAAAGAGCCGAACCTTGATTCAAAATCTGATTCTGAAAATAATGGTAAAGGACAGATCATTGACGCATACCCCACTGCTATTGTCGCGACCACAACAATTCAACCAGAAGAACCAACATATCCTGAAGAGGAGGAGTGCCTTTTTCATTCATAGATGTGGGTGAAGGGGACCCTGCTGCATTTTATTGTTGATAGAGGAAGCCAGAAGAACGTCATCTCATTAGAGGTCATCAAACAATTGGGATTGTCAACAACACCACACCCGTAGCCATACAACATCGGGTGGCTTCGGCAAGGACGAGATCTCCGTGTCAACCAACAGTGTCGATTGTCATATGGCATCCAACCCTTCAAGGATGAGGTATTATGTGATGTTGCCCCACTGGATGTCTTTGATGTTCTCTTGGGCCAACCATATATGTGGAGACGCCATGTTGTTTATGAGTCTCGACCCCGTAGTGTCATTGTTACTTTGGGGGGTCATCTCTATAGAATACCAGAGGTAGTTCTGACTACTCTTCCACCTAGAAAGTGCCGCAAGGTAGTATTTCATACTGCAAAATTCAGTTTCTTCACAATCTATTCAAAAGGAGAACAAAAGGACACTACAACCACTACAACCTTGCCCTAAGCACCTTCTATCCAACAGAAGCAGGTCGACAAGGTTGCAGAAAAGTGCAAAGATTCCTTCTGCACATCGTCCTCTCATGTATCTCGACTTGTTGAGCAGCCTCAACCGCAATAGGTTCATGACAGATTTCCACAAACTAAGCAGTGCGACGTCTCCAGCAAGACAATCAACTCACCAAGATGCAAATTCAACAAATGATTTTCCCTCTTCCCCAGGAACTCAACGCAATGGAGACCATTGATTCCTAAGGAGGGAGGATTGATCCAGGTGGATATCAGTGGCCACCCACCTTTTCCAAATGGCTCAAAATGGCTTTCTGGCAATTTTGGCAATTTACTATTTTTAGCAGGTTTTAACTTCCGCGGCCATTTTGAGGGCCCAAATGAAGGTTTTTCGAGATCGAGGTTCTCAATGATAGCCAAAGGCATGATTGAGCCCCAAAAATAAATCTCCTCGACGATACCTTTCCAATGAGCTCTCACACACCTAAAACGGAGATAGTATGCAAACATTACGACCCCGGGAAGTTGATGTACTCACTTACCCAAATGGGGCCCACATGACTTTTGGTGCTTCATCTCCCAGGGTTAGGTTTTTGGATGTCTAGGGTTTTTGGCATTCTTTCTTATTGTAAAAAGGCCTTCAGAGCCTCATTGCAATCATCTTCTTTCAAATGCGAGTAGCCCTCAAATCTCTTCTCAGAGATAAGCTGCCACCATTCTAGCAAGTCTTTCACTCTGTATTTTTAAAGTCTTTGTACATTTCTTTCATTAATAGAAATCATGTATTACTATATCTCTATGTTTATGGTTGCATCTATGATATATTTATGTTATATTACTAGATATACACGATATCTCTATGCATTTCTTTATTATATCTCCGCTCTCATTTCATGCCGAAAATAATCCAGATCAGTGGTATTAGAGCAGGATGCTCTTGATTGTTTTCTTCAGTGCATGTCCCCGACGAGGTCCGAGTATAGAAAGTTGGGGCTCAAGATTGTCTCTCTTGAAGACAATTGCTCTCGCACACCCAAGAAACCCTCAATGGTGGAAGAAAAGAAAAATGATGGAGCATACGATCCTATCAATCTGTTGCTTGAGCAAGCTCTCACGCGACAGAGGGACGAAATGATGGAGAATTTTGCCCACATCCTTCAATGCCTGTCGATATCATCAGGCGCATCTTCATCAAGTGTCCACTTTGGAGGCACCTCGCCTTTCAAGGTACAAGTTAATTTTGATATTCCTGTATTTGAAGGACAGATAGATGCAGAAGCCCTAGAAAAATGGTTAACTCTGCTGGAAGGTTATTTCTCTGTTCACAATTCTTTCGACAAAGAAAATATCACCTTTGCACTCCTTAAAGCTCTACCTCATGTCAAACATTGGTGGGAAACTTACTAGGAGAAAAGTTCCACATAGGACTCTAGAATATATGGGGCCGATCGCACTTGGGATTTTTTTGTGGATGCGGTACAAGAACAATATTACCCTGTTCGCAACTATGAGGACCAATACATGAGATGGACCACACTGTGGCAAGAGAGGGGCCAAGCAGTTTCAGAGTTCACCAATACCTTCCATACCTTGCGCACCATGCTGGGTATCAAATAATTCGAGCGACATTTGGTTCTGAAATACTCTGGGGCTCTACACAGATACATCCAAACTGAAATGGATTTTCTGGACATCTCATCACTCGGTGTTGCTTATCGATATGCTGTTAAAATTGAGCATAAATTTAAGCACCAGAACAAATGGGAATTTGGGTCTGCATATACGCAACAACCAAAGTATGACAAAGACGTCCCTAACAAGCAGTCTCCCGAAAACCAATCCAAGACACAAGAAAAGAAGGGTCATGGGAAGACAAAGAAGGACACCGGAAAATGGTGCGAGTTCCACAAAAGCCCCTGGCACAACACCGATGAATGTCTCTCAAAACAGTCATTGGTGGCCGAGATCAAAGTCAAAGAGCCGAACCCTAATTCAGAATCTGATTCTGAAAATAATGGTAAAGGACAGATCATTGACATAGACCCCACTGCTATTGTCACGACCACAACAATTCAACCAGAAGAACCAACATATCCTAAAGAGGGGGAGCGCCTTTTTCATTCATAGATGTGGGTGAAGGGGACCCCGCTGCATTTTATTGTTGATAGCGGAAGCCAGAAGAACCTCATCTCAGCAGAGGTCATCAAACAGTTGGGATTGTCGACAACACCACACCCGTAGCCATACAACATCGAGTGGCTTCGGCAAGGACGATATCTCTGTGTCAACCAACAATGTCAATTATCATATGGCATCCAACCCTTCAAGGATGAGGTATTATGTGATGTTTCCCCACTGGATGTCTGTGATGTTCTCTTGGGCCAACCATATATGTGGAGACACCATGTTGTTTATGAGTCTTGACCCCATAGTGTCATTGTTACTTTGGGGGTTCATCTCTACAGAATACCAGAGGTAGTTGCGACTACTGGTCCACCTAAAAAGTGTCGCAAGGCAGTAACTCATACTGCAAAATTCAGCTTCTTCACAATCTGTTCAAAAAGAGAACAAAAGGACACTGCAACCACTACAGCCTTGCCCCAAGCACCTTCTATCCAACAGAAGTAGGTCGACATGCTTGCAACAAAGTGCAAAGATTCCTTCTGCACATCGTCCTCTCATGTATCTCGACTTGTTTAAGCAGCCTCAACCGCAATAGGTTCGTGACATATTTCCACAAACTAAATAGTGTGACGTCTCCAGCAAGACAAGCAGCTCACCAAGATGCAGATTCAACAAATGTTTTTCCCTCTCCCATGGGAACTCAATGCAATGGATACCATTTCTTCCTAAGGAGAGAGGATTTATCTAGGTCGATATCGGTGGCCACCAACCTTTTCCAAATGGCTCAAAATGGCTTTTTGGCAATTTACTATTTTTAGCAGGTTTTAACTTCCGGGGCCATTTTGAGGGCCCAAATGAAGGTTTTTTGAGATCGAGGTTCTCAGGGATATCCAAAGGCATTATTGAGCCCCCAAAATGAATCTCCTCTATGATACCTTTCCAACGAGCTATCACACGCCTAAAACGGAGAACGTATGCAAAAGTTACGACCCTGGGAAGTTGATGTACTCACTTACCCAAACGGGGCCCACATGACTTTTGGTGCTTCATCTCCCAGGGTTAGGTTTTTGGATGTCTAGGGTTTCTGGCATTCCTTCTTATTGTAAAAATTCCTTTAGAGCCTCATTGTAATCATCTTCTTGCGAATGCGAGTAGCCGTCACATCTCTTCTCAGAGATAAGCTGCCACCATTCTAGCGAGTCTTTCGCTTTGTATTTTTAAGGTCTCTGTACATTTATTTCATTAATAGAAATCGTGTATTACTATATCTCTGTGTTTATGTTTGCATCTCTGATATATTTCTGTTATATTACTGGATATACACGATATCTCTGTGCATTTCTTTATTATATCTCCTCTCTCATTTCGTGCCAAAAATAATATGGATCAGTGGTATCAGAGCAGGTTGCTCTTGATCGTTTTTTTCAGTGAATGTCCCCGACGAGGTCTGAGTATAGCAATTTGGGTCTCGATATTGTCTCTCTTGAATACAATCGCTCTCACACACCCAAGAAACCCTCAATGGCAAAAGCAAAGAAAAATGATGGAGCAGACGATCCTATCAATTTGTTTCTTGAGCAAGCTCTCACGCGACAGAGGGACGAAATGATGGGGAATTTTCCCCACATCCTTCAACACCTGTCGATAGCATCAGGTGCATCTTCATCAAGTGGCGACTTTGGAGGCACCTCGCCTTTCAAGGTACAAGTTAATTTTGATGTTCCTGTATTTGAAGGACAGATAGATGCAGAAGCCATAGAAAAATGGTTAACTCTGCTGGAAGGTTATTTCTCTGTTCACAAATTTCCCGACAAAGAAAAGATCACCTTTGCACTCCTTAAAGCTTTGCCTCATGTCAAACATTGGTGGGAAACTTACTGGGAGCAAAGTTCCACAGAGGACTCTGGAATATATGGGGCCGATCCTACTTGGGATTTTTTTGTGGATGCAGTAAAAGAACAATATTACCCTATTGGCAACTATGAGGACCAGTACATGAGATGGACCACACTGCAGCAAGAGAAGGGCCAAGAAGTTCTAGAGTTCACCAATACCTTCCATACCTTGTGCACCAAGTTGGGTATCAAAGACTCTAAGCGACATTTGGTTTTGAAATACCGTGGGGCTCTACACAGATACATCCAAACTGAAATGGATTTTCTGGACGTCTCATCACTCGGTGTTGCTTATCGATATGCTGTTAAAATTGAGTAGAAATTTAAGCACCAGAACAAATGGGAATTTGGATCTACAAATTCGCAACAACCAAAGTATGACAAAGACGACCCTAACAAGCAGTCTCCCAAAAACCAGTCCAGGACACAAGAAAAGAAGGCTCACGGGAAGACAATGAAGGACACTAGAAAATGGTGTGATTTCCACAAAAGCCCCTGGAACAACACCGATGAATGTCGCTCAAAATAGTCATTGGTAGACGAGATCAAAGACAAAGAGACGAACCCTGATTCAAAATCTGATTCTAAAAATAATGGTAAAGGACAGATCATTGACACAGACCCCACTGCTATTGTCGCGACCACAACAATTCAACCAGAAGAACCAACAGATCCTAAAGAGGGGGAGTGCCTTTTTCATTCACAGATGTGGGTGAAGGGGACCCTGCTGCATTTTATTGTTGATAGCGAAAGCCAGAAGAACCTCATATCAACAGAGGTCATCAAACAGTTGGGATTGTCAACAACACCACACCCGCAACCATACAACATCGGGTGGCTTCGGCAAGGACGAGATCTTCATGTCAACCAACAGTGTCGATTGTCATACGACATCCAACCCTTCAAGGATGAGGTATTATGTGATGTTTCCTCACTGGATGTCTGTGATGTTCTCTTGGTCCAACCATATATGTGGAGACGATACCTTTCCAATGAGCTATCACACGCCTAAAACGAAGATCGTATGCAAAAGTTACGACCCCGAGAAGTTGATGTACTCACTTACCCAAACGAGGCCCACATGACTTTTGGTGCTTCATCTCCCAGGGTTTTTGGAATTCTTTCTTATTGTAAAAATTCCTTCAGAGACTCATTGCAATCATCTTCTTGCGAATGCGAGTAGCCATCACATCTCTTCTCAGAGATAAGCTGCCACCATTCTAGCGAGTCTTTCACTCTGTATTTTTACAGTCTCTGTACATTTCTTTCATTAATAGAAATCATGTATTACTGTATCTCTGTGTTTATGGTTTCATCTCTGATATATTTCCATTATATTAGCGGATATACGTGATATCTCTGTGCATTTCTTTATTATATCTCCGCTCTCATTTCATGCCGAAAATAATCCGGATCAGTGGTGTTGGCACTCTTCTCGTCGCTGTGTGAGCAAAAAGTGAGTGCTTACATGCCCAGCTGGACTCTCCTAGGCATGACAGCTGCAATGTAAAAGGTTAGAAAGAGAATAGAAAGCTATTAACAAGAATTAAACCAAAACTAAA
>ML797190.1:105261-127372 GCA_009831015.1 Picea engelmannii | reverse complement strand
GATGCGCTTTTTAATTTTTTAGCCAATTTTGTATAGTTTTGGCCCTTTTGTTGTGCTGTGGAGTTAATCCTTGTGCCATGAATGACTGTTTTTCTGTGCTGATGATGCAGAGTTCTTGTCGCCCTGTGCGGACGAAATTTCAATGATAACAAGTGGTATCAGAGCAGGCTGCTCTTGACCATTTTTTTAGTGCATGTCCCCGACGAGGTCCGAGTATAGAAAGTTGGGTCTTGAGCTTGTCTCTCTTGAATAAAATCTCTCTCGCACACCCAAGAAACCCAAAATGGAGGAAGAAAAGAAAAATGATGGAGCAGACGATCCTATCAATCTGTTGCTTGAGCAAGCTCTCACGCAACAGAGGGACGAAATGATGGAGAATCTTGCCCACATCCTTCAATGTCTGTCAATATCATCAAGCACATCTTCATCAAGTGGCCACTTTGGAGGCACCTTACCTTTCAAGTTACAAGTTAATTTTGATATTCCTGTATTTGAAGGACAGATAGATGCAGAAGCCCTAGAAAAATGGTTAACTCTGCTGGAAGGTTATTTCTCTGTTCACAATTTTTTCGACAAAGAAAATATCACCTTTGTACTCCTTAAAACTCTCCCTCATGTCAAATATTGGTGGGAAACTTACTGGGAGTAAAGTTCCACAGAGGACTCTGGAATATATGGGGCCGATCCCACTTGGGATTTTTTTGTGGATGCAAGAAAAGAACAATATTACCCTCGGGTGGCTTCGACGGCCATACAACATCAGGTGGCTTCAACAAGCACAATATATCCATGCCAACCAATAGTGTCAATTGTCATACAACATCCAACCCTTCAAGGATGAGGTATTATGTGATGTTGCCCCACTGGATGAATGTGATGTTCTCTTGGGCCAACCATATATGTGGAGACGCCATGTTGTTTATGAGTCTTGACCCCGTAGTGTCATTTTTACTTTGGGGGGTCATCTCTATAGAATACCAGAGGTAGGTGCAATTATTGTTGCAACTAAAAAGTGCCGCAAGGTAGTATCTCATACTGCAAAATTCAGCTTCTTCACAATCTGTTCAAAAAGAGAACAAAAGGACACTGCAATCACTACAACCTTTCCCCAAGCACCTTCTATCCAACAGAAGCAGGTCGACAAGGCTGCAACAAAGTGAAAAGATTCCTTCTGCACATCGTCATCTCATGTATCTCGACTTTTTGAGTAGCCTCAACTGCAACAGTTTCATGACTCATTTCCACAAACTAAGTAGTGTGATGTCTCCAACAAGACAAGCAGCTCACCAAGATGCAGATTCAACAAATGATTTTCCCTCTCCCCCGGAAACTCAATGCAATGGAGATCATTGCTTCTTAAGGAGGGACGATTGATCCAGGTGGATATCGGTGCCCACCAACCTTTTCCAAATGGCTCAAAATGGCTTTTTGGAAATTTACTATTTTTAGTAGGTTTTAACTTCCGGGGCCACTTTGAGGGCCCAAATGAAGTTTTTTCGAGATCGAGGTTCTCAAAGATAGCCAAAGGCATGATTGATCCCCCAAAATGAATCTCCTCGATTATACCTTTCCAAGGAGCTATCACCCGCCTAAAACGGAGATCATATGCAATAGTTACGACCCCGGGAAGTTGATGTATTCACTTACCCAAATGGGGCCCACATGACTTTTGGCGCTTCATCTCCCTGGTTTAGATTTTTGGATGTCTAGGGTTTTTGGCATTCCTTCTTATTGTAAAAAGGCCTTCAGAGCCTCATTGCAATCATTTTCTTGTGAATGCGAGTATCTGTCACATCTCTTCTCAGAGATAAGCTGCCACCATTCTACCGAGTCTTTCACTCTGTATTTTTACAGTCTCTGTACATTTCTTTCATTAATATAAATCGTGTATTACTGTATCTCTATGTTTATGGTTGCATCTATGATATATTTCTATTATATTACTAGATATATGCGATATCTCTATGCATTTGTTTATTATATCTCCACTCTCATTTCGTGCCAAAAATAATCCGGATCAGTGGTATTAGAGCAGGCTGCTCTTGATCATTTTTTTCAGTGCATGTCCCCGACGAGGTCCGAGTATAGAAAGTTGGGTATTTATCTTGTCTCTCTTGAAGACAATCACTCTCACACACCCAAGAAACCCTCAATGGCGGAAGAAAAGAAAAATGACAGAGCAGACGATCCTATCAATCTGTTGCTTGAGCAAGCTCTCATGCAACAGAGAGACGAAATGATCGAGAAATTTTCCCACATCCTTCAATGCCTATCGATAGCATCAGGTGCATATTCATCAAGTGGCCACTTGGAGGCACCTTTCCTTTCAAAGTACAAGTTAATTTTGATATTCTTGTATTTGAAGGACAGATAGATGCAGAAGCCCTAGAAAAATGGTTAACTCTGTTGGAAGGTTATTTCTCTGTTCACAATTTTTCTGATAAAGAAAAGATCACCTTTGCACTCCTTAAATATCTCGCTCATGTCAAACATTAGTGGGAAACTTACTGGGAGAAAAGTTCCACAGAGGACTTTGGAATATATGGGGCCGATCCCAATTGGGATTTTTTGTGGATGCGGTAAAATAACAATATTACCCTGTTGGCAACTATGAGGAGCAGTACATGAGATGGACCACACTGCAGCAAGAGAGGGGTCAAGCAGTTCCGGAGTTCACCAATACCTTCCATACCTTACGCACCAAGCTAGGTATCAAAGACTCCAAGGGACATTTGGTTCTGAAATACTGTGGGGCTCTACGCAAATACATCCAAACTGAAAGGGATTTTTTGGACATCTCATCACTCGGTGTTGCTTATCGATATGCTGTTAAAATTGAGAAGAAATTTAAGCACCAGAACAAACTAGGATTCAGGTCTGCAAATCCGCAACAACCAAAGTATGACAATGACGGCCCTAACAAGCAGTCTCCTGAAAACGAGTCCAAGACACAAGAAAAGAAGGGTCACAAGAAGACAAAGAAGGACACCGGAAAATGGTGCGAGTTCCCCAAAATCCCCTGGCACAACACCGATGAATGTCGCTCAAAATAGTCATTGGTGGCCGAGATCAAAGACAAAGATCTGAACCCTGATTCAGAATCTGATCCTGAAACTAATGGTAAGGGACAGATCATTGACGCAGACCCCACTGCTATTATCGCGACCACACCAATTCAACTAGGAGAACCAACAAATCCTTAAGAGAGGGAGCACCTTTTTCATTCACAGATGTGGGTGAAGGGGACCCCGCTGCATTTTATTGTTGATAGCGGAAGCCAGAAGAACCTCATCTCAGCAAAGGTCGTCAAATAGTTGGGATTGTTGACAACACCACACCCGCATCCATACAACATCGGGTGGATTCGGCAAGGACAAGATCTCCGTGTCAACCAACAGTGTCGATTGTCATACGACATCCAACCCTTCAAGGATGAGGTATTATGTGATGTTGAACCACTAGATGTCTGTGATGTTCTCTTGGGCCAACCATATATGTGGAGACGCCATGTCATTTATGAGTCTTGATCCTGTAGTGTCATTTCTACTTTGGGGCATCATCTCTATAGAATACCAGAGGTAGTTGCGACTACTGTTCCACCTAAAAAGTGCCGCAAGGTAGTATCTGATATTGAAAAATTAAGCTTCTTCACAATCTGTTCAAAAGGAGAACAAAAGGACACTGCAACCACTACAGCCTTGCCCCAAGCACCTTCTATCCAACAAAATAAGGTCGACAAGGCTGCAACAAAGTGAAAATATTCCTTCTGCACATCGTCCTCTCATGTATCTCGACTTGTTGAGTAGCCTCAACCACAACAGGTTTGTAACAGATTTCCACAAACTAAGTAGTGCGACGTCTCCAACAAGACAAGCAACTCACTAAGATGCAGATTCAGCAAATGATTTTCCCTCTCCCTCAGGAACTCAATGCAATGGAGACCATTGATTCCCAAGGAGGGAGGATTGATCCAGGTGGATATCTATGGCCACCCACCTTTTCCAAATGGCTCAAAATGGATTTCTGACAATTTTGGCAATTTACTATTTTTTGCAGGTTTTAACTTCCGGGGCCATTTTGAGGGCCCAAATGAAGGTTTTTCAAGATTGAGGTTCTCAATGATAACCAAATGCATGATTGATCCCTCACAATGAGTCTCCTCGATGATACCTTTCCAATGAGATATCACACGCCTAAAACGAAGATCGTATACAAAAGTTACGACCCCGGGAAGTTGATGTACTCACTTACCCAAACGGGGCCCACATGACTTTTGGCGCTTCATCTCCCAGGGTTAGGCTTCTGGATGTCTATGGTTTTTGGCATTCCTTCTTATTGTAAAAAGGCCTTCAGAGCCTCATTGTAATCATCTTCTTGCGAATTTGAGTAGCCGTCACATCTCTTCTCAGAGATAAGCTGCCATCATTCTAGTGAGTCTTCACTCTGTATTTTTACAGTCTCTGTACATTTCTTTCATTAATAGAAATCGTGTATTACTGTATCTCTGTGTTTATGGTTGCATATCTCATATATTTATGTTATATTACTAGATATATGCAATATCTCTGTGCATTTCTTTATTATATCTCCGCTCTCATTTCGTGCCGAAAATAATCTGGATCAGTGGTATCAGAGAAGGCTGCTCTTGATCGTTTTTTTCAGTGCATGTCCCCGACGAGGTCCGAGTATAGAAAGTTGGGTCTCGAACTTGTCTCTCTTGAAGACAATTTCTCTCGCACACACAATAAACCCTCAATGGCAGAAGAAAAGAAAAATGACGGAGCAGACGATCTTATCAATCTGTTGCTTGAGAAAACTCTCACGCGACAGAGGGACGAAATGATGGAGAATTTTACCCACATCCTTCAACGCCTGTCAATAGAATCAGGCACATCTTCATCAAGTGACCACTTTGGAGGCACCTCGTCTTTCAAGGTACAAGTTAATTTTGATATTCCTGTATTTGAAGGACAGATAGATGCAGAAGCCCTAGAAAAATGGTTAACTCTGCTGGAAGGTTATTTCTCTGTTCACAATTTTTTCGACAAAGAAAAGATCACCTTTGCACTCCTTAAAGCTCTCCCTCATGTCAAACATCGTTGGGAAACTTACTGGGAGAAAATTTCCACAGAGGACTCTAGAATATATGGGGCTGATCCCACTTGGGATTTTTTTGTGGATGCGGTAAAAGAACAATATTACCCTGTTGGCAACTATGAGGACCAGTACATGAGATGAACCACACTGCGGCAAGAGAGGGGCCAAGCAGTTCCAGAGTTCATGAATACTTTCCATACCTTGTGCACCAAGCTAGGTATCAAAGACTTCGAGCGACATTTGGTTCTGAAATACCGTGGGGCTCTACATAGATACATCCAAACTGTAATGGATTTTCTAGACATCTCATCACTCAGTGTTGCTTATCGATATGCTGTTAAAATTGAGCAGAAGTTTAAGCACCGGAACAAACGTGAATTTGGGTCTGCAAATCCGCAATAACCAAAGTATGACAAAGATGGGCCTAACAAGCAGTCTCTTGAAAACCAGTCCAAGACACAAGAAAATAAGGGTCACAGGAAGACAAAGAAGGACACCGGAAAATGGTGCGAGTTCCACAAAAGCCCCTGGCACAACACCGATGAATGTCGCTCAAAATAGTCATTGGTGGATGAGATCAAAGACAAAGAGATGAACCCTGATTTAGAATCTGATTATGAAAATAACGGTAAAGGACATATCATTAACGCAAACCCCACTGCTATTGTCATGACCACAACAATTCAACCAGAAGAACCAACAGATCCTGAAGAGGGGGACCGCCTTTTTCATTCACAGATGTGGGTGAAGGGGACCCCGCTACATTTTATTGTTGATAGTGGAAGCCAGAAGAACCTCATCTCAGCAGAGGTCATCAAACAGTTGGGATTGTCGACAACACCACACCCACAACCATACAACATCGGGTGGCTTCGGCAAGGATGAGATCTTTGTGTCAACCTGTTAGCACTTGGTAAATTTCTTAGAGGTTAATAGCAGAAGAAATCTACTAAGGTAACTTTATCCAACCACTTTTGAAGCTGGGATCTAGCCCTTCCATCTTCAGAGAGGGATCTCTCTATATGATTTAGCTATGTTTCCAATTTTAAATATTAGGCTAGGTAAAGAAATAGGTCGGTTTTGTTGTCAAAGTGTTTTTTCGAATTGGTTGAGACAGTCTACACATCCATTGGGCTATGGGGTCTTTGTTTTAATAAAATATGAAATACAAACCAGAAAGCAAAAGAAAAACTTCTACAGGGAGAGATAATATAATCACTGGATCTTTCAGTAGCTTAAATGATGAACAATAGAAAAGATGAGGAAGATAATTTCATCAAAGAAGCAGTTAAGAATTTCTTTATTGAAAACACCAGAAGATAAACACAAAAATCTTTCGGGTTAGAAACAGGGTATACGAGATAAATCCTGCAACGTTCGTTACTCTTAAATATTAGATTCAGAAAAAAAAATGATGACAAAGCGAGAATAACATTCAACTTAGTGAGAAAACATCACCAGTGAATACATGCAAGAATCCTGTAAAAATGCCTCCTTTTTATTAATGGAAGATCTCTTAAAAAAGATTATAGTCTGATAGCATTAGGGTGTGAAGATCAACAGCCCTCAATACTTCGAAATATGAAGTATTTATAACTCAAATTACAAACTTTCCTGTCATAAATGACCAGGACGTGCTAAATCTATTTTTAGCCTAACTAACTTAACAAAATTCCTAAATCTAGGAACTGCTTGATGACATGGTGTAACTGCACGCTGATTTCTAGGTGGGTCGTTGTTGAAGCTTCTGCATGACTTAATCTAACTAGACAACTGACTGAACCAGGACAGCTCATTTGCTAATCAATCAGATCACAGAGCTCTTCCCATCTGAGATGACTTGGAACGTTGACTTTGAGTAGTCTTCGATACTCTTCGTCCATTTCTGTATATTTGGCAAATGTAGGCTTGGTGAGGAATATGTATCGAATCTCGTGTTGAATACTAATGTCCCACTGAAGGGAATCTAGGAATGCCTTGCCGGTGATGCTCCCTTGTATGCCTGCAAACTTTGAACTGTCCTTAGCCACTTCGGCTAATCTCTTCTTGTAGTCTGGGAGTGTCATCAATTTATCATTGATCACTTTCAGACCAAGAAGACCTTTCTTCTGGAGAGCTTCAATCTTACTGAAGAATCTCTGTACCCCCAGGTCCATGGCCTGAACCTTTTCTTCCAACTGAAGCATTAATCCTCTCTTGTTCAAAACTCTTTTGACCTCAAGGATGGTCTTTGTTCTGTCTTTAATCTTCAGCTCTTCCATCTCTTCCCTGCTCTTAGAATTGAGGAATTTGATGATCTCATTCGCTTGTGTTGGCATGTCTCCCAATTCTACTCTGATCTTCTCGATGGCTTGTTTTCTTCTCAGCGCCAACTCATTCTGATCGAACATGATCTGGATCATTGGCTATATTTCATTCATGGACTTAGTGATGTCTTCCCATACATTATCTTTAACCTCAACCAAAGTCTTTCCTGCCACTGTCTGCTTCCGAAGCTGCTGTAACTCCTACTTGAGCTACTCT
Organism: Picea engelmannii; assembly: GCA_009831015.1. Taxonomy (NCBI): domain Eukaryota; kingdom Viridiplantae; phylum Streptophyta; class Pinopsida; order Pinales; family Pinaceae; genus Picea; species Picea engelmannii. Next base: position 119,752 of record ML797190.1, on the reverse strand, counting down.
GTCACCTGCTTTTCCTTGGAGAGGCTGGTCTGGAAGGAAGTTTTGAGTTCCTGAAGGTTCTCAACTTCCTTTTTAAGCCTGCTAATCTCTGTCTCCTACAGGTTCATCTTTTCCATGGCTTTGGCCAGGTCGGTTGTCTTCTCCTGTGATGTCAAGGGAGTCGCAGATGGGATTTCTGTTGCTGACGCTGTGCTCACTCCTGAAATTGGGATAGCACTCAATGGAATGAATTCCATTGGCTTCAACTTCTCTTTCTCCTTTAATAATTTCTCCATCTCAGCTTCCATTTCTTTGAGCTATGCATTATGGTCCATGAGCACCTTAAGCATTCTATCCTTCTCACCTTCTTTTTATGCTATCTCCTTCGCCTGTGAATCCTCTGTGGGCGAGAGATTCAGTTGTTTCCTCAAGGATGCTATGTCAACATTCTTCTTCTTTATCATTTCCTCCACTGCTTTGATGTTCGAAGGATCATAACTGATCTTGAGGACCAGCTCATCCATAGTTTTGATCCTATTTTCCTTTGCAAAGGACGAAATTTTCTCCAGTTTCAATTGTGTTTGAACATTGTTCAGGGACACTTGCAATTTCGACGCAACAGTAGAAGTATGTGCCAGAGTGTAGAAAACCATCTCCCCTGTCTGCTTGTGCAGATCCATCTGGTCGGCCGGATGCACGTCCTTCATCTGAAACTTGAAGGTGGCCCTCTTGTAATCAGTGATCGCCTTGGGGTCTGGTACCTATGCCTGGAGGAAGGCCATGTGCATTCTACCCTTTTCTGTGTCAAATGCAGACAACAGCCTATGCTGCACAGTCGACGTCTGCTTCCAAAACTGAGCGCAAGTACTGTTGGTCAAGGTCTGGTTCTTTTTATTTATCAGCTCATACTTCTCGAAGATACTCAGCTTCGGTCCCCTCTTGCCTGGCTGGGTGGTCAATGGAGGATCTGTAGATTTCTCCATCACTGCTGAGGTTATGGCCTTATGGAGGCTCTACCTAAAGGGTGGAACAATAGACTTGGTCACTGTGTCAGGCAGGGCTTCTTTTTCTCTAGTCGGGCCAGGAACTAAAATTGTCTTGGGCCTCTTAGTGTGCAGCTGGAACTCTTCGGATGATACCTCCATGACAGGCGGAGATAAATCTTGTCAAGGCCTTTTTTCCTTCAGGACCTGTGGCATTACTGTTTGAGATACCGTGGCAGGGGGATCCTGCTGTTCTACTTCAATCAATGTGTTAGGCTCCCAGGTTGTCTGATTTGCAAACTTCTCAATTTCAGGCCTAGACACATGAACATAAGGGATGTTTTTATTCTTCACCCTCATCTCTGAGATGATCCCACAAGGATCATAATGCCATGGGAAACTCATGAAGAACTTCATTTCTTTCAACATCCTGTCTGCTTCCTCCTCAACGCCACGGTTGTTGCAGATGAAGGAGCCAATCTGCCCCTTGATTCTAAGCTACTACTTTTTCTTCAATGATACAAAATGGATATCATCTAAATTCATAATCTGCCTTATATATTCTAGAGCAAAGATTCTGACAGGAAAATACTTGGGCAGCTTATACGGTGCCAACTCGTGCCTGTATACTATGATCTCGGTATGATTTTGATACAGGTACCAATCCTCGGTCTTTGTGCTGTCAGAGAGATGCAGAATCCTCTGAATTTTGTCGTTTATCCGAGGCTCGGGCCTACCACCTAGATTGCTTACCACAGGGTCGTAGAACTGATCGATGAACTCCTTGAAGCTGTACTCTGTGGAGTTGTTCTTGAGCAAGGAGGTCCATGTTGTGACTGCCTGAGGTCTACCATCTACATCCATCTTCTGCATGGAAAAACCAAACTTATCCACCTGGAAGAAGATGAACAAGTATGCTAGTATCGATGAATATCTAAAAATGCCTTCAGTGCCGAAATTCACGAACTGTTCGTGAATATTGTCTGCCAAAAATGTGTTGAAATCAAACTGGGTGGTGGGCTTTTCATCTGTAGAGAAGATGGATAAAAAACCCATAATGGGTTCATCTACCCACTGGTCAGAATAGTATCCCAAATAAGCACAAAGGGATGAAATGACCTGGTTTCCCTTAGTGGAGAACATGGATGATGGGTAAGGAGGATTTGTGGAGGGAAATTGAGCAGATGGGGGAAGGAAACGCTCAAATATTTGAGCTCTTTGGGGAAATGTCATTTTCTGGTATAATTTAGTAAGAATTTCCAGGTTGAGGGGAGACGCAGAGTCGGCTCGGGTAATTTGCATCATCTGGTCTATGGATTCGGGCATGATGAGGAACAGGATCTCTCCGAATGAGTAGATGATGGCTCTTTGTTCGGGAATATAGTGGGCTTGACACTTAAGAGCGAATTCGGGAAAATGGTGGATCTGGGGAAAAAGGTAGAGGGGTAAATTGGACTCCCAGAGTCCAATTTCATCACTCTGGTCCAGGAAAACTTCCATGAGCCATGAATGGAGGTCTGAGAAATCAAAATCGCATTTGGTATCTACGATTAATCGGTCTTTTTCAACCAGTGGGATCTTGTCCAGGTCGACAGGAGGCGGGAGAAATGGATTCTCCTCTCCTTATGCTTGTTTGGATTTTGGCACCATTTCTGCAACAGTACCTGCAATAAAACACAGTGTTAGTGGGGGCAACTGACTGTGGATGAGGACAACAGACTGTAAAAGAGGAGTAAGTGGTGAATTTCTCTAGTTTGATGGATGAATAACGAAAGTAAGGGGAATAACGATAGTTTTATTTAAACGGGGGTCGGTTGGGCGCGAGAGACAGGTCAGCTGGATAACGGATAGGTTATCCAGTAATAAATGGCCAACGGATCACTTGAGGATGAGATGGCGGGTGACGATGGCTGAGGGATATGGATGGGTGACATGGAGGCTCTCGATTGGAGGTAAAATTCCTAATAAGGGGCTTGCCACGAGCGAACATGGGAGAAGGACTGACAGTAGTTATGGGACATGACCAGTTTGGGAAAGGTGGAGGGTGACGTCGAGTGGTGACGGAGGTCTGTCAGATAGAAGATGGGCATGGAACTCGGGGCAATTAAAATGATTCCACGTACAAAGAGGGGCCCGCCAGAGGGAATATTCCATTCTGGACCCCCCCCTTCGGTTAAAAGCAGATCATCCGGGGGGTCGAAAATCCATTTCGGGCCATTGATCTGCACTCCTGTTTCTGAGCCGCAGATCTCTGCGCTCTATTTATCACTCATTCCAGACCCCCCCCCTCCATTAAAGGTAGAATGGACGAGGGGGTCTAGAATCCAATATTGACCTTTGATCTAAGCACTCGATCTTGAGCTGTCGAGATGAGCGCAAGTATTATCATCGATTCCGGACCCCCCCGGTTAAAAGCAGAATGGTCGGGGGGGTCCGGAATGCTCTGTCCACCATAGATATGGGCGCCACGTTCGAGACCATTGATATGTGCAAGGGGCTTAAGTGGGGGGTGGAAAACACATGCACCGGGGGAAAAACTTAGGATAAATGAATTTTATGGGTTTTTCCAAAGTTTTCATGACTGCACCACCAAGGGGTTAATCGAACAACTTTGAGGTTTCCAAATCATGGTGCAACATTAATCATCAAACTGGTTCTTATTGAAATGAATAAGAAATGCAACTAACCTATGTTCTAACCTATCTTCCTACGATAATTAACCCAGATTAGACTATTGGGTTAATAATTTATTCTACCCTGGGGCTATCTGACCAAGATTAGACAGTCTGGCCAGATTTATTCGCTAATCTACCTAGACACTTTGGCTAAGATTAAATTGTTTAGCCAAATTCATTCACTACCCTATCAACATCAATTAAAAAAGAACTTGGCCATGCTTGAAAGGTATGGACCAAGTTACTATTATTGCATGGGGATTTTATTGAAATTCTTTTATGCCCTCTTTTTCTTCTTTTTTTTTTTTTTTTTTCAAATTATTTGCAGAATGAAAAATCATTTGTCAACAAAAAACACTAAAGACAGATAATATCCCAGTCACCAGTTGATCCTATAACTTATAGGGTGATAACAGCGGCTCCACCTGGGGATGGTACTTTCCCTGTGAAGTGCCAAGAATCCTGGTTCCTGTCATTCTGAAAATTTCTGCCTAGTAGCCTTAGTTGGTTTTATTCTCAAAAATTGGAAAAACAGTGGTCAACAGCTTAGGGCCTTCTCTTCAGGATTCAACCAACTGACTAATGTTCTTCACTCAGAAAATACAGGTAAAAAATAAGAATAAAAATGGTATGTACAATGGAGAGTGGAACTCGAGCTTCTACTGAGGTGGCACGTAATGCTTCAACATTCTGCCATTTACAGGTCCTCTTGGAAGATCTGTCCCATCAACATTGTTTAGTAAGAAAGCGTTGTTCCCCCTGAATGCTTGGATCATGTATGGTCCTCTCCAAAGACTATCGAATTTTCCATGCTTTCCCTTGTCTTCATGTCTGGCGTCCCACCTCAGCACCAAATCTCCTAGCTCAAAATCATCCTCCTTTGTCCTTTTGTCAAAGATCTTCTTGATGTTTTCTTGGATTACCTAAGTCTTGTTGAAAACGTCTTCTCTAGACTGCTGCAAATGGATCATCTGGTTGATTCTTCTTTGTGAGTCATTTGTCTCATCTTGTACCTCTTGAAGCAACTTCATGACAGGGACTCCTAAAGAAGTGGGGAAAACTGCCTCTGTGCCATAGACCAGCTGGTATGGTGACATACCAATTGACCTTTTGGTGGTCAGTCTGTCATCCCATAATGCGAACACCAACTTGTTGTGCCATGATTTCTTGTTTTCCTACAATGTTTTCTTGATGATATTTACCAAGGTTTTGTTTGAATATTCCACCAGCCCATTCCCCTAAGGGTAGTAGGCTGTGGAATGCCACAAACCAATGTGGTACTGGTTGCAAAAATCTATGAGTTTCTTTGATCGAAAAGCAGTTGCATTATCAGTTATAATCTTTCTAGGACATCCAAAGCGAGACAAGATATTATTTTCAAGGAATTTGATAATAACAGAGTCAGTGGCTTGCCTGCTTGGTACTTCTTTGATCCATTTGGTAAAATAATCGGTGGCAGTGAGAATCCACCTGTGCTGGCCTGAAGAAGGGGGGTGTATTTCTCCAATGAAGTCCAGTCCCCATTGCTGGAAAGGGGCTTCAACTGAGATCGGTTTCAAAGGTAGAGGGAGAAGTTTCCTTTTTCCTTCAAACAATTGACATTGATGACATGTGGTTACTTTATGATGTACATCGGCGAATAGGGTGGGCCAATAAAATCCAGCTCTGAGTATTTTGTTGGCTGTGACCTTACAGTTCAGATGGCCACCACATTCTCTTGCATGAAATTCTTGTAACACGTTGTCAGCTTCATATTTGAGTAAACAATTTAACAGAATGCCTCCAGGATCTTTCCAATACAAATTGCCTTCTAGAATACAGAATTTTAAGGCCTTCAACTTTAAAAATCTAGCTTTAGTCTTAGTCAAACCAGGGGGAGCTTGTAAATTTTGCAAAACGAATATAAGGTTCGTGTACCATGGAGAGTTGAGAAATTCCTCTCTCACACTTGGAGTCGCCATCTCACCCTGTTCATCTGTTGCAGCTAAAAAATTAATGTCAAGAGCATGGAAATTTGATTCAGCCATTAATTTTGCCAGGCCTTGACCCTTGGTTAGTTTTGTAGGCTTAATCTCTATATTGTATTCTAAAATGACAACAATCCATTTTCCCCTTCTTCCATCAGGGTTGTCCTAGGTCAAAATGTCTTTTACTACCACATTTGGAACATAAGCTATGGTGTGGGAATGAAGAATGTAGACTCTAAAGTCTTTAATGGCTTTTACCAAGGCAAAAGCCTGTTTCTCCATTATCTTGTAATTCAGAGCAGCGTATCTCAATTCTTTACTAAAGAAAGCTATGGGATGTTCATACCCTTCATTGTTATTTTGCAGTAACACCGCTGCTATAGTATGTTCAGAAGCGAAAGAAAAAAGATAGAAATCTTTAGTAAAATCAGGACTGATTAAGACAGGGGCCTCCGTGAGTGCTCGTTTGACTTATTCGAAAGACGGTCTGGACTCGTAGTCCCATTTTATTTTTACATCATTTTTTAGCATATTTGTAATGTTTTTGAGGAGCTCTGCCAGATTGGGAATGAATCTTCGTAGAAATTTTATTCTCCCAATAAATGACTGTAGTTCTTTAAGGTTTCTTGGGTGTTCTAATTTTTGTATGGCCTCAATTCTGTCGGGGTCTATTTTAATTCCATCCTTGGAGATGATGTGTCCTAGCAGCTTGCCTTCCTCTAGACAGAAAAGGATTTTCTTAGGGTTTAAAGAAATCCCAAACCTTCTACATTTCTCAAAGACTCGTCTGAGGTGTCGCAGGTGTTCATCATCAAATCGGGAAAACATAGTTACATCATCTAAATAGATGATGATAAACTTACCCGATTCTTCCACGAAGGCGATATCCATCGTTCTCTGGAATGTGGCTCCTGCGTTCATCAGACCAAAAGGCATTTTCACATACATGAAAGTGCCCCATGGTGTGGTGAAAGCGGTTTTATCTTAGTCATCCAGGTGAACTAGGACCTGATTATAACCCGAGAAACCGTCCAGCAAAGAAATTTGACTGGATCCGACCACCCTTTGCAGGATGTGGTCCATTTTCGGCAAGGGGTAGTTATCCTTCAGGGAGACTTTATTCAGATTTCGGAAATCTATGTAGAGTCCGATTTCCCCAGATTTCTTATGTGTAGGGACCAAATTGGAGAACCATTTGGAAAAATGCAACAGGACTATGATTTTGGCATCGTACATTTTTTTGATTTCCTTTTCTATCAGAGGGAGAAACTTGGGATTTATCCTCCTAAGTTTCTGTATGAACGGTTTTTGGTCTTCCTTTATTGGAATCCTGTGTTGTATGATGCTGGTATCATAATCTTTCAAATCCTCATAACCCCAGGCAAAGACATCCAAATATTCTTTGAATAACTCAATGTATTTGAGTTTTTGTTTTGGGGGTAATGATTTAGACAGTTTAACTATCCTGGGTTTCTCTTCAGTCCCTATATTACAATCTTCTACCTCTTGTCCATGTGCTTCAATTTTGGGTTTTTTGGCTATGTCGTTAAAATCAAACAAGTATTCTAAAGGAACTAGACCCCTAGGCAAAACGTTGCTTTTCAAATGTAAAACATCGACATCCATTTCATCGTCGCCTAGTTCTCCAGAATCTATGTTATTTACACTATCAATTTCAGAATCAGATCTATTTACATTTTCATCTTCATTCTCTAAATCTATATTTGTACATTCAAAATCATTTTTACACTGCAGAAAGTCTTCGATTTGATCATCATTACCAAACACTTGCCAGTACCTGATATTGTCGGGAACGGTTGGTCTACATTTCACCTCAACAGTGTATGGTCGATTCGGGTGGAAAGGAATCTTACAGGTGGCTACTGACATAGCCAATCCGTCTGCAAGAATGTTTTGTCCCCTCGGCATTACTTGCAAGTCAACTTTAGTGAAACATCTAAGGGCATCAAGAATGACATTCCTATAAGCTCTAATATGTGGGTGTTTCATAGCGTACTCACCTTTGATTTGCTTGATTATCAACTCAGAGTCACCTCTTACCATAATTTGTTTAGCACCAACTTTTTTCAAAAGCTTCAGACTGAGCATCAAGGCTTCATACTCGGCAATATTGTTAGTGCATTGGAAATTTAATTTGTAAGAATGGTTTTCTGAATACCTGTTTGTGTGATTATGCATCCAGACTCCTGCTCCAGCTCCTTCTTTGCTAACTACTCCATCAAAATCCATGCTCCATAAATTTGCTGGTAACTCCTTAGTTATCACATTTTTCATCCTTGCTACCTCAATGGTTTCTTGGCCTTCATCTTGACTAGATGTATCTTCTGCCAGCTGAGTATCTTATTCTCCCATGTCACCATCATTATACAAGATAAAAGAATCCAAGTCAGAATGCGCAGAGTAGAGGGTATAATTGTGCGGTTTTTCTTGGCTACTGACCATGTACTTCATCAATGTTTCTTTGTATAGCCTTCTTTGTTGCCCGAAAACTGGGATAGTGGCATAAGACATGTCTAGCTGCAGGGTTCCTCTCAACTTAGCCCCCCACGACTGGGATAGAAACATTCCATACTTCAGAGGGATGTCTGCAACTACTACATCCATTACCATGCTCTTTATAGGAATCTGGACCAGGGTGATACATAGGTCCTTAATCAAACCAATACACCTAACTTTATTGGAGTCGAATGAGTGTAAATCTTTGTAAGGTCTGGCGACCTCCAGTCCCAGTTTCTCCATTACTGCTTTAGGCATCAGATTGTGGGAAGCACCTGAATCCAACATAGCATTATGTAAGATCAGGTCATGTATGTTTATACTGATGTAAAACGGAGCGACATCACCAGTATCCTCTCGACCATCTACTTCAGGTCCGAACAAAAGTTCGGGTTGATCATCAATAAGGTTCACAGTGTCTGAATGATTTGTTGATCCAATGGTTAAGGCCTTTGTGCCTATGTGAGGTTCAATGGTCAGTGCTTTAATCACCTGTGAACGATAAACGTCTTTGTTCATTAACTCAAAAAGTGGGATGGGAATTTTTACTTTGGCCAATTCCCCCTCAAGGCTGAAAGGTGTAAGAGCTCTGCCTTGGCTCATCAATTTTGGTTTGTCTTCTATGCTCTTCTGGCCAGAAGTAGTGGGTAGAGTAATAGGTGAAACCTCGGGCTGTGACGATCTTTTCAAAATAGTAAGGTTTTTCTTCACCGGAGCTTCGGCTGTACTCTTCTCAGGAATATTCTCGGCAGATGGCTCAGAGTCCTTCTTGGTTTCGACTACCTTTTTTGTTTCAATCGTATTTTTTGGGGAACTCCCTTATGTCTTTTTACTCCGTAGATTATACTGTCGGTGTACCTCCAAAATGGAATTTTCGAATGCCTGTTGTTCTGCATCTTCAACTTCCTCACTTACTTTTGTTTGGTTGAGAAGAAAAAGTTCTTGCTCTTCTTGGGTAAGGAAAATAGCTTAGTTATCATGAATTCCCATGAGATTTATGTGAGTATCCTCCAGTTCTTCGATTACTTCCTCCCCTTCATCAACATAATTTTCTTGTAGGGGAGGTCTGATCTGCTAATCTGGACCTCTCTATTCTCTTTGATCCCTAGGATCTCTCTGTCTGATTTGAGTAGGGTTTCTCCTAAAGTTAGGGTTTCGGGCCTGAGGAGCTGGTGGGTTTTCTCTTGGAGGGTTTCTGTCTGACACAGTAAGTCTTTCCATCATTATTTCCATTTCTTTGGCCAAAGAATCCAATTTGGAATCTGAGGTCGACGTGGAATGTTCTTATTTAATTGTGACTCTCCTATCTGACCTCTGACGTGCCCTTTTTGCCAACAAATTGGCCTCCACACTTATAACACTTTTCTGCATGTCTTCCAGGGTGGTGGAATTTCTTTCCCTTAGTTGGTATGACATGTCAGCGTCAAAACCATCAGGGAACTTTATCAAGGCCAAACCCTGTGGAGGTTTGATTTCAGCTGGGATTGCATTATACAGGTTGTTGAAATGAGTGCAGTAATCTTGCACTGTCTCACCTTGATTCCTTCTGATATTTTCGTATTCTGAAAAAATTTGCAGAGGGTTTTTCTTTACCTCCCATCTATCTAGAAAACTCCTTTGGAATGTGGTAAGGTCAAGGAATGAGGTAGCACGCAACCCTTTGTACCATTTTTTAACGTCACCTATCAGACTTTGAGCAAACAATCTCATTTGAACGTCAGCTTCATCTACTTCATGCAGATTGTTATCCACATTTTTGGTCATCGAGATGATGTCATGATAGTGTCATGATAATGGAAAATCAAACTCTTCACTAAGAACATTTTCCTGAGAAAGGTTACACTTGTCAGCTTCCAGAAAACATATTTTAAAGATAGTTTGCAGGCTGCATATATACTCTCCTGCGAGAATGGTTCATTCCCACAGGTTGCATTCATCTTGGGTGTGAACTTCTTGCACTGTACTCAAGGTTAGGGTGCGAACATGTTTCTAAAGGAGGAAAATGTATAAGTTCTCGATCCTTCTAGAAGGAATCTTCTAGAAGGGTGAGTTGGCTTTCGAATGGTTGGCAAAATACTAGCTTTCCAGATATCTTGGGATCATTCTTTATCCAAGTAACTAAACTATCTTCTCCTATATATTGAGGAGATTGCTCATGGAAAGGGTTAAGCTAAGAAGATCAGCAAGTTAGAAAGAGATTGATTAAGAGAATTAGTGCAAGACTGTATGGAGGACTGATGCTACAACAGCAAGAGACAACAACAAGGTCATCACATGTGGTAGATTTTCTTCATGCAGGAGCAAGTGTGTGTGTCAGAGCTAGAAGCCGTCGAAAGGAGACCTATGACATCAAGGCTCAGGTTGTAAGTTTCTCTTTCTATTCAATTAATACAACAATATGTCCCTTTCCCATAAATATGATGTCATTTTATTACATAATTCCTTGATCATATGTATAGACTAGTCATTGAATCCCTTAACTTGTCTTTACTTCGATTGGTTCATTTTGTTTTGATCTTGACTACATGAGAGCGATAGAGCGAAGCAGGAGCAACAAAGATTAAGGAAGCGATCACGAGGTATGTCTCTTATTCTCACTTCCAATTTAATTCAATAGTTAGATCTAGGGAAAGCGATATATTTTGTCATGTTTTGTTCTAGATACCAGGTGGATCTAGGGAGATCGGTTTGTGTTCGCACTCACGGATTTATCCAATAACAAAATTGGTGACTCCACTGGGGAAAATCCCTTTTGTCTTTTTGGTTTTTGAACTTTCTGTGGCCATTTTCTCTGTTTTCATTTTTCTCTTGATTTGTCTATCTCTGAGTCCTCAGGATACCCTGAGAGACCTTCTGGGTCTATGAGCCAATCTGATTTTTGCTTGCTCTTTCAAATTTTTCATTAGTTTCAGGGATTCCCGCACTGCGTCCATTAGCAGCCTGCGAGAACCTTGACTGTTCGCACCCTGCATACATGTTTCAGTGCGGATAGTCCGCAAGATGCATTAAAGTGGCCTGCGAGAACCCTAGTTTCTCGCACTGTGTCCCAAAGTAGCCTGCGAACATTTTTTGAAAATTTTTGGATCCAAGTTTTAACCCTATCAATAGCTCATGTATGTTGATTTGGACTTCTTTGGATTATTGAATCAGTGACTTACCTATCTTTTGCTATAATTGACTTGCTGGAACTGATCTAGTTCTTTTAGGTCTTCTTGCCTTTGGAACTTGACTTTCATTTCTTAGCTTTTGTTGGCCTTGTCATTCTCTCTGCTTTATAGAGTTGAGTGCATCTGACTCGCTGAGAACCAGGGATTGGTTGAGAGTTGAGTGTTTAGTGTTTCTCTTGTACTTGTTGGTTTGAAAGGACAACTTTTTCATTTACATTGAGAAGTATTTTTGGTTTGTTTTTGTTTTTGCTTTCATTGAAAGTATTGGATCGGGTTGTTTAATTGAATCTTTATATTTTGGTTTTCTTTTCTCATCATTCAGAGTTCTTCTTGGAAAGTGAACTGCATGTTTTCTTTCAAGTTTTTGTTTTTGCTTGTTGCAAGAACATTGAGAATCAAAGTTTTAAGAGAATTGAAGTTTTGAAAAAAGACATTTTGATATTGTTCGTTGCTACATGATTGTTTGCATTGGCATCTGAAAGGAAATTGAGCATTGCATTTGCATTGTAGTATTGAGTTTGATTCGGAAATTGATCTCTCTCTCCCATAACTAGGATTCATCGAATAAAACGAATTCTATTTCATCATATCCTTGCATTATTTGGGTCAGAGTCATACATCACGAGTTTCATTTCCATTGCCTTTGAGTAAACAACAGCCTGTAAAAACATTGTGTAATATTAAAATTGATCTAGTAACTCTTTTCTACGACTCTTTTACACCAACAGTTAGCTAGGATAGTGCTTTGGAGTAGGAAAAGAGACACACTCTCCAAAAGCTCAATAACACACAATAGCATCTTGAGTTAGGGAGTGTAAAATTCCATTGGCTGCATATTGTCCTGGGAAGCCCTTCTAACACAAGGTTCAAGCACTAGGTCGCATTGGTGTTGGCAGAGTTACTCACCCTGCTTTGTTGACATCAGTGTAGAGATTGCATGTATTACGAGGATCACTCAGAGGTATACCCACAATTATGAGTGGAAGCCTTTTGAGTTGATGTCGGGATAGATACCTTGCCCTTGCGTGTGGATCAGACTGACGACTGTTCCCCCAGGCTTTACTGTTGTTGGTGGTGACCTTAGTGGCCTATCTCTCTAGGTTCTTTACATGAGGTGACTATGGAGGGGCAAGTCTTCACGGTACCTGGAATCGATGTTGGCCAAACTCACTCGGGATCCTTGAAGGGTATACCCACGATTATGTGTGGGAGCTTGCACCAGGGTGTAAGTCCGTTAAGCAGGTCGTCAACGTAACTTTTCCACCCGCTCTATCTCATCCCCTTCTTACTTTGTTCCTGCGATGTTGGATTTCATCACCAACTAGTGTGCTCATTGTAAGAAGGTTTTGTTTGTTTGCTTGCTTCCTAGATTTTTCGCGTGTGTTGTTTGTTTTCCCTAGTGGACTCTAGATTGGATTCTTGTTTTTCATGGCGTCAGTTCCCGAAATGACCAATGAAGGAACCCCTGCTCCAGGGGAACCTTTTGTTTTTCCTTCTTATGGCAACATTGATCCTCCTCACATCGCTACTTTGAGCCTTCCAGGTCTCACTATTGGATTACCGGTATGGTTGTTTTCCACTCAGGTAATCCCGAATGCAGTAAGTGCTTCAGTTGTTAGCACTTCCCCCCAGGAACATCAACCTTATGTTGGTCCTTCACCTTCTTCAATAGTAAGGTCTTCTTCGCCTTCTGCGCTTGCAAGGTCACCTTCTGTTTCATCTTCTTCGTCGAGTGAAAGTTCTGAAGCTAGTAACTCGGTGAATAAGAAGAAGAAGAAAAGGAAGAATAAGAAGAAGAAAATTAAGCAAGGATCCAAACCTTCAACCACTGTCAAACATGTTGGAAAACAACCAGTTACTGTTAATCATGCTGGGAGTGTTAATAATGTCAAGATCACCCAAACAACCCGTAAGATCAAGTACCCTTGCAGGCTTTGTAAGGGTAGCCATCTTCTTAAGGTTTTCCTTGGTCTACCCAAGGTTATAGAAGTATGGTCTACACATCCTCGCCAACCCATGTCGTCAGCCTCTGAACAACATGTTGATGACCTCTTGTCAACTAGTCATGATACCATTGGGAAGAAGAAAAGTAGAGTCAAGTTCCCGTGTATGTTATGCAAAGGCAGTCATCTCACTCACCTTTACCCTTGTATGGACGAAGCCTCGAAATTACTGGAAGACATGACTGTTTCACAGCCTCAACTTCCAGCCTCTTATCGCAAGCTTTCCCTCAACCCACATGTAGTTGATGGAATGATCAATCCGGTTCCCCTGTCGGTTAGTCTGGTTGATCAAGTGGTCAATTTGGTCACGTCTTTAGTTGAACCAGTTGATGAAGTGGTTGATCCGATACCATCCTCGGTCAACCCCACTCTCCTGTCAGAGAGTGAAACCCAAGTGGTCGATCTGATCTCTACATCGGTCGATCCTACTCTCCCACTAGAGAGTAAACCCGATACTGCTCATGTTTTTCTCGTTGATACAGACTCTGCCATGTCGGGGGGTATTCCTCGTTCTCCCGTGGAACCCCCTCCAAGTAATGAGGCCATCCATTTTGATTGGGGTGTGCTAACTGGACCTCGTCTTCCCTCTTACATTCCTTTCCAGATTATAGTATAGGTTTGTGGTCGGGACGTTACCAAAACGCTGATAGATGAAGGTTCATCTGTTAGTATTTTGTCCTCTATTGCTTGGCAAGCATTGGGTTGTCCTTCACTTGTGCCGGTTACGCAGAATCTGTTAGCTTTTAACAGAAGAACTAGTCAACCTTTAGGGACCCTTCCTCAGTTTCCTATAACTTTGGGAGGGAAAATTGTCTTCATTGACGTCATGGTAGTCCAAGACCCCTTGGATTTTTCTTTACTCCTTGGGCGAGATTATGTCTATGCCATGAAAGCTATTGTGTCTACTCTTTTTTGTGTGATATCTTTCCCTCACGATGGACGAGTTATGACTGTTGATCAAATTTCATTCATTGACCCCACCTGGATTGCCTCCCTGAATGGTTCGTGTATGCAGACAGTATCACCCCCGCCACAGGTCAATTATGTGGCGTTGTCACCCATGGCTTCAACTTCTGATGACTTAGATCCAGTAGTTGACATGGTGATCTCTTCGATAGGGTTGTTAGAGCCTGATCTCTTTACTCCTGTCGTGACCCTTGACATGGTGTCCTTCTAGAGTGTGTTTCTTCCTTCCAGTGA
>ML797190.1:34863-105211 GCA_009831015.1 Picea engelmannii | reverse complement strand
TGACTTAGATCCAGTAGTTGACATGGTGATCTCTTCGATAGGGTTGTTAGAGCCTGATCTCTTTACTCCTGTCGTGACCCTTGACATGGTGTCCTTCTAGAGTGTGTTTCTTCCTTCCAGTGAAGACCTCTTGGAAGCCATGACCGAGTTTTGTCCCTTGACATGGTGTCCTTCCAAAGCATTGTCCTGTTGGAATCCATGATCAAGAAGAGAGGTTACGAGGATAGTTTTTTCATCTCTGAGGCAACCTCGTTAAAAAATGAAACAGAGGTCTAGGGATTGAACCTGGATTTCTGAAGATAGTTTTTGCGTCTCTGAGGCAACCTCATTAAAAAATGAAACAGAGGTCTTCGAGCATAGTTCTTGTTTCTATGTCAAGCTCATTAAAAAATGAAATAGTTTTCCCCCTCTCTGTTTGAGTCAAGTCCTTCATCTAGTATTTGAAGCTTCATTTCCTTCACCTTTGTAGTTGGATGAGATGAAGCTTGGGGGGCATTTGCCTCAGCCTCTGGACTTCATGCTGAAGTAGAGCCGCTAGTTTCTTAAGCTGGGGGCTAAGTACCAACCATGCGTTGGGAAGTCGCAAGCATAGTTTTCTATGGTTCAAGCTTGTGTAAAAATGAAGCTAGGTCCAAGCATAGTTTTGTTTAGTTTTTAAGCTTGTGTAAAAATTAAAATCTATCCCAAGCATAGTTTTGTTTTGTTTTAAAGCTTGCGTAAAAATGAAAACAATCCCAAGCTTAGTCTTTGTTCTTTCTCATGCTCGTAAATACATGAGAATAAGTTACCGAGCTTAGTCTTTGCTCTTTCTCGTGCTCGTAAATCAATGAGAATGTAATTGAGTATACGTTTATCACTTTTTCGGTCTCGTTGGACTATTGTACTAAAAAGGAACTGAGAGAGTTTTCTTTTGAGTGTTTTTCCAAACTCTATAATCCTGAAAAACCTCCGATTTTTCTATCTCTGGACTCGTTAAACACACATTGACTGACCCGTGATGGGACCGAACCACTCCTTCTTAGGGTTCGTTAAAAATACTCCGAGGGACTCATCCAAAGGATGAGCTTATATCAACAAGAATATGTGATCCTCTTCAAGCTTGCGTAAAAATAAAGAGGTACTTGCCAGAAATGGTGGGGGACAATTTGGGAAAGGGATATGTTTCGTCTTTGTGTTAATTGGCAGTAAGTGTCGCTCTTGAACATGACACCCCCTATTCATCATTTGAAGCCAGTTTGGGAAATCCATTTGTCTCTCATTCGATTTGATTACAAGGTCCTTCCATGTGTCGTCTTTGAGTCAATGCTGCCAAATCATTGGTCGTGTCATCCATATGTTCAAGAGCTGTCAGTCTGAAACTTCGATTGAGTTGGCCATCTGCAGTTATCTTTCATTCTGTGTCGGCCTTCCCTGTGTCCAAAGTCCAATTGCCACATACTCTATTTTACTTTCAAAACTCTGTTACTCATTTCGTGTCACCGATGGGGGATACATCAAGGCCCTTCTGTGACAAGTCTTGTTCCATTGACCTCAACACATTATCCGGGATTAAGACTTATAAATTATTTAGTACCTTGAAGATTGCATGCCTTATTGGCAAGTTTCTTGCTTTCAACATTAGGTTTACATCATTGACCCTTGATTGAGATATTCCGTCGGGTGTTCGACATCAACTCATTTATTCACATTCGTTGGATTGTACTAGTGTACCTTGGGAGTCATTGACATTAATGGTGATTTCCATCGCACTTGTTAACGGTATACATCAAGGACCGGTAATCAAGTGGTTTCTACCATGTTCGAATTCGACACATGTAATCACATGGTCAAATTCGTACTTTGGGTGATGGGATTGAAGACCCTGGATATTGTCTTTGCATACAGGTTGCGATAGGAGTATGTATATTTTGTGACACATAGATCCATTGTGTATGGTTCGTGGCTATGTCGTCTTGATTACACATTTGTCGCACAGATCCACAGTGTATTCAGGTGGCTGTGCTATATTTTGACTACATGGATCCACAATGTATGATTGGTGGCCATGACCTTTGTTTTTGATGTCATCATTCTATGATCTGAGTATGGGAATGCCTACCTCGGAATTGATATACATAATATTCTGTTGATGCTTGGTTGTTTGCAGGGCTCTGATTAGATGTTTTCTTAGTTCTTGACACACACACACAGCTTACAAAGTCTATCGACTGTCACTGGTTCCATTCTCAGACTTTGGGGGGCATTCTGTTATCCACATTTTTGGTCATCGAGATGATGTCATGATAGTGTCATGATAATGGAAAATCAAACTCTTCACTAAGAACATTTTCCTGAGAAATGTTACACTTGTCAGCTTCCAGAAAACATATTTTAAAGATAGTTCGCAGGCTGCATATATACTCTCCTGCGAGAATGGTTCATTCCCGCAGGCTGCATTCATATTGGGTGCGAACTTCTCACCCTGTACTCAAGGTTAGGGTGCGAACATGTTTCTAAAGGAGGAAAATGGATAATTTCTCAATCCTTCTAGAAGGAATCTTCTAGAAGGGTGAGTTGGCTTTCGAATGGTTGGAAAAATACTGGCTTTCCAGATATCTTGGGATCATTCTTTATCCAAGTAACTAAACTATCTTCTCCTATATATTGAGGAGATTTCTCATGGAAAGGGTTAAGCTAAGAAGATCAGCAAGTTAGCAAGAGATTGATTAAGAGAATTAGTGCAAGACTGTATGGAGGAATGATGCTACAGCAGCAAGAGACAACAGCAAGGTCATCACATGTGGTAGATTTTCTTCATGCATGAGCAAGTGTGTGTGTCAGAGCTAGAAGCCGTCGAAAGGAGACCTATGACATCAAGGCTCAGGTTGTAAGTTTCTCTTTCTATTCAATTAATACAACAATATGTCCCTTTCCCATAAAGATGATGTCATTTTATTACATAATTCCTTGATCATATGTATAGACTAGTCATTGAATCCCTTAACTTGTCTTTACTTCGATTGGTTCATTTTGTTTTGATATTGACTGCACGAGAGCACTGGAGCGAAGGAGGAGCAACAAATATTAAGAAGCGATCACGAGATATGTCTCTTATTCTCACTTCCAATTTAATTCAATAGTTAGATCTAGGGAAAGCGATATATTCTGTCCTGTTTTGTTCTAGATACCAGGTGGATCTAGGGAGATAGGTTTGTGTTCGCACTCACGGATTTATCCAATAACACAGATCATAATAATCATTCATTTTATCTACGTGTTGTTGTGTGCTCAAAGGTCCTGTTGCATCGAACTGTTGAAGTCTTGTTTGATAATCTTGGGGCATGGCATGTAGAGGTGCAACCAACACCAAGGGAGCATATCAAGATGCCATGATGGGTGGAGGAGGTGGGATGACAACCTGGATGATCGGCGAGGTAGCGACTGAAGACGAGGACGAGGAGGGACTAGATAGCACAGAGGAAGTGATTTTCGGTTTCACAGTGGGAGACAAAACTTCAGGAGTTCGGGGTTGTAAAACGGTTGGGTCGAAAATGATTCCAGTCACAAAACTATCAAACCGTGTTCTAACCAGGCTTTGTTGTGAAAAGGTGTCAAGGTCAGGGTTTTGAAAGGTAATGGGTTCCCCTGAAAAAGAAAAGGACTTATGCAAGGGAGTATGACTCACTAAGCTTTCAGTGACGGTCTTTTTCCTGAGTAACTGTTCTGGGTTATCTGTCACTATCGCAGGTTCTGGGTCTGGATGAGATCGAGTATAAACTTTCTTAGGAGCCAGATTTCATTTTGCTTATATATATATATATATGTATATTTAGTTTTGTGAGTTCGAAAATAATATGTACAAAGTTTGATCAACCTCTAAACATTACTTTCTTCTCAAATTTGCAATATTCCAGGAACGAAACGTTCTTTTTAGGGGAAAGAAAACGTGAAATTATGAATTTTTATGTTCTTCCCCGGTATGGTCGCCACTATGTTAGCACTTGGTAAATTTCCTAGAGGTTGACAGCAAAAGAAATATACTAAGGTAAATTTATCCAACCACTTTTAAAGCTGGGATCTAGCCCTTCCAACTTCAGAGAGGGATCTCTCTATATGATTTAGCTATGTTTCCAATTTTAAATATTAGGCTAGGTAAAAAAATAGGTTAGTTTTGTTGTCAAAGTGTTTTTTCGAATTGGTTGAGACAGTCTACACATCCATTGGGATATGGGGTCTGTGTTTTAATAAAATATGAAATACAAACTAGAAAGAAAAAGAAAAACTTCTACAGGGAGAGATAATATAATCACTGGATCTTTAGTAGCTTAAATGATGAACAACAAAAAAGATGAGGAAGATAATTTCAACAAAGAAGCAGTTAAGAATTTCTTTATTGAAAACACCAGAAGATAAACACAAAAATATTTTAGGTCAGAAACAGGGTATACGAGATAAATCCTGCAACGTTCATTACTCTTAAAGATTAGATTCAGAAAACAAAATGATGACAAAGTGAGAATAACATTAAACTTAGAGAGAAAACATCACCAGTGAATACACGCAAGAATCCTGTAAAAATGCCTCCTTTTTATTAATGGAAGATCTCTTCAAAAAGATTACAGTTTGATAGCGTTAGGGTGTGAAGATCAACAACCCTCAATACTTCAAAAGATGAAGTATTTATAACTCAAATTACAAACGTTCCTGTCATAAATGACCAAGACGTGATAAATCTATTTTTAGCCTAACTAACTTAACAAAATTCCTAAATCTAGGAACTGCTTGATGACATGGTGTAACTGCACGCTGATTTCTGGGTGGGCCGTTGATGAAACTTCTGCACGACTTCATCTGACTGGATAGCTGATTGGACCGGGACAGCTCATCTGCTAATCAATTAGATCACAGAGCTCTTCCCATCTGAGATGACTTATCACGTTTACTTTGAGCAGTCTTCGATACACTTCGTCCATTTCTGTATATTTGGCGAATGTAGGATTGGTGAGGAATATGTATCAAATCTCGTGTTGGATATTGATGTCCCATTGAAGGGCATCCAGGAATGCCTTGCCGGTGATAATCCCTTGTATGCCTGCAAACTTTGAACTGTCCTTAGCCACTTCGGCTAATCTCTTCTTGTAGTCTGGGAGTGTCATCAATTTATCATTGATCACTTTCAGACCAGGAAGACCTTTCTTCTGGAGAGCTTCAATCTTACTGAAGAATCTCTGTACCCCCAGGTCCATGGCCTGAACCTTTTCTTCCAACTGAAGCATTAATCCTCTCTTGTTCAAAACTCTTTTGAACTCAAGGATGGTCTTTGTTCTGTCTTCAATCTTCAGCTCTTCCAGCTCTTCCCTGGTCTTACAATTGAGAAATTTGATGATCTCGTTCGCTTGTGTTGGCATGTCTCCCAATTCTACTCTGATATTCTCGATGGATTGTTTGCTTCTCAGCACCAACTCATTCTGCTCGAACATGATCTGGATCATTGGCCATATTTCATTCATGGACTTAGTGATGTCTTCCCATACATTCTCTTTAACCTTGGCCAAAGTCTTTCCTACCACTGTCTGCTTCCGGAGCTGCTGTAACTCCTGCTTGAGCTGCTCTGTCACCTGCTTTTCCTTGGAGAGGCTGGTCTGAAAGGAATTTTTGAGTTCCTGAAGGTTCTCAACTTCCTTTTTAAGCCTGTTGATCTCTGTCTCCTGTAGGTTCATCTTTTCCATGGATTTGGCCAGGTCGGTTGTCTTCTCCTGTGATGTCAAGGGAGTCGCGGATGGGATTTCTGTTGCTGACGCTGTGCTCACTCCTAAAATTGGGATAACACTCAATGGAATGACTTCCATTGGCTTCAACTACTCTTTCTCCTTTAATAATTTCTCCATCTCAGCTTCCATTTCTTTGAGCTGTGCATTTTGCTCCATGAGCATCTTGAGCATTTCATCCTTCTCACCTTATTTTTATGCTATCTCCTTCGCCTGTGAATCCTCTGTGGGCGAGAGATTCAATTGTTTCCTCAAGGTTTCTATGTCAGCATTCTTCTTCTTTATCATTTCCTCTGTTGCTTTAATGTTCGAAGGATCATAACCGATCTTGAGGACCAACTCCTCCAGATTTTTGATCCTATTTTCCTTTGCAAAGGATGAAATTTTCTCCAGTTTCAATTGTGTTTGAACATTGTTCAGTGACACTTGCAATTTAGACACAGTAGTAGAAGCATGTGCCAGAGTGTAGAAAACCATTTCCTCTGTTTTCTTGTGCAGATCCATCTGGTCGGCCAGATGCACGTCCTTCGTCTGAAACTCGAAGGTGGCCCTCTTGTAGTCAGTGATCACCTTGGGGTCTGGTGCCTGTGCCTGGAGGAAGGCCATGTGCATTCTTCCCTTTTCTATGTCAAATGAAGACAACAGCCTATGCTGCGTAGTCGAAGTCTGCTTCCAAAACTGAGTGCAAGTACTGCTGGTCAAGGTCTGGTTCTTTTTCTTTATCAACTCATACTTGTCGAAGATACTCAGCTTTGGTCCCCCCTTGCCTGGCTGGGTGGTCAATGGAGGATTTGTAGATTTCTCCGTCACTGTTGAGGTTATGGCCTTATGGAGGCTCGACCCAATGGGTGGAATAACAGACTTGGTCACTGTGGCAGGTGGGGCTTCTTTTTCTCCAGTCGAGCCAGGAATTGAAATTGTCTCGGGCCTCTTATTGTGTAGCTGGAACTCTTTAGACGATACCTCTGTGACAGGAGGAGATAAATCATGTCGAGGCATTTTTTCCTTCGGGACCTGTGGCGTTTCTAATTGAGATACCGTGATAGGGGGATCTTGCTGTTCTACTTCAATCAATGTGTTAGGCTCCCAGGCTGTCTGATTTGCAAACTTCTCAATTTCAGGCCTAGACACATGAACATAAGGGATGTTTTTATTTTTCACCCTCATCTCTAAGATGATCCCACAAGGATCATAATGCCATGGGAAACTCATGAATAAGTTCATTTCTTTCAACATCCTGTCTGCTTCCTCCCCAGCGCCATGGTTGTTGCAGATGAAGGAGCCAATCTGCCCCTTGATTCTAAGTTGCTTCTTTTTCTTCAATGATACAAAATGGATATCATCTGAATTCACAATCTGCCTTATATATTCTAGAGCAAAGACTCTGACATGAAAATACTTGGGTAGCTTATACGGTGTCAACTCGCACCCATATAATCTGATCTCGGTATGATTTTGATACAGGTACCAATCCCCAGTCTTTGTGCTGTCAGAGAGATGTAGAATCCTCTGAACTTCATCATTTATCTGAGGCTCGGGCCTACCACCTAGCTTTCTTACCATAGGGTGGTAGAACTGATGGATGAACTCCTTGAAGCTGTACTCTGTGGAGTTATGCTTGAGCAAGGAGGTCCATGCTGTGACTACTTGAGGTCAACCATCTGCATCCATCTTCTGCATGGAAAAACCAAACTTATCCGCCTGGAAGAAGACGAACAAGTATGCTAGTATCGATGAATATCTAAACATGCCTTCAGTGCCGAAATTCATGAACTGTTCGTGAATATTGTCTGCCAAAAATGTGTTGAAATCAAACTGGGTGGTGGGCTTTTCATCTGTAGAGAAGATGGATAAAAAACCCAGAATGGGTTCATCTACCCACTGGTCAGAATAGTATCCTAACAAAGCACAAAGGGATGAAATGACCTGGTTTCCCGTAGTGGAGAACATGGACGACGGGTAAGGATGATTTGTGGAGGGAAATTGAGTGGATGGGGGAAGGAAAAGCTTGAATCTTTGAGCTCTTTGGGGAAATGTCATTTTCTGGTATAATTCAGTAAGAATTTCTAGGTTGAAGGGAGACGCAGAGTCGGCTCGGGTAATTTGCATCATCTGGTCTATGGATTTGGGTGTGATGAGGAAAAGGATATCTCCAGACGAGGACATGATGGCTCTTTGTTTGGGAATATAGTGGGCTTGACACTTAAGAGCGAATTCAAGAAAATGGTGGATCTGGGGAAAAAGGTAGAGGGGTAAATTGGACTCTCAGAGTCTAATTTCATCACTCTGGCCCAGGAAAACTTCCCTGATCCATGACTTTAGGTCTGAGAAATAAAAATTGCATTTGGTATCTGTGATTAATCGGTCTTTGTCAACTAGTGGGATCTTGTCCAGGTCAACATGAGGTGGGAGAAACAGATTCTCCTCTCCTTCTTCTTGTTTGGATTTTGGCGCCATTTCTGCAACAGTACCTGAAATAAAACACAACGTTAGTGGGGGCGACTGACTGTGGATGGGGACAACAGACTGTAACGGAGGAGTAAGCGGTGAATTTCTCTAGTGCGATGGATGAATAGCGAAAGTAAGGGGAATAACGATAGTTTTATTTAAACGGGGGTCGGTTGGGCGTGGGAGACAGGTCAACTGGATAACAGATAGGTTATCCAGTAATAAATGGCCAACGGATCACTTGAGGATGAGATGGCGGGTGACGGTGGCTGAGGGATACAGATGGGTGATGTCGAGGCTATCGATTGGAGGTAAAAGTCCTAATAAGGGGCTTGCCACGAGTGAACAGGGGAGAAGGACTGACAACAGTTATGGGACATGACCAGTTTGGGAAAGATGGAGGGTGATGTCCATTGGTGATGGAGGTCTGTCAGATAGCAGATGGGGATGGAACTCAGGGCCATTAAAATGATGCCACGTACAAAGAGGGGTCCGCCAGAGGGAATATTCCATTCCAGACCCCCCCCCTTTGGTTAAAAGCAGATCATCCGGGGGGGTCCGAAATCCATTTTGGGTCGTTGATCTGCGCACCTGTTTCTGAGCCGCAGATATCTGTTCTTTGTTTATCACTCATTCCAGATGCCCCCCCCCTCCATTAAAGGCAGAACGGACAGGGGGGTCTCGAATTCAATATTGAACTTTGATCTAAGTGCTCGATCTTGAGCTATCCATATGAGCGCAAGTATTATCATCGATTCCGGACCCCCCCCCGATTAAAATAAGAATGGTCGGGGGGGTCCAGAATGCTCTGTCCACCGTAGATCTGGGCACCGCGTTCGAGACCATTGATATGTGCAAGGGGCTTAAGTGGGGGGCGGAAAACACATGCGATGGGGGAAAAACTTAGGATAAATGAATTTTATGGGTTTTTCCAAGGTTTTCATGATTACACCACCAAGGGGTTAATCGAACAACTTTGAGGTATCCAAATCATGGTGCAACATTAATCATCAAACTCGTTCTTATTGAAATGAAGAAACAATGCAACTAACCTATGTTCTAACTTGTCTTCCTACGATAATTAACCCAGATTAGACTGTTGGGTTAAGAATTTATTCTACCCTGGGGCTATATGACCAAGTTTAGACAGTCTTACCAGATTTATTCGCTAATCTACCTAGACACTTTGGCTAAGATTAAACTGTTTAGCCAAATTCATTCACTACCCTATCAACATCAATTAAAAAATAACTTGGCCATGCTTGAAAGGTATGGACCAAGTTACTATTATTGCATGGGGCTTTTATTGCAATTCTTTTATTCCCTCTTTTTCTTCTTTCTTTCTTTCTTTTTTATTTTTTCTTTTCTTTTCTTTTTCTTTTTCTTTTTTCTTTTTTTTTTTCTTTTCTTTTTCAAATTATTTGCATAATGAAAAATCATTTGTCAACAAAAAACACTAAAGATAGATAATATCCCAGTCACCAGTTGATCCTATAACTTATAGGGTTATAACACAACCAACAGTGTTGATTTTCATACGACATCCAACCCTTCAAGGAAGAGGTATTATGTGATGTTTCCCCACTAGCTGTCTGTGATGTTCTCTTGAGCCAACCATATATGTGGAGACGCGATGTTGTTTATGAGTTTTGACCTTGTAGTGTCATTGTTACTTTGGGGGGTCATCTCTATAGAATACCAGAGGTAGTTTCAACTACTGTTCCATTTGAAAAGTGCCACAAGGTAGTATCTCATACTGCAAAATTCAGCTTCTTCACAATCTGTTCAAAAGGAGAACAAAAGGACACTGCAACAAATACATCCTTTCCCCAAGCACCTTCTATCCAACAGAAGCAGGTCGACAAGGCTGTAGCAAAGTGAAAAGATTCCTTCTGCACATTTTCCTCTCATGTATCTCAACTTGTTGAGAAGCCTCAACTGCAATAGGTTTGTGACACATTTCCACAAACTAAGCAGTGCGACGTCTCCAGCAAGACAAGCAGCTCACCAAGATGCAGATTCAACAAATGCTTTTCCCTCTCCCCCGAGAACTCAACACAATGAATACCATTGCTTCCTAATGAGGGAGGATTGATCCAGGAGGATATCGGTGGCCACCCACCTTTTCCAAATGGCTCAAAATGGCTTTCTGGCAATTTTGGCAATTTACTATTTTTAGCAGGTTTTAACTTCCGGGGCCATTTTGAGGGCCTAAATGAAGGTTTTTCGAGATTGAGGTTATAAATATAGTTGAAGACATGATTTATCCCCCAAAATGAATCTCCTCGATGATACCTTTCCAACAAGTTATCACACGCCTAAAACGAAGATCGTATGCAAAAGTTACGACCCCGAGAAGTTGATGTACTCATTTACCCAAACGTGGCCCACATGACTTTTGGTGCTTCATCTCCCAGGGTTAGGTTTTTGGATGTCTAGGGTTTTTGGAATTCCTTATTATTGTAAAAAGGTCTTCAGAGCCTCATTGTAATCATCTTCTTGTGAATGTGAGTAGCCGTCACATCTCTTCTCAGAGACAAGCTGCCACCGTTCTAGCGAGTCTTTCACTCTGTATTTTTACAGTCTCTGTACATTTCTTTCATTAATAGAAATCGTGTATTACCATATCTCTGTGTTTATGGTTTCATCTTTGATACATTTCAGCTATATTACTAGATATACGTGATATCTCTGTGCATTTCTTTATTATATCTCCGCTCTCATTTCGTGCCGAAAATCATCTGAATCAATGGTATCAGAGCAGGCTGCTCTAGATCATTTTTTTCAGTGCATGTCCCCGATGTTGTCTGAGTATAGCAAGTTGGTTCTTGAGCTTGTCTCTCTTGAAGACAATTGCTCTCGCACACCCAAGAAAACCTCAATGGAGGAAGAAAAGAAAAATGACGGAGCAGACGATCCTATCAATCTGTTGCTTGAGCAAGCTCTCATGCGACAGAGGGACGAAATGATGGAGAATTTTGCCAAAATCCTTCAATGCCTGCCGATAGCATCAAGAAAATATTCATCAAGTGGCCACTTTGGAGGCACCTCTCCTTTCAAGGTACAAGTTAATTTTGATATTCCTGTATTTGAAGGACAGATAGATGCAGAAGCCCTAGGAAAATGGTTAACTATGCTGGAAGGTTATTTCTCTATTCACAATTTTTCCTACAAAGAAAAGATCACCTTTGCACTCCTTAAATCTCTCCCTCATGTCAAACTTTGGTGGGAAACTTACTGGGAGCAAATTTCCACACAGGACTCTGGAATATATGGGGTCGATCCCACTTGGGATTTTTTTGTGGATGCGGTAAAAGAACAATATTACCCTTTTGGAAACTATGAGGACCAGTACATGAGATGGACCACACTGTGGCAAGAGAGGGGGAAAGCAGTTCCGGAGTTCACCAATACCTTCCATACCTTGCCCACCAATCTAGGTATCAAAGACTCTGAGCGACATTTGATTCTGAAATACCGTGGGGCTCTACACAGATACATCCAAACTGAAATGGATTTTTTGGACATCTCATCACTCGGTGTTTCTTATCGATATGTTGTTAAAATTGAGAAGAAATTTAAGCACCAGAACGAACGGGAATTTGGGTCTACAAATCCACAACAACCAAAGTATGACAAAGAGGGCCCTATCAAGCAGTATCCCGAAAACCAGTCCAAGACACAAGAAAATAAGGGTCATGGGAAGACAAAGAAGGACACCGGAAAATGGTGCGAGTTCCACAAAATCCCCTGGCACAACATCGATGAATGTCGCTCAAAACAGTCATTGGTAGCCGAGATCAAAGACAAAGAGCTGAACCCTGATTTTGAATCTGATTATGAAAATAATGGTAAAGGACAGATCATTGACGCAGACCCCACCGCTATTGTCGTGACTGCAACAATTCAACCAGAAGAACCAATAGATCCTGAAGAGGGGGAGTGCCTTTTTCATTCAAAGATGTGGATGAAGGGGACCTCTCTGCATTTTACTGTTTATAGCGGAAGCTAGAAGAACCTCATCTCAGCAGAGGTCGTCAAACAGTTGGGATTGTCGACAACACCACACCCGCAGCCATACAACATCGGGTGGCTTCGGCAAGGACGATCATCTCCGTGTCAACCAACAGTGCCAATTGTCATATGACATTCAACCCTTCAAGGATGAGGTATTATGTGATGTAGCCCCATTGGATGTTTGTGATGTTCTCTTGGGCCAACCATATATGTGGAGACGCCATGTTGTTTATGAGTCTCGACCCCATAGTGTCATTGTTACTTTGGGGGGTCATCTCTACAGAATACCAGAGGTAGTTATGACTACTGTTCCACCTAAAAAGTGACGCAAGGTAGTATCTCATACTGCAAAATTCAACTTCTTGACAATCTATTCAAAAGGAAAACAAAAGTACACTGCAACCACTACAGCCTTGCCCCAAGCACCTTCTATCCAACATAAGCAAGTCGACAAGGCTGTAGAAAAGTGCAACGATTCCTTCTGCACATCGTCCTCTCATGTATCTCAACTTCTCGAGCAGCCTCAACCGCAACAGGTTCGTGACAGATTTCCACAAACTAAGCAGTGCGATGTCTCCAGCAAGACAAGCAGCTCACCAAGATGCAGATTAAAAAAATGCTTTTCCCTCTCCCCCGGGAACTCAACGCAATGAAGACCATTTCTTCCTAAGGAGGGAGGATTGATCCAGGTGGATATCGGTGGCCACCCACCTTTTCAAAATGGCTCAAAATGGATTTCTGGCAATTTTGGCAATTTACTATTTTTAGCAGGTTTTAACTTTCAGGGCCATTTTCAGGGCCCAAATGAAGGTTTTTCAAGATCGATGTTCTCAATGATATTTTAAGGCATGATTGAGACCCTAAAATGAATCTCCTCGATGATATATTTCCAATGAGCTATCACATGCCTAAAACGAAGATCGTATGCAAAAGTTACGACCCCAGGAAGTTGATGTGCTCACTTACCCAAATGGGGCCCACATGACTTTTGGCGCTTCATCTCCTAGGGTTAGGTTTTTGGATGTATAGGGTTTTTGGCATTCCTGCTTATTTTAAAAAGGCCTTCAGAGCCTCATTGTAATCATCTTCTTACGAATGTGAGTAGCCGTCACATCTCTTCTCATAGATAAGCTGCCACCATTCTAGGGACTCTTTCACTCTATATTTTTATAGTCTCTGTACATTTCTTTCATTAATAGAAATCGTGTATTACTGTATCTCTGTGTTTATGGTTTCATATATGAAACATTTCTTCTATATTACTGGATATACGCAATATCTCTGTGCATTTTTTATTATATCTCCGCTCTCATTTCGTGTCGAAAATAATCCGGATCAGTGGTATCAGAGCAGGCTGCTCTTTATCATTTTTTTCAGTGCATGTCCCCGACGAGGTCTGAGTATAGAAATTTGGGTCTCGAGCTTGTCTCTCTTGAAGACAATCACTCTCGCACACCCAAGAAACCCTCAATGGCGGAAGAAAAGAAAAATGACAAAGCAGACGATCCTATCAATCTGTTGCTTAAGCAAGCTCTCACGCGACAGAGGGACGAAATGATGAAGAATTTTTCCCACATCCTTCAATGCCTGCTGATAGCATCAAGCACATGTTCATCAAGTGGCCACTTTGGAGGCACCTCACCTTTCAAGGTACAAGTTAATTTTGATATTCCTGTATTTGAAGGATAGATAGATGCAGAAGCCCTAGAAAAATGGTTAACTCTGCTGGAAGGTTATTTCTCTGTTCACAATTTTTCTGACAAAGAAAAGATCTCCTTTTCACTCCTTAAAGCTCTCCCTCATCTCAAACATTGGTGGGAAACTTACTGGGAGAAAAGTTCCACAGAGGACGCTGGAATATATGGGGCCTATTACCCTATTGGCAACTATGAGGACCAGTACATGAGATGGACCACACTGCGGCAAGAGAGGGGCCAAGCAGTTCCAGAGTTCACCAATACCTTCCATACCTTGTGCACCAAGCTCGGTATCAAAGACTCCAAGCGACATTTGGTTCTGAAATACCGTGGGGCTCTACACAGATACATCCAAACTAAAATGGATTGTTTCGACATCTCATCACTCGGTGTTGTTTATCGATATGTTGTTAAAATTGAGCATAAATTTAAGCACCAGAACAAACGGAAATTTGGGTCTACAAATCCACAACAACAAAAGTATGACAAAGATGACCCTAACAAGAAGTCTCCTAAAAACCAGTCCAAGACATAAGAAAAGAGGGGTCACGGGAAGACAAAGAAGGACACGGGAAAATGGTGCGAGTTCCACAAAATCCCTTGGCACAACATCGATGAATGTCGCTCAAAACAGTCATTGGTGGACGAGATCTAAGACAAAGAGCTGAACCCTGATTCAGAATTTGATTCTGAAAATAATGGTAAAGGACAGATCATTGACGCAGACCCCACTGTTATTGTCGCGACCGTAGAAATTCAACCAGAAGAACCAACAGATCCTGAAGAGGGGGAGTGTCTTTTTCATTCACAGATGTGGGTGAACGGGACCCTGCTGCATTTTATTGTTGATAGCAGAAGCCGGAAGAACCTCATCTCAGCAGAGGTCATCAAATAGTTGGGATTTTCACCAACACCACACCCACAACCATACAACATCAGGTAGATTCGGAAAGGACGAGATCTCCATGTCAACCAATAGTGTCGATTGTCATACAGCATCCAACCCTTCAAGGATGAGGTATTATGTGATGTTGCCCCACTGGATGTCTTTGATGTTCTCTTGGGAAAACCATATATGTGGAGACACCATGTTGTTTATGAGTCTCGATCCCGTAGTGTCATTGTTACTTCGGGGGGTCATCTCTACATAATACCAGAGGTAGTTCCGACTACCGTTCCACCTAAAAAGTGTCGCGAGGTAGTATCTCATACTACAAAATTCAGCTTCTTCACAATCTGTTCAAAAGGAGAACAAAAGGACACTGCAACCACTACAGCCTTGCCCCAAGCACCTTCTATCCAACAGAAGCAGGTCGACAAGGCTGCAACAAAGTGAAAATATTCCTTCTACACATCGTCCTCTCATGTATCTTGACTTCTTGAGCAGCCTCAACCGCAACAAGCTCGTGACAAATTTCCACAAACTAAGTAGCGCGACGAATCCAGCAAGAGAAGCAGCTCACCAAGATGCAGATTCAACAAATGTTTTTCCCTGTCCCACGAGAACTCAACACAATGGAGACCATTGCTTCTTAAAGAGGGAGGATTGATCCAGGTGGATATTAGTGCCCACCCACCTTTTCCAAATTTCTCAAAATGGCTTTCTGGCATTTTTGGCAACTTACTATTTTTAGCATGTTTTAACTTCCGACGCTATTTTGAGGGCCCAAATGAAGGTTTTTCGAGATAGAGGTTCTCAATGATAAATGAAGGCATGATTGAGCCCCCAAAATTAATCTCCTCGACGATACCTTTCCAACGAACTATCGCACGCCTAAACCGAAGATCGTATGCAAAAGTTACGACCCCAGGAAGTTGATGTACTCACTTACCCAAACGGGGCCCACATGACTTTTGGTGCTTCATCTCCCAAGGTTAGGTTTTTGGATGTCTAGTGTTTTTGGCATTCCTGCTTATTGTAAAAAGGCCTTCAGAGCCTCATTGTAATCATCTTCTTGCGACTGTGAGTAGTCATCACATCTCTTCTCAGAGATAAGTTGCCACCATTCTAGTGAGTCTTTCACTCTGTATTTTTACAGTCTCTGTACATTTCTTTCATTAATAGAAATCATGTATTACTGTATCTCTATGTTTATGCTTTCATCTTTGATATATTTCTATTATATTACTGGATATACATGATATCGCAGTTCATTTCTTTATTATATCTCCGGTCTCATTTCGTGCCAAAAATAATCTGGATCAGTGGTATCATAACAGGCTTCTCTTGATCATTTTTTTTAGTGCATGTACCCGACGAGGTCCGAGTATAGCAAGTTGGTTCTCTATCTTGTCTCTCTTGAAGACAATCACTCTTGCACACCCAAGAAACCCTCAATGGCGGAAGAAAAGAAAAATGACGGAGCAGACGATCCCATAAATCTGTTGCTTGAGCAAGCTCTCACGCAACAGAGGGACAAAATGATGGAGAATTTTTCCCACATCCTTCAATGCTTGCCGATAGCATCAGGCACATTTTCATCAAGTGGCCACTTTGGAGGCACCTCACCTTTCAAGGTACAAGTTAATTTTGATATTCCTGTATTTGAAGGATAGATAGATGCAGAAGACCTAGAAAAATGGTTAACTCTACTGGAAGGTTATTTCTCTATTCACAATTTTTCTGACAAAGAAAAGATCACCTTTGCACTCCTTAAATCTCTCCCTCATGTAAAACATTGGTGGGAAGCTTACTGGGAGAAAATTTCCACAGAGGACTCTAGAATATATGGGGTTGATCCCACATGGGATTCTTTTGTGGATGCGGCAAAAGAACAATATTACCCTGTTGGCAACTATGAGGACCAGTACATGAGATGGACCACACTTCGGCAAGAGAGGGGCCAAGCAGTTCTAGAGTTCACCAATACCTTCCATACCTTGCACACCAAGAAGGGTATCAAAGACTCCAAGTGACATTTGGTTCTGAAATACCGTGGGGCTCTACACAGATACATCCAAACTGAAATGGATTTTCTGGACATCTCATCACTCGGTGTTTCTTATCGATATGTTGTTAAAATTGAGCAGAAATTTAAGCACCATAACAAACGGGAATTCGGGTCTACAAATCCGCAACAACAAAAGTATGACAAAGACGGCCCTAACAAGCAATCTCCCGAAAACCAGTCCAAGACACAAGAAAAGAAGGGTCACGGGAAGACCAAGAAGGACACCGGAAAATGGTGCGAGTTCCACAAAATCCCCTGGCACAACATCAATGAATGTAGCTCAAAAAATTCATTGGTGGATGAGATCAAAGACAAAGAGCCAAACCCTGATTCAGAATCTGATTCTAAAAATAATGGTAAAGGACAGATCATTGACGTAGATCCCACTGCTATTGTCGCGACCGCAACAATTCAACCAAAAGAACCAACATATCCTGAAGAAGGGGAGTGCCTTTTTCATTCACAGATGTGGGTGAAGGGGACCCTGCTGCATTTTATTGTTGAGAGCGGAAGCCCAAAGAACCTCATCTCAGCAGAGGTCGTCAAACAGTTGGGATTGTCGACAACACCACACATGCAACCATACAACATCGGGTGGCTTCGGCAAGGATGAGATATCCATGTCAACCAACAGTGTCCATTGTCATATGGCATCCAACCCTTCAAGCATGAGGTATTATGTGATGTTGCCCCACTGGATGTCTATGATGTTCTCTTGGGTCAACCATATATGTGGAGATGCCATGCTATTTATGAGTCTCAACTCCATAGTGTCATTGTTACTTTGGGGGGTCATCTCTACAGAATACCAGAGGTAGTTTCGACTACTGTTCCACCTAAAAAGTACCACAAGGTAGTATCTCATACTGCAAAATTCAGCTTCTTCACAATTTGTTCAAAAGGAGAACAAAAGGACACTGCAACCACTACAGCCTTGCTCCAAGCACCTTCTATCCAATAGAAGCAGGTCGACAAGGCTGCAGAAAAGTGCAAAGATTCCTTCTGCACATCGTCCTCTCATGTATCTCAACTTGTTGAGCAGCCTCAACCGTAACAGGCTCGTGACAAATTTCCACAAACTAAGTAGTGAGACGAATCCAGCAAGACAAGCAACTCACCAAGATGATGATTCAACAAATGTTTTTCCCTCTCCCATAGGAACTTAATGCAATGGAGACCATTGCTTCCTAAGGAGGGAGGATTGATCTAAGTCGATATCGATGCCCACCCACCTTTTCCAAAAGGCTCAATATGGCTTTCTGGCAATTTTGGCAATTTACTATTTTTAGCAGGTTTTAACTTTCGGGGCCATTTTGAGGGCCCAAATGAAGGTTTTTCAAGATCAAGGTTCTCAATTATAATCAAATGAATTATTGAGCCCTCAAAATGAATCTCCTCGACGATGCCTTTCCAACCAGCTATCACACGCCTAAAACGAAGATCGTATGCAAAAGTTACTACCCCGGGAAGTTGATGTACTCACTTACCCAAACGGGGCCCACATGACTTTTGGCGCTTCATCTCCCAGGGTTAGGTTTTTGGATGTCTAGGGTTTTTGGCATTTCTGCTTATTGTAAAAAGGTCTTCAGAGCCTCATTGTAATCATATTCTTGAGAATGTGAGTAGCCGTCACATCTCTTCTTAGAGATAAGCTGCCACCATTCTAGCGAGTCTTTCACTCTGTATTTTTACAGTCTCTATACATTTATTTCATTAATAGAAATCGTGTATTACTATATCTCTGTGTTTATGGTTGCATCTCTGATATTTTTCTTTTATATTACTAGATATACGTGATATCACTGTGCATTTCTTTATTATATCTCCGCTCTCATTTCATGCCAAAAATAATCTGGATCAATGGTATCAAAGCAGGCTTCTCTTGATCGTTTTTTCAATGCATGTCCCCGACCAGGTCCAAGTATAGGAATTTGGGTCTCGAGCTTGTCTCTCTTCAAGACAATCACTCTCACACACCCAAGAAACCCTCAATGGCAGAAGAAAAGAAAAATGACGTAGCAGACGATCCTATCAATCTGTTGCTTTAGCAAGGTCTCACGTTACAGAGGGACGAAATGATGGAGAATTTTGCCCACATCCTTCAACGCCTACCGATAGCATCAGGCGCATATTCATCAAGTGGCCACTTTTGGGGCACCTCACCTTTCAAGGTACAAGTTAATTTTGATATTCCTGTATTTGAAGGACAGATAGATGTAGAAGCCCTAGAAAAATGGTTAACTCTGGTGGAAGGTTATTTCTCTGTTCACAATTTTTCTGACAAAGAAAAGATCACCTTTGAACTCCTTAAAGATCTTCCTCGTGTCAAACATTGGTGGGAAACTTACTAGGAGCAAAGTTCCACAGAGGACTCTAGAATATATGGGGCCGATCCCACTTGGGATTTTTTTGTGGATGCGGTAAAAGAACAATATTACCCTGTTGGAAACTATGAGGACAAGTACATGAGATGGACCACACTGCGGCAAGAGAGGGACCAAGTAGTTGTGTAGTTCACCAATACCTTCCATACCTTGCGCACCAAGCTGGGTATCAAAGAATCTGAGTGAAATTTGGTTCTGAAATACCGTGGGGCTCTACACAAATACATCCAAACTGAAATCGATTTTCTGGACATGTCATCACTCGGTGTTGCTTATCGATATGCTGTTAAAATTGAGCAGAAATGTAAGCACCAAAAAAAATGGGAATTCGGGTCTACAAATCCGCAACAACCAAAGTATGATAAAGATGGTCCTAAAAAGCAGTCTCTCAAAAACCAGTCCAAGACACAAGAAAAGAAGGGTCACGAGATGACAAAGAAGGACACCAGAAAATGGTGTGAGTTCCACAAAATCCCCTGGCACAACACCGATGCATGTCGCTCAAAATAGTCATTGGTGTCCGAGATTAGAGACAAAGAGCCGAACCCTGATTCAGAATCTGATTCTGAAAATAATGGTAAAGGACAGATCATTGATGCAGACCCCACTGCTATTGTCGCGACCGCAACAATTCAACTAGAAGAACAAATAGATCCTGAAGAGGGGGAGCGCCTTTTTCATTCACATATGTGGGTGAAGGGGACCCTACTGCATTTTATTATTGATAGCGGAAGCCAAAAGAACCTCATCTCAGCAGAGGTCGTCAAATAGTTGGGATTTTCGACAACACCACACCTGCAGCCATACAACATCGGGTGGCTTCGGCAAGGACGAGATCTCTGTGTCAACCAACAGTGTTGATTGTCATACGACATCCAACTCTTCAAGGATGAGGTATTATGTAATGTTTCCCCACTGGATGTCTATGATGTTCTCTTGGGCCAACCATATATGTGAAGATGCCATGTTGTTTATGAGTCTCGACCCCGTAGTGTCGTTGTTACAGAATGGGGTCATCTCTACAGAATGCCAAAGGTAGTTCCGACTAATGTTCCACCTAAAAAGTGTCGCAAGGTAGTATCTCATATTTTAAAATTCAGCTTCTTCACAATCTGTTTAAAAGGAGAACAAAAGGACACTGCAACCACTACAGCCTTGCCCCAAACACCTTCTATCCAATAGAAGAAGGTCGACAAGGCTGCAACAAAGTCCAAAGATTCCTTCGGTACATCGTCGTCTCATGTATCTCGACTTATTGAGCAGCCTCAGCCACAACAGGTTCATGAAAGATTTCCACAAACTAAGCAACGTGACGTCTCCAGCAAGACAAGCAGCTCACCAAGATGCAGATTCAACAAATGCTTTTGCCTCTCCCCCAGGAACTCAACGCAATGGAGACCATTTCTTTCTAAGGAGGGAGGATTGATCCAGGTGGATATCGGTGGCCACCCACCTTTTCCAAATGGCTCAAAATGACTTTCTGAGAATTTTGGCAATTTAATATTTTTAGTAGGTTTTAACTTTCGTGGCCATTTTGAGGGCCCAAATGAAGATTTTTAGAGATAAAGGTTCTTAATGATAGCTAAAGGCATGAATGAGACCCAAAAATGAATATCCTCGATGTTACCTTTCCAATGAGCTATCACTCGCCTAAAACAGAGATCGTATGCAAAAGTTACGACCCCGGGAAGTTGATGTACTCACTTACCCAAACGGGGCCCACATGACTTTTGGCGCTTCATCTCCCAGGGTTAGGTTTTTGGATGTCTAGGGTTTTTTTCATTCCTTCTTATTGTAAAAATGCCTTCAGAGCCTCATTGTAATCATCTTCTTGCGAATGCGAGTAGCCGTCACATCTCTTCTTAGAGATACGCTACCACCATTCGAACGAGTCTTTCACTCTGTATGTTTACAGTCTCTGTACATTTCTTTCATTAATAGAAATTGTGTATTACTATATCTCTGTGTTTATGGTTTCATCTCTGATATATTTTTTCTATATTACTAGATATGCGCAATATCTCTGTGTATTTCTTTATTATATCTCTGCTCTCATTTCATGTCGTAAATAATCTGGATCAGTGGTATCAGAGCAGGATGCTCTTGATCATTTTTTTCAATGAATGTCCCCGACGAGGTCCGAGTATAGCAAGTTGGGTCTTGATATTGTCTCTCTTCAAGACAATTTATCTTGCACACCCAAGAAACCCTCAATGGTGGAAGAAAAGAAAAATGACGGAGTAGACAATCCTATCAATCTATTGCTTGAGCAAGCTCTCACGTGACAGAGGGACGAAATGATGGAGAATTTTGCCCACATCCTTCAATGCTTGCCGATAGCATCGGTCACATCTTCATCAAGTGGCCACTTTGGAGGCACCTCACCTTTCAAGGTACAAGTTAATTTTGATATTCCTGTATTTGAAGGATAGATAGATGCAGAAGCCCTAGAAAAATGGTTAACTCTGCTGGAAGGTTATTTCTCTGTTCACAATTTTTCTGACAAAGAAAAGATCACCTTTGCACTCCTTAAATCTCTCCCTCATGTTAAACATTGGTGGGAAACTTACTGGGAGCAAAGTTCCACATAGGACTCTGGAATATATGGGGTCGATACCACTTGGGATTTTTTTGTGGATGTGGTAAAAGAACAATATTACCCTGTTGGAAACTATGAGGACTAGTACATGAGATGGACCACACTGCGGCAAGAGAGGGGCCAAGCAGTTCCGGAGTTCACCAATACCTTCGATACCTTGCGCACCAAGATGGGTATCAAATACTTCGAGCGACATTTGGTTCTGAAATACTGTGGGGCTCTACACAGATACATCCAAACTGAAATGGATTTTCTGGACATCTCATCACTCGATGTTGCTTATCGATATGTTATTAAAATTGAGTAGAAATTTAAGCACCAGAACAAATGGTAATTCGGGTCTGCAAATCCGCAACAACCAAAGTATGACAAAGATGGCCCTAACAAGCAGTCTCCCAAAAACCAGTCCAAGACACAATAAAAGAAGGGTCACGAGAAGACAAAGAAGGACACCGGAAAATGGTGCGGGTTCTGCAAAATCCCCTAGCACAACACCGATGAATGTCGCTCAAAACAGTCATTGGTGGCCAAGATCAAAGACAAAGAGCCGAACCCTGATTCAAAATCTAATTCTGAAAATAATGGTAAAGGACAGATCACTGACGCAGAACCCACTGCTATTGTCACGACCGTAGCAATTCAAACAGAAGAACCAACAGATCCTGAAGAGGGGGAACACCTTTTTCATTCACAGATGTGGGTGACGGGGACCCCGCTACATTTTATTGTTGATAGCGGAAGCCAGAAGAACCTCATCTCAACAGATGTCGTCAAACAGTTGGGATTGTCGACAAAACCACACCCGCAGCCATACAACATCGGGTGGCTTCGGCAAGGACGAGATCTCCATGTCAACCAATAGAGTCGATTGTCATAGGGCATCCAACCCTTCAAGGATGAAGTATTATGTGATGTTGCCCCACTGGATGTCTGTGATGTTCTCTTGGGCCAACCATATATGTGGAGATGGCATGTTGTTTATGAGTCTCGACCCCGTAGTGTCATTTTTACTTTGGGGGTTCATCTCTACAGAATACCAGAGGTAGTTCTAACTACTATTCCACCTAAAAAGTGTCGGAAGGTAGTATCTCATACTGCAAAATTCAGCTTCTTCACGATCTATTCAAAAGGAGAACAAAAGGACACTGCAACCACTACAGCCTTGCCCCAAGCACCTTCTATCCAACAGAAGCAGGTCGATAAGGCTGCAGAAAAGTGCAAAGATTCCTTCTGCACATCATCCTCTCATGTATCTTGACTTGTTGAGTAGCCTCAACTGCAACAGGTTCATGACAGATTTCCACAAACTAAGCAGAGCGACGTCACTAGCAAGACAAGCAACTCACCAAGATGCAGATTCAACAAATGCTTTTCCCTCTCCCCCGAGAACTCAACGCAATGGAGACCATTGCTTCCTAAGGAGGGAGGATTGATCCAGGTGGATATCGGTGGCCACCCACCTTTTCCAAATGGCTCAAAATGGCTTTATGGCAATTTTGGCAATTTACTATTTTTAGCAGGTTTTAACTTCCGGGGCCATTTTGAGGGCCCAAATGAAGTTTTTTTGAGATCGAGGTTCTAAATGATATACAAAGGCATGATTGAGCCCAAAAAATGAATCTCCTCGATGATACCTTTCCAACGAGCTATCACACGCCTAAAACTGAGATCGTATGCAAAAGTTACGACCCCGGGAAGTTGATGTACTCACTTACCCAAACGGGGCCCACATGACTTTTGGCGCTTCATCTCCCAGGGTTAGGTTTTTGGATGTCTAGGGTTTTGGCATTCCTTCTTATTGTAAAAATGCCTTCAAAGCCTCATTGTAATCATCTTCTTGCGAATGCGAGTAGCCGTCACATCTCTTCTCAGAGATAAGCTACCACCATTCTAGCGAGTCTTTCACTCTGTATTTTTACAGTCTCTATACATTTCTTTCATTAATGGAAATCATGTATTACTGTATCTTTGTGTTTATGGTTTCATATTTGATATATTTTTGTTATATTACTTGATATATGCGATATCTCTATGCATTTATTTATTATATCTCCGCTCTCATTTCGTGCCGAAAATAATACGGATCACCAATGTGCCGAACAAGTGAGCCCAAGAACCAGGAATCAGAAGGTTCCTTCTGCAAAATAACAATTGTCTCACCGAGGCGGGCATACCCATGCTTGGGATAGATCAAACTCATGGCTACCAATCAAATACATTGTATATCCATGTCATATAACTTATATAAAGTGTATCTGCGATGAAGGAATTAGCACCATCCATTTTGGAGGATAGGTGGTAGAGATTTGGGTCATATCGTAGATTCAGGGATCGTGAGCTAGGAGGCGGAGGCCTTTTCTCTACAAAGTTTCGAGTCACAAGATCACGATGCAATCTGAACCATTGATCAAGAAGGAAGGAGAGCCATGAGATATGGCATATCGATACATCACATATCAGAGGTTCGGGGTTTGGAGGAACTTCCTTTCGATGGTAGAAGTTACGAAGTTCCAAGTGCCAAGGGCTTGAGCAAACATACATCACGTCCATTAGGTGGGGACCGCGTGGTTGATAGGTGGACACTCGTCGCTTAGGAAGGAGTCAACATCTTGTTGACTTATCTCACTTCAAATATTCTCTAGAGGAGAGCACGAGAGCTCGACACCCCAACTCACAAGATTGTGAGTTGGGAGTAGCGAGAAAGGGGAGTCAACCCATCATTGACTTATCATGTCTCAAGGATTCACGAAAGAGGAGCAGGAAGGTTCAATCCATCAACTCGTGAAGCTGTGAAGTTGTGAGAGGTGCTAGTTGTTCGCCCTAGCTGGTGGTCACTGGTAGAAGCACTAGCAAGGAAGGGCTATACCTGCATTGTCATCTCAAGTATTGGGAGGTTGGAAAATAAGAGTCGAGGGTCTCGACTCACAAACTCACAAAATTAGAGTTGCGAAAGGCACTTGTGCTAAGGCCAATTGTGGTTGCGTGAGGGTGAAGCTCACGCCTAGTTCTTGTTCGCACAGGTGGAGTTTTCGAAGGACCTGTGGATTCGTTGAAGGTTCCAGACGGAATCAAAGGATCCACTTTGGCTCAAGGGAATTTTAGAATGATCCTGCATGAATCTTGGCCCGAGGGTCAGGGTCTGTGTCAAAGTGGTATCAGAGCCACTTTCTGTCTGTATATTGCAGGCAAAAGCAGGCAGAGAAGGAGAAGAAAAACACTCTGATACACATCAAAGTGGTATCAGACCTCACTTTCTATTTGTATACTGCAGACAAAAGGAGGCGGAGAAAGAGAAAACTCCGATGCACATCATCTTGGTATCAGAGGCATCTTGCAGAGACAGGAAGAGGAGGACAAAGTATTGGGAACTCTGTAGTGATTCTTGCAGGTAGGCGATAGTCAAGAAAGGTAGTCAGGTCGACTGTAAGAAGAGGATGGAAGCTCTCAGTTGTAGAGTTATAGAAGCAAGTTTGCCAGAAGGGAAACACGAGTAGGGAAATGGCTACTGAAGACCATGCACATGATGGGAAGAAGAACCACCAGTAGCCGAGCAAAGATGAGGTGGATAAAGAACTTGCCAAGATCAAGGCGAGGATGGAAATTCTAGCATTGTAGATGTAGCATAATGCAAAGTCAAGATGGGTGTATGAATGGCTCATGAAGATGAATATAAAATGGCCAGTCAGGGGATTGGTGGCCAGAAGACAACAGAGGTTTTTAAAGGGATGATTGAGGCACGTTGAAAACCTCAACAGACTAGAGGTGATGGTTCAGGTGTGTGAACCAGAGGCTGGGAAAAATCTTAGTGATGAGGATGAACTGAGATCACTGGATGATCTCATGAACTGCCAGGAGGGCAGAACAAAAATTCCCAATTGCCAAGAGGGCAATGAAATGAGGTCACTGTGGGATCTCATAGATTGCCAAGAGGGTACGACCGAAAATTCAGATTTCTAGGAGGGCAATGAGATGAGATCCGAGGATCTCATAGACTCCCAAGAGGGAAGTAGAGAAATCCCATATTGTCAAGAGGGCAAGGGAGAGCAGATGATCTTAGAGCTAAGTTCATATTAGTGAGGACAGCTGACAGAGAAGGAGGATCAAAACTGTTCTATGATCATTGGAGGAATTCAATTATTCCTACCACGTCGCCTAGGGGAGGCAAAAGTCTATGTTGTTGAAGCAGCAACAGATGAAAGACAGCCAGCTGTGACTGTCGGAGAGTTGGAGCAGACACTGATGTTTTCCCAAGAAGAAGAAGAAGATGAGCATTCCGAGGAATGGCTCAACATATTCAGCCAGGAAGCTGAGAAGACTGCAGCATTGAAGCTTGTAGTAGGAGAAGAAGAAGAGGAGGTAGGCAACATAAATTTTGTTGATCTGTATCAAGAATTTGAAGCTCTGGAGAGAAGGGTGACGGTGCAAAGTTTGCACATCCAACATGTCAATTTGGAGACAGATAAAGGGAAATTCTAGGCTGAGGAGAAGTTGGAAGAAGCTGGAGATACACCAGTAGGAGAAATGCCAGCGGTAGCACTGTCAAGAGAGGAAGCTGAGAAGCAACTCAGTGATAGGACTGCAGAGCTCGAGTCTACAGCAGAGTAGACACTTAGTGCCACAAAGGTAGAGATGACAGTCAAGCTGTCAAAGAGAGAAGCTGAGCAACATCTTAGTGATGAGATAGAAGAATGGGAATCTGCAGCAGGATGGCAAGTCGAGGCCACAAGAGATGAAGAAGATGACATGGGAGATCATGATGATCTTCCCATTTGAATAGAGGAATTACAGTAGAGGAGGCTGCATGAACAGAGCCAACCATTGCAACAGCTAGATGAGTTGATCGAGAAGATCCAAAAACTGATGATTCGATTAGAAAAAGCAGTCAGCGAGGAGAATATGAACAGCAAGGGACCTGCCATAGCAGCAAGGCAACAACAACAACAGAGAGATGGAGCAGAGAGACAACTCTAGAGAGTTGTTTGGGACCCAGGTATATTTCAACAACCAGGATGGGGAGCTCATGAATTTTTCACAGCAGAGGAGTATGATGTAGGAGCATCACTCCAAATCTAGCCATGCGCCAGCCAGCTAGCCCACTCAACGCATTCAAAGAGTGAATTAAAGGAAGAGAGGCACCAATCCTCTCACATTTTGAATTTGATTTCAATGTAATTAATGAATGTAAGTCTGTGGAGCCATAGATCCATGCCTTTGAGCATACGTTAGGTAAAAGTAGCCTTAAATGGTTGTAAGGCTGGATCTAGCTCCGATCTAGACTAGACAACCCATTCAATGTAAAGTTAATGTAATTGAATAGGGTAGGTAGCTTGGAGGGAAGAGCTCAAAGAGCCCCTCATGTAAAAGATCTTAAAATATTACGTTAGTGTTGAAGGAAAATCTCCCTGCAGATAGGTAGATCTCCTCAAAGAGATAGACTCTTAACTCTAAGATAGAAAGTGCTTATCATGGTCACTGACTTCCTTTTAGATCTAGGTGGACTAGTGTGTGAGGAGGAAGGAGAAAATAAGTACCTTTTACTGGTGTTTGTCCCTACATGCTCCAAATTGAGCTCCAATCTTTCGCTCCTCGATGAATCCTGTAGACAAACAAAGTAAGGCCACTTCCTACTCTATCAATATTAGTCCGAAATAGATCTATCTACTAAAGAGAAAAATTCATGTGAGATTGAACATGAATCAGAAAGAAACAGGCCAAGCAAATTATATTAATGAGGACAAAACATTACTTACAGTCGTAGATGGATTGCAATAGTTTCGTCAAGTCCTCCTTGTCTACCCCTTGCTCAAAACATCCACGATCTGAATGACAATAGATTCACCAATTGCTCCCTATGAGATCATAGGTCTCTTACTTCCAAAATATCTTTGTTCCAGCACCAGCTATAAGATCATAAGTTTGGTGTGATTCTCCCTTTCCAGTCCCCCTTTTACCATGAGAAAGCTTGCTTATATAGCCTTGGAGAGGCTCAACAACTTGAGATATTTTTGGGGTGTGTTGAGGATTTTTCTCCTCTAGTTAGGGATCTGCCCTAAGATCATGGCTTGATTGAGGATTTGAATCCTACTGCCTTCTAAGAGTGAAAATATCCTTCCCCCATTCAAATGGCAAAAGGTTCATAAGCCTGTTGACTCATTTCTCTTCTTCCAAATCAAATGTTTGAGGTGTGTCATGTGCCCTTCTCATTTCGTTATAGGCATGACATAGGCATCATGGAAGTATGCTTTGCTTGACACTTCCGACACTTGTGAGCAAAATGCGACACTTGCGACCCTTGTAATGACGACAGTTGCGACATTATCAAAGTGAGTAATTTCGATGTGTAACAGTTATTAGTGGTTGTATCATTAGCATAGAGAAGAGAGAAGGATAAAAGACTCTGTCAAAGTCTGAGCTCAAGAACACCTTGTAAAGAAGGTATTTTACATTAATACAAACAACAGTTTTTCCTGCATAATATTATGCATGTGATGAATGTCTTTATGTGTTGATGATATGCTGTAGATGTATGTTGTAGATGTGCATTTGTAGGTTACAGGTAGAAGCAGTTGTCTGTTGAGTTCTTTGATATTCAGGTTTGGGGTTCTTTGAGGCTTCATGCCAAGAGGGTGTGACAAAACAATATGGGTTATGAAAGCCACTGCATAGATGCACTCCTGAATTCTGTGGAATTTGGGCAAGGACGTGCTAGGAGGGAACACCAGCTGAAGTCATTGGATCAAGGAGAAAACCTCAAGGTTGCTGAACACCTTGGAGGTAAGACTGTGCAGAGGAGGAAATAGCATAAGATAGAATCACTGAGGGGTTCTGTAGAGCTCTGCCAGAAGGGCATCGAGCAGGTGCAGCTTGTGCACAGAAGAACTCTACTGTGAGTTCAAAGGGAAAACAAAATCACTGAGGATTATGGAAACTCTGCCAGGTGGGCATTGAGTGGATGTGCAGAGTGCATAAGAAAGAACTCCTTCTGTAATAGAGAAGATTCCATAAGAGGATCTTCACAGGTTTACTGAACACCCCGCAGGCTCAACAAGGAGTGCTTAAGCAGGAAGTTTCCAGAGGGAATTTCCATCCTTTCAAGGAGAGAAAGGGACAAAGACTTTAGAGGTCTGAGAAACAGAGAAGCGCGGGATAGATAGAACCTTCATGTGTGCAGGGATCCTTTGAGGATTCAAAGAGAACAAAGATCAAGAGAGAGAGAGTTCTTTCATGAACAAAGTCTTGCAAGTATCGAAGAGGTTGAAAGGAAACCCTTTGGAGGGTTTAGAGTTGTGAAGCTTAGGAGGGAAAGCTTCTTCAAGAACGTAGGTGAGACTAAGTTTGCAGGCTCGCAAGAGAAAAAAATCCCGAGACCTTTGATACTATGGAAATCTTCCAAGGGGGAGGAAGAAATGAAAGCTCAGGAGGGAGCTATGGTTGCCATTGATTTGGAGCTAGAGAGGAAGATCTAAACCATTAAAGTTTGACATCCAGGCAGCACAAAAGAGCACAAGGGAAGAACAGATCTGGGTCGTCAGCCAATAACCATCAGATCTGGAGGAAGGCGCATGGAGGCTAACCTCAGGGAGGTCGCGCGAGAGAGCAGTTGAATCGGATGGTGGAGATACTTTGTGGAGAAGTTTTGAATCGCCATGAACCATCAGATCTAGAACAGATAGCTAAATAGCCATCGGATTTGGGAGGAGTTGCATGAGATTTAATCTCATATGTGCAGAGGAGAGGAACCACAAAATCTCGAAAGGATCAAGACCATCCATCGCTGAAGAGGATGTGTGGTGGTAATCTGAGGATCCATCAGGGTCTTGGATATTAGGAGTCTGAGAGGTAAGAGTCGGGAGGAAGGAAGTCTCAACTCACGAAGTCCTGAG
Source organism: Picea engelmannii (assembly GCA_009831015.1). Taxonomy (NCBI): domain Eukaryota; kingdom Viridiplantae; phylum Streptophyta; class Pinopsida; order Pinales; family Pinaceae; genus Picea; species Picea engelmannii. Next base: position 75,485 of record ML797190.1, on the reverse strand, counting down.
GACATCAGATTTGTCCATCTAGGAGGATGTGTGTCACGAGATCCTCGTATCTCAGGGATTTGACATCGGAGAGCAGAATAGGGAAGTCTTTTGACTTCGTGACTTGCAACGTCCTGAAGGAATCAGGACCATCCATTTTGGAGGACAGGTGGCAGAGATCCAGGTCATATCACAGATTTAGGGATCGTGAGTTGGGAGTGTTATTGGATAAATCCATAAGTGCGGACAAAAACCAATCTCCCTAGATCCACCTGGATCTAGAACAAAGCAAGACAGAATAATACTCTTTCCCTAGATTTAGACTATTGAATGAAATAGGAGGCAAGAATCATGAACATACCTTATGATCGCTTCCTTCAGTCTTTGTTGTTCCAGCTTCGCTCCAATGCTCTTGTGCCATCCAGACCACAACAGTACAAACCAATCGAAGTGAAAACAACTTAATATATTCAACAGTTAATCTATGCATATGATCAAGGAGTTATGCAATAAAGTGAAACTAATCTTTATGGGAAAGAATCATATTACTGTATTATATTAAATGTGAAAGAGAGATTACAACCATTGCCTTGATGTCGTAAGGTCCCTTCCAACTATCCTTCGTTCCCCACACACTTCTTTCTCCAAGGATTCTGAGACCATAGATCTGATAGCTACTCACAATCTATCTTGACAAAGCAAATCTCAAAGCCACTCCAACCAAGATAATAATTCCAAGCCAATCAAGAACAAGCTCATGAACCAACAAAGCTAACCCAAGCTCAAGCTAACAAAAGCTAACTTTATCCATGAGAACTCCTCTCCTTTTATAAGCTGAAGAAGATAAGGTGAGGAGGTTAGGATGATCCCACTAAATCATGAAAGCGAGTAAGATCCAAACCATTCGGATGCCACCTCACCATAGAAGCTTCTCCTTCTAGAAGATTCGAGAAGACACTCATTTTTCCCACATGCTGGAATTCTCGCACCCTAGCTATAGAGAAACCTGTGAACACCTTGCACCCTAGCTATAGTGAAACCTGCGAGAATGGGTCATTCTCGTACCCTGCCTATATAGCAACCTGCGAACTTCCCTTTTTATAAGGTTTTTACATAGGAAAAAGCAACTTCTTTTCTCAGGAGAAGTTCTTCTCCCTTCTCTCTTTAGGAACTCAGGCCACTGACCCCTCTGAAGGCAACATATAGGTTTACATCATTAACGATCATAGGGATGACGAAAATAATGTGTAACAGGGAGGCGAAGGCATTTTCTCTACAAAGTTCTGAGTCGCGAGATCGTGATGTGATCTAAACCGTTGATCAAGGAGGAAGGAGAGCTGTGAGATCTAGCATCTCGATACATCGTGTAACGGTGGTTTGGGGTTTGGAGGAAATTCCTTTCGATGGTAGAAGTTACGAAGTGCTGAATGTCGAGGGCTCAAGTGAAAATACGTTACGTCCGTCAGGTGGGGACCATGTGGTTGACAGGTGAACACTCATCGCCTGGGAAGGAGTCAACATCTTGTTGACTTATTGCACTTTGGAGATTCGCTAGAGGAGAGAACGAGAGCTCGACACCCCAACTCATGAGATTGCAAGTTGTGAGTAGTACGAAAGGGGAGTCAACCCATTGATGACTTATCACATCTCAAGGATTCGTGAAAGAGGAGCAGGAAGGTTCAATCTTTCAAATCATGAAGTTGCGAAGTTGCGAGAGGTGCTAGTTGTTATCCCTAGCCGGTGGTCACTGGTAGAAGCACTAGCAAGGAAGGGCTATACCCACATTGTCATCTCGAGTATCGGGAGGTTGGAAAAGAAGAGTCGAGGGTATTGACTCACGAACTTGCGAAATTATAGTTGCGAAAGGTGCTTGTGCCAAGGCCAATTGGGGTCGTGTGAGGGTGAAGATCGTGCCTAGTGCTTGTTTGCATAGGTGGAGTTTCCGAAGGACCTGTGGATTCGTTGAAGGTTCCAGAGGGAATCAAAGGAGCCACTTCGGATCAAGGGAATTTTAGAACGATCCTACGCAGATCTTGGCCTGAGGGTCGGGGTCTACGTCAACATGCTTCAGATGGTTCAGTTGAGAGCAACATGGAGCCGACATTAGGCCAAATATGCAGGTATGAAAATGTGATTAATAAAACACACAATGGTAGCATCCTTCGATGTAAGTTTAACGAGCTCGGAGAAGGTAAGCTCGGTGGTGTTTCATATTTAGAGAGTCTAAAAAAATGTAAAAGGAGACTCTATTGGGGTACCTTTTTCGAAGGTAGTCTAGTCGATTCGAAAAAGGGGTAAACTAGAACTGAAAAGATGTCTATTCAAAACCATTTTAACAAGTGTGGTAAAGACAAGATCACTCGGCCATTTTTTCATTTTTAAGGAGTCTAAAAAAATCTTAACTATGGACTCCGTCAGGAATGTTCTTCTGGATTAGTTTAATGAGTGTGAGAGAATAAGGTCACTCGACGATATTTTCAATTTTATGGAGTCTGAAAAGAGCTTAACTATGGACTCCGTGGGGGTTCCTTTTTCGTAAATTTAGTCCCCCAGGCCCGAAAAAGGGTTAAAATGATACCTGAGAGTAATATTCTAGAGAACTGAAGTTCCATAGACTATACCTTTGTTCGTATAGTTGACCGTCCGAACCGAAAAAGGGGTAAACTACCATTGGACAGACATGACCTCAAATTGCAGTTTAACGAGCGTGAAAGGCCACAAGATCGCTCGACAATCTTTTCATGTTTAGAGGGTCTGAAAAGGGCTTAAAAGAAGACCTGTTATATCTTTTGGGAGTCTTGAGGGTGAGGTCAAGAGTGAAAAGGAATCATGCAAATGAGGCTCAAACTCGTAATCAGGAAAAACAATAAGGACTCCTGAGCCTATAGTTATTAGAGACAACATGGACACCATAATACAACTAGGATCTACCCAAGGCATCCATGTTCTAGTAAGCTCTACCACCAACTCGTGACACTTATAAATAAACAATGATGGTTCCGTGTTGCAACCCGATGGGATCGATCCTATGGCAAAGGGATAAAGATAACGAGATACAAAAGTCAGGGTATAAACCTAACCTATATGCTCAAGTTGATTATCTTAGATTTTTCCGCGGACTGTCAAAAGTTACCCAAAACTCCAAAAAAATGTCTCGATACCCGATCATACCCCTCCAAAGAAACTCCTGGATCACTCTAAATGGTTTTTGTTTTAAAGAAAATGATAAGGGGGGCCAAAAAAGTGACAAAAAAAGGCCAAAAATTCTGAAATAAAAGCTGACAGCTCATTATCACCATTACTGATTTGGAAACTGCCTCTGGAGCCAAATATCTCCCTTTGATAAAAGTGGTGATTTCGGGAGCTACAGTGGATGAAATGACCATATGTATGGACCAAGTAAGTACAAACTCTCTTATCTTACAATTTAAATCTTTACTTTTTCTTTAGGTTCCATTTTTTGGGGGGCCATCGACCTTCAAAAGGTCAGACCTAGGTCCACGTGGCCTATCTTAGGATAGGCCATGTGTACATTTGGGTAGATTAAACCCTGCATGCGTGTACACGCGACTACCAACATTACAACCCGCGTGGACCACCTTATTGAATGAAAAAAGTTTAAAAAACAAGGGTTAACTCTCCTGAACCTTGGTGTTTTTGCAGGATGTATGTTCACTGGAGAGAAAGAGAGCATGAGGAGGTTAGTGAGTTGGTCGGAGAAGACCCCAATGTTGTGGCTACCTTGATGCAATGTGGGTTTCTCAAGTTCTTCTTATGTCCTTTTATGTGGGAACAACCTAGGCTACTGAATGCCTTGGTTGACTATTGGCATCTGGATGTAGAGGCATTCATGTTAGAGGGGTAGTCACTAGTGCCCATGACGGAGGACATATATTTTTTGATTGGCCTCTATAGGAGAGGGGAACCAATCAACTTCCATAGTTTTCCTTTGGGGTCGCATAACATAGAGAAATTGATAGGTCTTTATTGTGAGGCTGGTACAGACCGCTCGAGCTCACAGGTGCCCATAAGCAAGATTACTGACTTATCGCTATAGGCGATAGTGTTGCTTATAGGGTGAATCACTGGTTCTGCGGCTCGACATGAGGCATCCCGTGCATAGATGAACTTTGCAGTCCAGTGCTTAAACGCACAAATATTTGATTGGAGCACAACATTGTTAGAGTGTATGAAGAGGCAGTTGAGATATTTCCGATTGCGGATGCAGAGGAACTTCGGGTTCGGGATCATTCTATGCTCTTTCTTCTTTGAGAGAGTTCTGATATTTAGTGCTCGACTAGTGGTACAAGGACATCAGGACTCTCTTCCTGCTATGTGTATATGGGCAGTGTTACTGCCGTGAAAAGGTGGTGGAAGGACCAATGAGTCCTTTGATGATGATTTCTTTGCATGGTTGTCGCAATAGATCCCAGTCATCGAGGATTATCCTTATGATGGGATTTATTTTTTGAGAGATTTTGAGATACCAGTACCTCCTGGTGAGGAGCGAGGAGAGATTGGTGAGTTTCCATATGCAATTTTTATGTTGTTTTTGTTATATATCATTTTTTTTCATACCAGAGTATTTGATGGATATGCATTTGTTATGTGCAGATGTGGAACTAGTGCGACCTGTTGACTATGCGAGGAATAGGCATCGTCCTTGGTCAGGGGCCGCCCCTGCCATCGCAGGGGGACTAGTAGCAGCAGGTGATATTTTAGTCGGGGAGGCTGAGAGGGTGTTGAGACAAGTCGAGCGGAACTTTACTTCTCTCACTCGCGTGGTCCCTATGGTAGAGATTGAGGACCTGCCACCATATATGCAGCCTCATGTAGTGGGGGCACCACGGATGTGGGTCTGATTGTTTCGGTGTTTGGAAAACATTGTAGATCAGTACAAAAGGGCCCATAGGCCCTGACCTTAGTTAGAATTTTCATGTGCCGAGAGCACTAATTGTATATATTTTTTGAGGGCATAAGCCTCGTGACTCATTATTGGTTATATTTTTGAGGCGCTTGCGTCCACCTATGTACTTTGTTCACTATGATGCTTTATATGTGTTTTTATCTCTTTTTGTGGCTTATGGATCACTTTTGCAAAAAATGTATTTACATGTTTATGTGTATGTCTTTTCATATGTGTGCAAGATGCCAATCCAAAATTTGATTAGCTAGAGTATCTGTAATTTGATTTAATCTCCTAGGAACATGAAAATATGTAATATAATCAAAGCTTCATTCTAAGAGACGTACCCTAAGGAATCATCATTGTAAAGTCGGATCATGAACACGGTAGACTCTATTTAACTGAGACACAACCAACTGAGCGTCGAGATATACCCGAAGATGAGAGAAACCAAATGACAGAGCGTCACGAAGCAACTCAATAACTGCACTGTACTCGATGACATTGTTTGTGGCGTCACCTAAGCATATACCTCTGGAAGATAATAACTGGCCTCGAGGTGTAAAAATTACCCAATATGTGGAGGAAAGCGTCCGAGTGTGCTGGCTAACATTGTCTGCATACCCAATGAACACCTTGAGATCACTTGACATCTGCCATAGTGACGAAAGATACATCAAAAAAACATGTCCATACCACTAAAAAAAACTAGAAAGTAATAGTACAAAGACTACACATATGTTACAAAAAGTTACCCATGGTGACCTGCCTATGAGTAATACTTCTTGAGGTAGAGTCCATTTCTAGGCTCTGCCAAAGCATTCCCTTCAAAATCAACCAGACGATAAGCCCCTTTTTTTAGAACCTCCTTTATGATAAAAGGTTTGAACCACATGGGTTTGAATTTTCCTGCCCCCAGGGGGTCCTTATCTTGGTCGTAGACCAGTACAAGGTTGACTTCAGTGAAAATCTGAGGACGAGCAGACCTATAATACTGACACTTATATTTATGTTTGTGAGCCTCGTTGGCCAGGGTCGCATCATAATGTTTCTCATTGATTTTCTCCAGGTATAATAACCGCTCTTCAAGTGGAGAAGTGTCTGGCAATAATTGTATTGCCAACATTAGGGATGGGATCTGAAATTTTATAGGAAAGACTGCTTCCATCCCGTAAATGAGTTGAAAAGGTGAGAAACCGGTTTTAGTCTTAAAAAATGTTCAGTAAGCCCATAATGTTGAGTATAACATCAAATGCCAATTTGACTTGGCTGAGTTGATCGTTCACTGTAGGATGGTCTTAAGAGATTTATTTGCAGCTTCCACCTGACCATTTGCTTGGGGGTAGTATGGTGATGAATGTTCTTGCCATAACCCAAGATTTGATGTTAATTCGATCATCATCTGGTTCTAAAAGTGACTGCCATGGTCAGTGACAATCTCCCTTGGGACGCCGAACCTTGCTATTATCTGGTTGAATAAAAAGAGAGTTGCAGTCTTTCCATCATCTTTAAATGTTGGCATAGCTTCGACCCACTTCGTGACGTAGTCTATGACTACGATGATGTAACGATGCCCCCTTGTTGAAGGAGGGTTTCATGTAGTGTAATCAATTTGCCACTTGGTGAAGGGACCAACTGTGATGATAGGAATCATAGGAGGGGGATGTTCCCTCATCGTTTGAGAGAAGATCTAGCATGGGTGGCACTTCTTGACCAATTCGATACAATATTTGATTAGTGTCGGCCAGAAGTAACTTGCTCGTAGAATCGTTTGGGATTTTCCAACCCAAACAAATGGCTGCCACAAGATTCGGTATGGAAATCATTAAGCACAATAACTGCTTCTTCGTGAGTGAGACATCGATGTAGGATGTAGTCTACACCTCTTCGACACAATGTATCATCGAGTATGAGATAATTCTTATCCTGATGGCATATACGATGACTCTCATCACGAGAATAAGAGGTAGGTCACTTCAAAGTCTGGAGATAGATAAGTATATCTCTATACCAGGGATCCGAAGATGTGATCAAAAACATATCTCCTCTGATAGGCGATTCTTTAGGCACAACATCACCTCACTCAACCAGAAGTTCCGAAATAAGTTCTGCGAAGACCAGTGAATTTTTGGATTTCACTGAAATGAAATCTAAGTCAAACTCCTAGAGGATGACTATCCATCTACTGATCTTTTTGCGTATTACCCGTAATGTCAACATATACTGGAATGGATTCACGATAGTAATGAAGGTGGTCTTGTGAAATAGAACATAATGATGGAACCGTTGAACAACATGGATTGTTGCCAATGCAAGTTTTTCAATATGAGAATAATTGATTTCCGGTCCTACGAGGCCTCGGCTCAGGTAATAGATCACATATTTTGAGAACAAGTCATCGTACTGAACTAAGACCATGCCAATAGTTGACTCTGTTGTAGCCAAATATAATAAGAAATCCTTGTTATAGTTAGGTGGCCGGAGCAGAGGGGAAATTGTGAGGGCATGCTTCAATTCTAGGAAAGAGCGTTGACCAGCATCGTCCCAATAAAAGGGAACATCTTTCTTCAGTAAGCACATAAATCCCTTGGTGATCTCGCATAGTTGGCGATGAAGCGTCTTAAAAAATTCACCTTGCCTTGTAGACTCTGAAGTTGAAGGATTGTGCGTTGGGGGGAAACTGAATTATTGCCTCAACCTTGAGAGGATCGACCATGATCCCTACTGTTGACACTATGAAACCTAACAAATGTCCTGATGTTATGCAAAAACTACACTTTTTTATATTCAAGCGAATCCGGAGGTAGCGACAATGCTCAAAGATAAGTCGGAGGTGTGTGGGATGATCCATTCTCTTGTGTGATTGAGATGTTAAATCATCTAAATAGGCCTCGACTATATGCTTGAGGTCATGGAAATAAAAAGACATGGCCTGTTGAAAGGTCGCTCCAACATTTTTGAGACAAAAAGGCATCTTATGATACATGAATGTACCCCAGGGAGAGATGAATGCCATTTTGTTCTAGTCTTCGGGTTTGATTTGTATTTGGTTATATCCCAAAAAACCGTCCATGAAAGAGAAGGCCTCACAAACCGCACATTCATCAATTATCTGGTCGATGAATGGTATGGGAAAATTATATTTGGGACAGGGCTTGTTCAAATCATGGAAGTTTTTACATACACGAATCGTGCCTTGTTTTTTATTGACCGACACAGGGTTTGACACCCATTGGATCAAATGGATAGGATAGATAAAACCGGTTTTTAGCAGTTTCTCAACTTCAACCTTAATGGTTTCTTCTTTCCTGGGGTTAACTGGACGAAGCTTCTATCGGACAGGCTTGGCATCTGGATAAGTTGTGATTTCATGTTCAACTATTTTTGGATCGATTCCTAGCATCTCCTTGTAAGACCAGGAAAAAATGTCGTGGAATTCTTTAAATAGATCTGTGTAGGTTTGAATCTCTCTGGGGGAGAAGTTAGCTCCGAAGAAAACATTCTCCATGATGCCAGGGGTTCTATAGATATTGATCGGTATGATTTCAGTGATGGTTTCCATATTACCCTCGGCATAGACCTTGTGCGTAGCTAAGGGATTAATAGGACAAAACCTATCTCCAGTCATAGTCAAGGTGAATTCTCCAACCTCAATTATGCTTAACTCTGGGAGAAAGAAAGATATGTGATGAAGATCATCCCAGGGTTTGTCTAGACTAGCCATTGCTTCAATTAATTCTTTATTAGAGGGCAAGACTAAGTCTAACGAATCTGTGTTAGCGAGAGAACCTTGAGCCCAAATAGGCTCTACAAGCGGATCGAACTCTTGTGCAGGAGTTGGATTTGGGTTGGTTGAAGCTTGTTGGACTAAAGAGTATGCTACTTCACCTATGGACAAGGGAATGGACATGCCTAGATGCCCTATTCCCTCCATCATGGCCGATGGGGAAGGAAGTATCCACGAATCGGTGAAGTAGGTCATGCGAAATGATAAAACATGGAAAATCTCAACTTTATGGTGGTCGGATATGAACTTGACATTACCTTGAGAGGGCGGGTAATCGAAGGTACCCATCAAAGATGGGCACAAACCAACCCCTATGTTGACTATTCCTGGTTGAGGATTATCAATCATTGGGACCGCGAACACCCCCAATGAAGGGTTAGATCTAGAGAAAGACAATTGATCAATGGTCACAATCTGGTCCTTGTGTGGAAACAACAAGACCCGGAAAACTATAGCAACCATTGCTTGCATGGAATAAGTGCAACTCCTTCCTAACAAAATATTGTAGTCGAGGGATGCATCAACTACCTCTACCTCAGCGCACATGGTCTTCCCTCTCATTTTCACGGGAAAAGATGGAATGATACCATGTGGTCGGAATGAATGACCATCGAAAGCAGTGAGAAGAGTAGGCGATGGAGACAAAACCGGTTGGACAATGGCCTTCCAACATGCCAATGACATAACGTATGTCGAGGCGCCCTCATCAACCACTGTGCGGAAAATATTTCGAGTAAACGTTTTCATGGGGTGAGCCACTACTATCTGAAATGGTACATGGTAAGGCAGACGCGGTTTTAAGTCGGTTGTATCTAGCATGATGGTACTTGGATTACAAGTCTCAGTAGATCCTAGAGTGGTTAACAAATCTTTCCTCTGGGAAGGGTATCTTTGGAGGACCTCCAAAGCAGACATCGCACAAGGGGTTTGAGACAAATATTCCACCACAGAATAGTTCTGGGCGACCCTTGCATTTGGGTTGTGAGAATATTTTTTGAACGTGCCTTTTGGGATGCATGTCATTGTTCCACCCAAAGTCTTCTCAATCTGTAGAGGAAGAGATGTGAGTTTAGCTTCTTTGCCCTTCTCATAAGTTCTTGTTTTTCTATAGTCATGTTCTCTAGTGGATATGAAAGCATCACCCTTCATCATATATACATTCACGAATGAGAGATTGTTCGAAGACGGAGAGGGTCCTTGACTACCCCCTTCTACGCTTGTAGAGGCTTGGGTTAGGTTTTGTCCATGTTGAAATGGATTGGTTAACACAACAGGTTGTTGCTGTGTCACAAAATTTTGGGCTTCTGCAAGTTGGGGACATAGGTGGGTTGGGTGGTCTTCTGCGCACAGGTTTCACAGATACCTCGCCTTCCATTTATTAGTGTTTCCCTCGCCATAATTATCAGTGGGTTTCTTATCCCCCTTACCCTTATTTCGTTGTTTCTTCTTTCCTTCAGGCTGTTAGGTGGCCTTTGGATTTGTCGATTTCACAGTGTGTACATCCGACATTTTAGTAGGGGGAGCAGCCAAAATAGTAGTTTGGCTGGCTGTTGTGTGTTGTATAGACAATTGCTGCAACTGCTTCGTCAATTTCTCAGCGGGCTTTGTTTGTTCTGAACCAACAATACCATAGGCATATGGTCCAACTCTCTGTCTAGTTTTATCAAGTATTGAGCGTGGTGCATATGGAAAGATCTCGTATAATAAACTAGACTGAGAATAGATGAGCTTAAGCTCTTGATCTCTCATGATGACGTCTTCTTTAGAAAACACTCCTGAAGTTGCGACGTCTTTGGATAACTGCAGGACCAAAGACTTAAGGAACCACTCGAGTAGGAATGATGGTGGAACTGGTACCTTAATTAAACTCTTATGGCGTCTCCATTCTCATATGTGATCAGAGATATGGTCCACTTTTTTCTGTGCGAAATTGGCTAGCAATTATGTGCCAACATTGTATCTCATAGGTAATTGGAAATGGTTTAGGAATACCATTACCAATTCACCGAAGGAAGAGTATCTTGAGTGGTCGAGCTCAATGTACCATTTTGCGGCACTCCCAATGAGAGTACATTGAAACAATCACAACTGTATGGATTCATCTTTCAATGAGTTAGATGAGCACCAAAGGTGGAAGGTAGTCACATAATCGCCTGGATCTTCGTTAGGCTTGGATTCAAACTTTGGTATGTCCGAAGGAAACTTCGTCGGCATAGGAGGTGAACATGGATTGTGACAGATAGGGTCATTCAACAACCTTGTCAATTCTAGAAAATGCAAGGTTGACAAGAAAGATAGTTTGGGTTGTTGGTGATAACCTGGGAAAAAGGGGCCTGGAGTTTGACTGGCACCGGGTTTCCAGGAAAATTTCGGTTACTAGCCTGGGTTCTGGTAAAAACCATGGCCATGGCCAGCGTACGAATTCTGCGTGTGAGGAGACATCATCGTCTGATTCCAAAAATAGGACGTAGATGGATGGGCATGCATTACATTTGGAGGACTTTGGGAAGGGTTTCCCCATGTCGATCCCATGGGGATAGGCATAGTACCATGTCCGGGGTTCCATTGACTGTGGAAATAATTTCCCCAGGTCGAAATTCCTGATGAAGGAACGGATCCTGACCAAGAATTCCAAGGCCCTGATGTGGAATAAGTTCCTAGGTTTGCTCCCTGTGTAGGAATAACACCCTGCATAGGAATAGGTTATTCTAAACTGGGGTTGCCACTAGTCGGGAAAGTAGCTAACGAGAAGGCGTTGTTACCAAACGCACAGAACAAATAAAATTGTGTTGAACCTACTAAAATATTATGCGAAGGTGGTCCTTGACTCCCTGCTCCAAATAAACTATGGTGTGCAAGTGGCCCGGCGGATCACTGGTGCGTGCCACCAAGAGAACGGGATGAAGGAAGTATATGACCTCCCCCATAAGGGAAAGCATTAAAAGGAGAAGAAGTGCCCCACATGTGGCCTTGCAGAGGAGTGTTAGAGCTCCCTTCCTCCAGACCTAAATTCTGTGAAGTGGAGTAGGAAAGTACAGGACCTGTTCCTAAGCTAGGCATCTCATATGAGAACGAAGGGCTTGTCGCACTTGGTAGGAAAGGGGTTGTGGCTGCCGCCATAGACGATATCAGACCACTATGAGAGGTAGAGGTGGGAAAGACCATGGTGGCTTGGACTGGTGACAGTGGATTAGGAGGTGGAAACTCTCTTGTGGTGACAATCGTAGTGGAATTGAAGAATTCCCAGAAGGAGTAACAACATTTATTTCCAATGCTGCATGCGACATTGTCTGACACTCGTAAGGATGAATCGATATGATGATGGATTCCTAAAGATCAGTGGTTGAGGTTTCAACTAGACCAAAATATTTCGCTCCAAGGTCTAAAATGGTGGATTCCTCAGGATGTTGGTCGGGCACAATTTCTTGTGACCCGGTCGCTTCAAACGACCCTTGTTGATCTAGCTTTCACCTTAGTGGTGGAAAGGGTGGCTCCAGTGTAACCGATGATAGGCCAAGAAGCCTTCATGACCAATGGAGCTGGTGATCCTCCACTATGTGAGAAGATCAAAGACACTCTAGGGCTATGTACTCGTTCAAAAAAAAACACACACTAAAAGGTCCCTACAAGATAAAACAAGTAAACACCAAACTAATTGGAAGAACAGTTACAACAACCAACACTAGAGAAACTTACCGATGCAAGTGAAACTCGAACACGGAATCACCCTTCGGGTATACTCTACAAAGAATGGTCTGATGTCTATCTTAGGTACCGTGGTATACCCTCACAGTCACCTGTGTATGTCCCTAAAAAGATAGGCAACTAGGTTGCCAGTGCGCGAACAGTCACCAGGCGGGTACAGTCGAAATTCGGGTAGACCACAATGAGCAGGGTATCGAGCCTGAAACCTATCAAGGGTATCGAAATCAAGTGGTCTAGAAGACAAATGAGGACCTTGAATGTATTTGAGACCCACGAAGCTCCGTGGAAAATGCAATAGACAAAATCCCAAGACAAGCCCTCTATATGTGTTCTCCACTACGATTGGTCCAACTTTGGAGGGGTTATCATCGCTACCTTCCCACATGCGACCTTGTGTTTATCACCTATGTTAGAGGGGGGTCCTGCATAACTTTCATGATACTGGACTTTAACACTCCTTAACTCAGACTCCAATGTTTGATTTTAATGGCCTTGAAGAGTTTCCTCTCCAACCTAATTCAAGGCCCTAACCCTAAACTAGTTGGTTGACCCTACAAACATAAAAAGTCTAATGAATTTTAGATTTATCATTAACTTTTATGGATTGTCTTCAGTCAAAGGTTACGAAAGTGAAACTAGTGATGTTTCAAAGATGAAAGCAAAATAAACAGAAAGTTGGAAAGGAAAACCTTTACCTTACTCAACTCTTAAACAACTTTTCAAACTTAAATTTTTTTTCTAAGATCTTTGGACAACACACTCAAAGCAGGATTTCACTCGACTATGAGCTACTTATGATCTAAGTAAACTGTCAAGAACTTATGAAAGCAAAGAATTTTCCCTGTTACTAATGCAAAACAACACTTTTCAATCAATCAAAGAAATAAAATATTTTTTTTTATTTGAATGTTGACCAAGCAAAAAGGAAAAATATCAACAAGTCAAAACCAAGACAAACTTCTGGCCTAAGCGAAGATCACAAAAAGTCACTTTAAAAATCACACACAAGCAACTTAAAATTAGACTCTCGTACTTGTCTAAAAACCCTACAAAAGAAAATTTTGAGGAAAACTTCTAACTGAAAAAGAAAGATATTGTTGTGAACAAACCTAAGTCATTGACTGCTATGGAAGAGATCCAAAAACCTGAGAGGTATAAATCTTATCAAAGGAAAGGATGATTTCCCCACCTTCAACAAAAAATTTCTCCACAATCACACCACTGATAGTTCAACAACAAGTGTGTGCACGCGAGCTGTGTAACGTCAGAGAGCGTGTACACGCGTGATGGCCTTATACAGGCCACGTGTATCTCTGAAACTTTTAGGAAAAAATACAAGCAATCTAGCCCAGGCAAAGACCATTGATACTAAGAACCAAGATCTCTTGAAGACTCAGACACCTACTTTAACAGAAAAATGAAACCAAATCAAGGAAAACTTCATAGAACAAACCAATCTAAGGTGAAACCTAAGCTATCGAATGCAAACAACAAAGACTAGAAAGAGTTCTAGAAAACCCCTGAGAAGGAAAAATTACGATAGGGGAGAGGATGTCTGCCTCTTTAAAAACAATTTTTCAGGAATCATACATGTGACTGTCACTTCCTCAGCTAGCGTGTACACACAAGCTATGAGAATGCAGGGCATGGGTACACACGTGCATACCTTATACAGGCTGCGTGTATTTCTGTGGGTATTGAAGAAAAAATTTTATAGTCAAGCAAAGAAACAAAGATAACTGGTATGGAAGACCAAAATCTCTGTTAGCTCAAACTTTTGCAAAAACTTTAAAAATAGGAAAATGAAACCAGTTCTTAAAAATACCCAAAAAGATCCCCAGGAACCCTAGAGATCTCCCCAATATGGTCGCCAATTCTTTCGTGAGTGGGAAATCCCTCTACAGACTATCATCTAGGGTTAAATTATGCATGTAGAAAATACCTAAAGAATCCTATTTTCTACCGTCGTCCCAGACCTAATCCCCATTATTATTAAGAAACTACGTAGTTAAGCGAGTGTACCTTATTTTTGACGTTTGATATCGATCCTTATTCACACTTGATTTCTCTTTGACTGCAGCTCTCCTCTATGGCTGAACTGAATTCACACAAGATACAAAACAAACTCTACATGCATTTGATCTAAATATTAATGGGTTAGAGATTCAAACATGTATGCAATAAACTATGAACACCTCATATGGAGGGACGAGAAAAATACTTCTTTATTACCAACTTTAATAAATCAACTTACAATGTCGACGCTGGCCACTGCTCCGCGAACCTGGTCCTGGGATCCTCTTCAACTGTCCTCCAACTTATTTTCTTTGTATCTTTTCTTGCACAAGGATAGCTAAAGGGTTGGGACAAAGGGAATGTGAAAATGGGTATAATTTCTTTACTATGATTCTCTTCTTTTCAAATGGGACCCCTAACCCTTCTTTTATAGGCTATAAGAAGCTAGGTATTTGGTCGAACCCTTGGCCATGCATGGCCGGAAGGTTTAGTTAACTCACCCAAAGCTGTGTGTTCCGTCAACAACTTTCCTTTTTCCATGATTTTGTAGGTACATACGGGTTGTTTTAGGTCAGCTAGCGTGTACACACATGCAGTAATGGAGTAGGGCGCGTGGGCCTTTATAAAAGAGGTTTTTAAGAAGAGTTTTTCAGTAGTGTTTTGGAAAAGAAGGAATCTGAGATGGCCTGATGATAGGTAAGCATGTTTGGTGAAAATTAGGGTTATAACAGAGAGGAGGGCCATGTGGTGAAATATTAGAAGAAGACACGTGGCCCAATCAAATGGGTGACATGTGTCACATTCTAAGTGGAATTCCAATCATCTAAAGGTTCGTAACTCACTGACACACTGCACAGATCCCAAGTGTCCACATCATTCTTTGTGACTTCAGTAGGCCATGCCACTTCGAGACTTCGCGCCTTTGGGCTTCATAATATTTTACACTTACATTCCTCAACTCTCCTGAACTCTGAACTAATTTACTTTCTGGGGTCCACATAGTACAACTTCCAACAATTAAGGTGTTGGCACATGGCATGTCTAGGAAAGGTCCATGTCACCACTAGTGGCGTCATCATGCCATGCCATTTGTGTTCCTCATCTTTGGGAATTTTCACACTAGCATAGTCCAACGGTGAACACTCCCCCCCCCCTGGGTCTACGGTGTAGATTATCTTCGAGACTTCAGAACTTTGGGCTTCATCCCCTATTACTCTTATAAGCCATAAATTTTACTGAATTCACGAAGTCCAAATGACTTGGATATTAACCTTCATGCACTTTTCTCTAGATTTGAAGGTTGTAAAGAATCCTCCTTCTCTAAAACAGATCATACTATCCAATCACTATGGATTTTGTGGTTTCTTTCTCTGTGTCCATTTCTTAAACAGTTACACCTCTTGTGCTTTTGAACACAGTCCAAGTGTTCTCTCAATTTCCTTCTGGCACTCTGCACATCAAAATTCTATGGATTTTTTACTTTGAATTCGTCATTCGTGGCCCATCGAGGTTCAGTGTTGAAACCATGGATATAAACTTGAATTTTGTCCATTTCGAAAACAATTATTTTCCAAACACTTTTCTTCAACTTCCACTAACATGGACCATCCAGGATCAGTGTTGAAACCATGGCTCTGATACCATTTTAAAATGTCCCCATCCACCAATAGGCCATGCGACATTACCCCCAAGACTATTTTAACAACATTATATCTTGATTTCAAGATACACATCATACAGAGAACAAAGATTTGGTACTTATATTTTAATAGATGACCACCAACTGCATGCAGACCTCCCATGAACCTCCTAGCCTTAAACCACGCTACTCATCATGCTCAACAGTGGGTCACCCTCGAGTTGGGACTAAAATCCACTGGGAAAGGGATTCCTAGGCTTGGCAAAGGCAACAGGAAAATCACACAGATCCACAAGAACGACTTCCCCCCAATAGCCATATCACATTAATAGCCTACAACCTCTCATTCCCCATATGCCTGTCCCACCCCAGGAAGTGTTCCCCTTCTCTGCTCAACAGTCCTTTGGATGCCCCACTTCCATTCCATGGCTTCAACAACATGTCAGATAGGAATTCTCAGAGAACTATAGCTGTCATTGGGCTCCCTCTGGTAAAATCACTTCCCCAACAACCTCTCTCGCCTGGAGAGATTTTTTACATGCCTGACAACCTGCTTCTTCATTCCATATCCTAAGTCAATTAAAGTAAGGGTGATGGAAACAACAAATATCGATATAGATTAGATGGTGGAAACAAGCCACACTCAATCAAGAAACTGTGTGGTCAACAACAATAAACGGTTAAGGCATGGTACAACCCAGGAAATGTATAGGTGTGTTGTGCTTCACAGGAAAAGTATGGGGTAGCTCAAAGTGCCTACAGGCTCCAGGGTGTGTGAATGATGTACGGGTCAACGATGAAGGCAATGGCTCTCTCCATGAATCAGTGGTGAATTGGGTGAGATGACAGACTAGGAAGATTGGTGATAGTCGTGAGAATGGTGAGAGAACCCCCAATGAGCTGGATTTCCTAGCTATAAACTGCATGTGCCCAGTTTGACACATGTCTTCCTAAAGCTACACGAGATCCACTTAGCACTCATTCCCTTTCCCCCAGGAACTTAGGACAACACAGATTATGTCAACATTAACCTTTTGGAAATAATAATATAATATTATCCCTTTAGAGGTAATCCCTCTAGCTTATCCCCTAATCTTAGACACTTAGCCCCTTCCCTTACTCTACCTAGTGGAGCTTAGTCCCCGATAACTCTTTCTCCATGGTCATTCTACACCCAGTGGTGTAATTTTATTAATGATGTGTGTATTTTCATATACAAAATCAGGCTCATTGGCCTTAGCATCTAGGCTCTTCCGCCTAATAAACACATAAGTCTTCCAGCTTATAAAAACTTGGATCACCAGCCTATAAAAATAATTACAATTCAGTAGGAGATCATCCTTGGGGTGTTACAGGATTATTCTCTTCATCCTGATCGAAGTAGTACAGATCATTTTCAAGAAACAAAATTTCCTGTGGTCCCGACCTTTCCCTGACAACCTTATTTCACACCCATATCATTTTTTTCCTCTTCTCACACTGAACATAGTCATATATATAACTTTTCACCCTTTTTTCTATGGACCAACTCCCCCTCCTCAGTTCCCCTCCTATCCCCATTGCCAACAATCGCAACCAAGAATTCCTTCAATCCCTGCAAGACGAATCCAAACAGTGCAAGCTCGACTTCTAGCAAATGACCTCTGAAATTTCTTCTGCCAAGACTCGATTGGGAATCCTTGATGCCCAATTTACTGATGTTAAGGGTGGTTTGAGCTGTATTAAGAGCGACTTAGCCTCCCTCACCCAATGGAAAAAATATTCCCTTGTTTCTCCCTACCTTGACCCCCCTTCCCATTTTGAAGGTGATAAATCCTCCCATAATATGCACCTTCATTCTAACTCCCCTCCTCATGACCCCCGTCTTCCCCGATTTGAAGTGAAAAAAAATGATGGCTCAGGTTGGGTCACTCAAATAGAACATTATTTCTCCCTGCATGAAATTACAAATGATTTGTCCAAATTTTGTTATGGTGTCCTCTATTTGGATCTGGAACATTGGCAATAATGAAAATGGCATAGAAAGACACTCCAGGGGTATGTTTCTTGGACACAATTTGTGGTTGAGTTATATGAATGCTTTGAAACTAACACTCACTATCTAGGCCATTTGACCAAGTTGAAAACATATGGAACAGTGGAAGAATTTATATATATCTTTGAAGAATTGGATTTCAGAACGGAGGGTGTGTCCAATGATTTTTTCAGGGAATGTTTTATCAATGGCCTCAAAGACGAGATTCTAGCCCACGTCCTCATGGATTTCCCTCAAAATTGGTTGGAGGCTACTCAACGTGATAAGGAATCTCAACAGATTGTTTTAACCAGACACAAAAAACTTCCTTTATTCCTCCCACTCACCCTACCAACCCAACTCCTCATCCTGCTCCTCTCAAGATCTAGAAATTAACTTAGGCTGAAATGCTTAAACACCAACTGAATGACCTTTCTTATAATTGTGATGACAAAAAACTTTTGGGGAACAAGTGTAAGGAACAAAATTTGTTTATGGCCATCTCTAAGGATTTTTATGAAGAAGAGGTAGATAACCCCCCTATTGCAGAATTACATGATCGAACTGATATTACTCCGCCATCTGATCCACCCGAAGTAGAACCGATCATTTCAATGAATGCTCTCAGTGGATTCTCCTCTCCTCAAACCATTAATCCCATTGGTTACATTAAGAACAAAAAGGTAATCATCTTAATTGATAGTGGAAGAACCCATAATTTTATTCATCATCGTATTTCCCAAGAAACCCATTGCTATGTCCATGCAGTCAATAAATTTCAAATCATGATTTTCAATGGAGGTTCCATGAAATGTGGTGGGTGTTCTAAAAATGTATGTCTCCAAATTGGGAAGTACAACCTGAAATATCATATGTTTTCTATAGACATGGGTGGTTGTGATATTTTTCTTGGTGCAAAATGGTTATGCACTCTTGGTCCCATCCTCATGGATTTTAAGGAATTAACCATGCAATTCCAGCAGGAATACCAATAGTACAAGTTCCAAGGAATCATAGTCAGCTCCCCTGATATCATCAATTCTCATCGAATGGAAAATCTCCTCAAAAAAGGTAATTCCAACATCATTTCCCAACTCCTTGATATTCAAGCCATTGAGACACATTCGGTTCATCCTAACCTCCAATGTCTCGTCTCCAAACACCAAGCTATTTTTCCCAACCCCCAGGGACTTCCTCCTTCTTGTGGTGTTCATGATCATTCCATTCCTCTCATCCCAGGTAGTCTTCTTCCCAATGTTCACCCTTATCGTCATCTATTTTCCAAAAAGAATGAAATTGAGAAAAAATTTCAAGAATTGCTAACTGCAAGTGTTATTTTCCCTAGTACCAACCCCTATTCCTCTCTCGTTTTCATGGTACTCAAGAAATAAGGTGTTTGGTGCAAGTGTCTAGACTTCCGTGCCATCAGTTAGCTCACCATCAAAGAAAAAATTATCATTCCTGTCATTAATGATCTATTGGATGAATTAAGTGTTGCCCAGTACTTTACTAAACTTGCTCCTTGATATGGCTACCACCAGATCGACATGAAAAAAGAAGACATTTCCAAGACTTCTTTTCCCACTTATGAGGGTCACTATGAGTTCTTGGTCATGCCCTTTGGCCTTTGTAATGCCCCATAAACTTTCCAAAGTCTCATGAATCATGTCTTTTGTCCTTTTCTCTGTCATTTTGACTTAGTTTTCTTTGATGATATTCTCATCTATAGTAAAACCTGGACATAACATCTTACTCATGTGGATAAAGTTCTTCATCTACTCTCTAACCACCAACGTTTTCTCAAACAATCTAAATTTCCTTTTTGAGCATCGAAAGTCAAGTACTTGGGTCATATTGTTGGAAAGGAAGGTGTCATGGTGGATCCTAAGACGATTGAAGCTATGCAGGATTGGTCTCTCCCCAAGACTCTCAAAAGCTTGTGTGGTTTTATGGGTTTCACATGATATTATCACAAGTTTGTTAAGAATTATGGAAATATTGCAGTACCTATCACTGCTCTTCTTAAAAATAATTATTTCATTTGGACTCCATTAGTTGATCATGCCTTTCAAGCCTTGAAGGAGGCCATGTGCACCACTCATATCCTAGCGCTTCCTGAATTAAAATATACCTTTGTCCTATAATGTGATGCTTCTAGGAGAGGAATTTGAGAATTCCTTATGCAATATGATCGGACTTTGGCCTTTACTAGCAAACAACTATCAGAGAGACATTTGGGACAATCAATCTATGAAAAGGGAATGTTGGTTATTCTACATGTAGTAGATCTATGGTGCCCTTATCTATTGGGAAAATGTTTCCAAATTAAGACAAACCATTAGAGCCTTAAGTATTTTCTGGAGTAACATCCTTCCTCCCTGGAGAAACAAAAATCGGTGACTAAATTATTTGGATATGATTATGAGATCATCCACAAGAAAGACAAAGACAATGTGGTTGTTGATGCTCTTTCCCATAAATATGAAGATGAAGGGTCTCTTTTTTCCTTCTCCTTCATTGTACCATAGTGGCTCCAAGTGGTTCACCATGAATGGCTACACGATCCCAAAATTCCGCATTTGATTCAACAATTGCAAGTCAATGCTCCAATTTCCCCATGGTACTCTTGGAAAAATGATGAGATTCACTACAAAGGTCGTCTATATTTAAGTCAACAATCACAACTTAAATCCACAGTACTTTCTGAGCTTCATGCTACACCCTTAGTTGGGCACTTAGGGTTTACCAAAACCTATGAATGGGTCAAATGCTCTTTTTTGGGGGATGGTATGAAACATGATGTTTTCACTTTTTGTGGAAGAATTTGATGTGTGTCAACACAACAAGGGAGAATAAATCAAAGAACCTGGCACACTCCAACCACTTCTAATTCCACCCGCTATTTGGAGAGATATTTCTATGGATTTCATTGTTGGCTTACCTAAATCAAGCAATAAGTTTGTTATCATGGTGGTAGTTGATTGACTTTTAAAGTATGCTCATTTATGTTCTCTTCAACACATATTTATCTCCTCCACGGTGGCTCAACGTTTCATGGATCATGTATTCAAGCTTCATGTCATGCCTCATTCTATTATTTTTTATAGATATCCCACTTTCACCAACAATTTTTGGCAAGAACCATTCCGACTACATGGCACCCAGTTGCATCTCAACATCGCCTATCATCTGCAGGCTAATGGTCAAACTAAAGTTGTCAAAAAATGTTTGAAAACATATTTTAGGTGTTTTTCATATGAAAGATAGAATCAGTGGGCTCAATGGTTACCTATAGTTGAATGGTGGTACAACACTTCTTACCATACAACAATTCACATGACTCATTTTGAAGCAGTATATGGACATAATCCACCTTTAGTTATTTCATACATGCCCAGTGTCTCGAAGGTCCATGCAGTTGACCAAACTTTTATAGTTCAAGAAGCTATTATACGTACCCTCAAAGATAAATTGGTCATGGCTCAGAATTGCATGAAGCAACAAGTAGATCATGGTCGCTCCAAATGTCAATTTGTTGAAGGGGACTAGGTGTTTCTTCAACTACAACCTTACAAGAAGACTTCACTCAAGGAAGACAATTTTCAGAAAACGGTGCCCAAATTGTATGGTCCTTATACAGTTCTCAAGTGTGTGGGACAAGTGGCCTATCAGTTATCCTTGCCTAGACATTCTAAGATCCATCATGTTTTTCATGTCTCCTTCTTGAAGAAGGTGATTGGCATTAAGTGCCAAACTCAAACCAATATTGATGAGTTGGATGAAGAAGGATCCATCTAGTTATAGACAGAAGTAGTCTTAGACCAATGTGAGCATCATCTTCGTCAATGCACCATCAAGGAAGAGTTAGTTTAGTGGAAATATACAACTCTAGCCGATGCCACCTGGGATCCAGCTACCATTCTGAAACAATTTTCTCATCTCAAGACTTGAGGACAAAGTTGTTTTTAAGGGGGAATGCATGTTAGGGACCTAACCTCCCTAACCCCTCATGTAGGTAGAATAATATATTTTCCATGTAATAAATGAAAATATTAATAAGGTCAAGCAATAAGGAAGATTAAGTCAAATGTAATAAGACCTAATACAAGCTTATGCTTCTAGAAATATCTTCCTCTAGATTGTTCTCTTGGTAGATATATTTAATATAAATAGGAGTCAAGGGAATGAGAAGTTTTTGTCTTCAGAATTATTTTAATATCTCTCTACTCTGCTAGAGGTATCCCCCTTAAACAGGCAAGTGAACATTGTTTCCTATCAATAATGGTATAGTTTTTGTGTTGTGATTCCATATAGTTTCTTGTTCCATTGTTTCTCTTTGTAGTACCTTCATTTTTTGTTGCTATTTCTCTGCAATATTTCTCCTTTATGCTCATATAATAGATCTGGTACCTTACAAACCTCATAGGGGCCGACAAGCCTTTTGGTGTTTCATCTCCTATGGTTAGGTTTTTGGATGTTTAGGGTTTCCTCATTGCTTCTTTATGATAGAAAGGCCTTTTGACCTCATTGAAATGCACTCTGGAAAATGAACGTAGATTTCACATCTCTTCTCTGAGATAGGCTACCACCATTCGAGCGATTTTGTTCCATTCTGCATTTTCAGAATTCAAAACATTTCATATATTAATAGAAGTTAGGTTTCATTGTATCTCTATGATGTTTTGTTATATCTATGTATTTCATTTAATTTCATTTATAAATCTTGAGTAGTGGCATCAGAGTAGTTTGCCTTTTATATGTTTCTTTGTGCATGTCCCCAATGAGGTTAGGGTATAAGGATTTGGGACTTGAACTATTTGAGGCTTTGGAGGACCATCCTCGTCGACCCAATGACCTCCCTTGGTGGAAGAAAATATAGGTGATGGAGCAATATATCCTATTAAACTATTTCTTAAGGAAGCCTTCATGAAAGAAACAAATGAGATGATGGATAATTTTTCTCAAATCTTTCAACGACTGCCAACAGTTGACGCATCTTCATCAAGCGACCACTTTGGAGGCATCACCCCCTTCAAGTTACAAGTTAGTTTTGATATTCCTATATTTTAAGGTCAAATATATGCAAATGCTCTAGATAAATGGGAAACTAATCAAGGCATTGTTGCTTGGTGGTTTCAGCTTTGCATAAACTATGTTGTCAATGCCATTCATGAATGTGTTCAACGATATGTGTGGCTAAGGTTTGTTTAAAATCGAAGATTATTTGAAGACCATTGTCATGGATAATTGGTAATTAAAAGAAGGTCAAAAAGGCTTTGGCCAAAGATTCAAAAGTCGCATGGGACCTTGATTTTTCGTCTACATACCACTTGGTTGATGGGCCAGTGAGTGTGTGTTGAAATAAACTTAATCAGACGGAGTCGTCCATAATGTTGTTGGAAGAGCACCATAAGTGGAAGGTCATGACATGGTTGGTAGGGTCGTCTCCTGCCTTTCCTTCAAACTTGGGGATGTCGGAAGGTAGTTTGGTGGGCATTGTAGGCCATGTGGGGTCATGCAATATAAGATCATTTGTGATCTTACTCAGATCCGAGATGTTGAGAGAAGCCAAGTATGGCATCTGGAGTGGTGGTGGAGGGTTAGTTCCAGCCATGGTGTGAGTGTTGTGTGTACCTGACCTGTGAGGGGGGTTAGGTGGGGTTGTACTTCCCCCTTGGGAAGAAGTTTCCCCCCCGCTTCCATGTAAAGGAGAGTGAGTGGACGATTGAATTTGGGAAGTGTACCCAAGTAATGTGGAGCCAAGAAAATTTGATCCCAAGATAGTAGCACTCACAGGGGTGTGAGACAGTGGATCTAATGAGTTGACAAGACTAGGAACTCCCCCTAGAATAGGATGGAGATTTAGCAAGCATCTGGAACGACGGGGATTCTGTGGGTCCCCTATGATGTCTGACTAGAAAAGTGAATGTGTGAAAATGGTAATGAGAACAATAAATGAACCAAAGTCTTTTTTTATAATTTTTGGACCTTCACAATATATCTCATGATCATATGTAATCACAAGAGCATAATACATAAATCAATTGACAAAGAAACATACATGTGGGTAGGTAGTTTTTTGTCTGTGTGGAAGAACAAAGAAACAAATTCTTGTGTCCTAAAAAGACGTAACTTCCTTCCTCTCAAATAGCACTGGACCTTCCAATAGCACTCAAAAGTGGGGTCTGAAGACACTGGAAGAGGAACTAGTGAATGATTAAATAATCAGTTATAATGAGGGGTAGAGGGTGCATATCCCGAAAGAACTGGTGATATTTCCCAATATATAGACAAAATCCAATCAAGGTGCAATTACAGCCCACAATTGCCACCTGGGTAGATGTCCTAAAAATTTGGTCGCTAGGTACCTCGGTAAAAGTGTGGCATTTAGATTTTTGGCCTCATAAATGGGTCATGGGTTGGATCCTGTCCAAGAGGTGGGTGCCTCAAGGGGGGACGCATAGAACAAATGGACCTCGACCTTCGACCCTTCACAGGTATCTCCCTGCCTTATGGTGTTAGGAACACTTGACTTGGAGGATTTAAAGTTCCCTATTTGACAACTTCTACTATTTGAAGATGTGAGAACTAGATAACGGGGAGTTATTTGGATGGCTATCCCTGAAATCCTACCTAGTTTTAAAAAACTCTTTTGGCACCTCCTGTGGAGGAAAACTTAGTGAGTTTTTAGAAAACTTTTAGATTTGGTTGTTCGAGAGATTGCGGGTGTGAACCAATCTCGTTGAAATTAAGTGGGAGTGGATGGTCTCGTCAAAAAAAGGGTGGGGCATTTCGTAATCCCTTTAGAGGAAACCTACTTCAACCTCCACAATTCTAGAAGAAACTATGTGAGTGAGTAGTGACTTTGTGTGTGAACAAGTGAAAGTGTGCCAATTTTTTAATAAGTTAGGTGTCACCTTGCTACATGTGGACTTCATGTGGTCCTTACAAGTCTTGATTACCTGATTTACTAAATGCCATTGGTACAACCTTGTGGAATTTTAAAGTCCCTAGAGAACTAGCATGTGGACATATGGGTCCTTACCAATCCTTTAACTCCCTAGTGTGATTTAATCTAATAAAGCTTCAAAAACTATCCTATATTGTGGACATGTGGGCATGTATGGGCCCATTACAAAACCTTTAAACTTCCCTAGTGATGTAATCTAAGAAAGTAGATTCAAAACTATCCTATCTTTGTAGCATGTGGGCATGTATGGGCCCTTACAAATTTAAGATGTGTTTGAAAAATAAATTAAGAGGAGTCCTGAGAGGGTTGTTCTCCTCTCCTAAAGATTTTTTATTTTAAGGGAGATGAAATTTCCCCTCAATCATTTTTCTGATTCTCAAGATCGCTCTATGGCGCGAGAGAAGAGCATACTCAATAATTGACATTCAATTTCTGGTCCCAATGCAATTTTTATTATATGTGATACAAAATGATTCCAACTTAACTTTACTCAAAGCAAGCCATCCATGTGGAAAAATGAAAGTAAAAAGAGGATAAATATGGTTTTTAACCTCTAAGTGCCTATGTTTTGACTAACCCTTCATGTGGAGAGGGAATCTAAGTGTGGTGCATATTACAATTTTCATATAATCAAGCTTAAGAAGGCTATGGTCCTTCAACATATCATAAAAACCCTTACAATGTGTGAATTTCTGGACAGATGTGCAGGTCACAGAGTAGACAGAGGCGCATGTGGCACCAATGCACAAATAAAAAATGACCTTTTGGCACAGGTGTTACACATGATTTTGGTCATCTTGGTGATGTATTAACAATGGTGTATTCAGGCTCCCAACAAGGACTTTTTGCCTGAGAAAAGTGGATCTTGTCTCCTTCCAGAAACATATTTTCAAAGTGAGTTCGCAGGCTGCATATGACCTAGGGTGTGAGAATGCCTCATTCTCACATGCCACCTTCATATAGGGTGCGAAATTCTCACAGTTTTCTCCATACACAGGGTGCAAACCTGTTTTCAAGCTTGGAAAAGAGAATATGTCTCGAGGGTTCTACAAGGGAATCTTCTAGAAAATGAGTTAGCATTCGTATAGTTGTCATTTTACTGACTTCTTAGATTTGATGGCATCAGCCTCATCCATGTAACCATCTCTCCTTCTCCTATATATTGAAAGGTTTCTCATGGAAAAGGTTAAGAAAGATTAATTGAAGAATTGGTGAAGGAATTGTGTGAAGAACCCTACTTAAACAGAAGCTTGGAGACTCTAGTTGGTTTATCAAGAGGAATTAGATCTTCTTCATGAAAATACAGAGCAAGTGTGTGTGTTGGAACAAAGGTTCACTAAAAGGAATCTTGTGACATCAAGGAAATTAGGTTCTATCTTCTACTTTCAATTAATATGATACAGCGACATGTCCCTTTCCCATAAAGTCATTCTTACTTTATTGTGTAATTCCTTGATCATATGCATAAGTTGACATTGAATATATTTTTCTATCTTCACTTTGGTTGGTTTGTGTTGTCTTGGAATTGACCTCACGAGAGCACCAAAGCGAAGCGGGAGCAACAGAGAACTAAGGAAGTGATACAAAGGTATGTCATTTGTTCCTCCTTACTAGCAGATTCAATGATTGCAACTTAGGGAAAGAGTCATGTCTTGTCCTGTTTTGTTATAGATCTAGGTGGATCTAGGGATATTTGTTAGTGTCTGCACCTACCGATTAGTCCTATAATAGTAGGTGCACAGAATGCGCTAAGAAACACAGTAAGTTTGGCGCACGTGCTCGGAATACGCACTTGTGGGTTAAAAAACCTGTGCACTTTCTGTTACATGACCGGGAAGAAAATTTCATATGAAATTTAGCTCAGCTCTGAATTTATCTTTTTTCATGTAGGCTTGGGCTAGTTATGGTTCCTTCAAGTTAAATAAACCAAAGAGAAGTGCTCAAACAACCCAAATGGGGAGGAAATTGATCCTATCCCCTGTGGAGTCGCCAATCTATTGTATCCTTTTCATCACCTAAATGAGCAAAAGAGGGACACTTACAAGTTCAGTTGGGTTAGCTAGACAAGACATAATTGAATGGAAGAGTTAGAAACATCAAGCACAATAAGAAAATAAACAACTAATCTAATAACAATAAAAGAAACTAAACTAATGTGCATAAGGGAAATAGAACAAAAGAAAGACCGATATTGATGCCACCAATGGATAGATTATATTAGTGGGAAAACATCAAAGAGAAAGGAAGGCTTATGGGTCCCCTCTTCCTCCAAGGGAGGGCTCTTGAACCCGCAATGATTGATCTCTTATTACAAATAACAAACTAAAATGAAATGGTGAATAAATCCAAAGCTCAATCACTCAAGAGGTGATGTGAATGGCCCAATGAAATGATGCTTATATGCTCCAATGAGGAAAGAGGTTCCTTGCAGGAGAGTAGAGGCAACATAATAATACAAATAGATTTTTGGAAATATAGTGCACCCATGGCCTCTTTTTATATCAAATCTTTGAGGCATTATCCAACCGGTCTTTAGTGTGAACAAGGGGCACTTCAGGGCACCTCTAGGTCTTTGACCAACCCCCACTCAGATTCATCTCAGATTGGGGGTCAAATCGACTTGGGAGATGAACCAGAAGTGGGTGGGAGATCGACCAGAATCATTAATGCATCGTTCTGAATTGTGCGTGAATTTTTGCATCCACAATCGTGCATCAAGCGCATGTGCACTTTTTCGGAGTTTTCAATTGGCGCATGTGCATGTGCTTCCTTTGCATTCTGAGCGCATGCTGATTTTATAACTGGTTGTATAGTTTTGGGCCCTTTGGAAATGAATTTTTTTAGCCATGGATGAACTAATAGGTGTTTGGAGATGTTGGATTCCTATAACCATTTGCAGATGAAATTTTAGTGATAACACTTTTATTGATGATGCAACTAGAAAAAATTGGGTTTATTGCATTCGAAAAAAATCTCATGTTTTTGATACTTTTATGAAATGGAAAGATTTAGTTGAGAATGAGACATGAAAAATGTTGAAGTGTCTTAGATCATACAATGGAGGTGAATATTGCAGGAAGGATTTTTATGATCATTGTTCATACCATGAGATTCATAGAGAGAAGACAGCTACAGCAACACCACAAGAAAATGGTGTGTCAAAAAGGATGAACATGGCAATCATGGAGCGTGCAAGGAGTATGAAATTGCATGTTGGTTTGCCCTTACAGTTCTAGGAAGATGTTGTACATATTGTTGTTTACTTAATAAATAGAGGACCTTCAAGTTATTTGGATGGTAGAATTCCAAAGGAGGTATGGACAAATAAAAAGGTAAACTATTATTTTTGAAGACTTTCTGTTGTGAATCATTTGTTCACACTAATAAAGAAAATAGAACAAAGCTTGAGGAAAAATCCAAGAGGTGTACCTTTATTGGATACGGTGTTAATGATTTTGGTTATCTCTTATGGGATTATGAAAATAACAAAATCATTAGGAGTAGAGATGTCATATTCAATGAGAAGGTCATGTACAAAGATTAGTTGAAGGGAAAGAAATAGGAAAAATAAAAACTAAAATACATAGTGCTTGATCAGATCACTGAAAAATAAATTCCAAAAGAACCAAAAAATCAAAATGTAAAACAACAAGAGAAGCAGGTACCTCAAACTCCTGCAAGTCCTGCGGGAAAAAGAGCATTGCAGAATAAATGAGTTTACAAGTTGAAGGCAGAAGATGGAGGAAAAAAGAAGTACAAGGATATACTTGTTGTAAAGGGGTTTGCACAAAACAAAGATATAGATTTTGATGAAATATTTTCTCATGTTGTTAAAATGACTTCAATTAGGACTATTTTAAGTCTTATGGAAGTAGAGGATTTGCATCTTGAATAGTTAGATGTAAAATAAATTTTTCTCCATGGGGATTTGGAGGAAGAGTTTATATGCAACAACCAAAGGGGTATGAGGTCAAAGAGAAGGAAAATTCGGTATGTAGGTTGAAGAAGAGCTTGTATGGCATAAAACAATATCCAAGGAAGTGGTATTTTAAGTTTAATAGGTTTATGATAGAGCAAGGTTATAGTAGATGTCATTATGATCATTGTGTTTATTTTAAAATGATAGAAAGTGGAAGCTATATTATCCTTATATTTTATGTATATGAAATGCTTGTTGTAGTGTCTAATATGCAGTATATACATGTTCTCAAGAAGAAATTGTCTATTTCATTTGAAATGAAGGATTTGGGTGCTACAAAGAAAATCCTTGGTATGAGAATAACGAGAGACATGAAAAATTGCAAATTGATATTGTCTTTGGGTGAGTACATAGAGAATGTGTTGGAGAGGTTTAAATGTAGAATGCAAAACCAGTTAATATACCTTTGTCTAGTCATTTCAAATTAACTAAGGAAATGTGTCCCAAGACACAGAAGGAGATAGAATACATGTCCTGGGTCCCTTATTAATCAACAATTGGCATCTTGATGTATGTGATGGTTTTCACAAGACCATATATTACATATGTAGTGGGAGTTGTGAGTAGGTATATGAACAATCTAGGTAAAGAACATTAGGAGGCACGAAAGTGGATTCTCAGGTCTTTGAGAGGTATTGTTACTCATGCATTATGTTTTGAAGGTTCAGACATTGTTCTATAGGTATATGTTGATTCATATATGGTAGGTGATAAAGATAGTAGGAGGAGCACCACAGGGTATGTTTTTACTATATGTGGAACAATAGTAAGTTGGATTTCGAAATTGAAAAAGGTTGCTTCACTTTCAACAATAGAGGTAGAGTATGTTGTTGCTATAGAGTCTAGTAAAGAGACAATTTGGTTATAGAGGTTTATGGAGGAATTGGAAAAGAAGAAGGACAATAGCAGGTTGTATTTTGATAGTGAGAGTGTCATTCATCTTGCAAAGAAATCATCCTTCCATTCGAAGACTAAGAATATACATCTCAAGTACCATTTCATACGATCTGTCTTGGAAGATGGACATTTGAAGTTGGAAAAGATACACTCTAGCCATAATCCTGCAAACATGTTAAATAAGGGAGTAACTAGGGAGAAACTCAATTCATTCTCAATTTTAGTTAGTCTTCAAGCATGAAGGTGAAGATGATAAATTTTCTAGGTCCAAGAAGGTTCATAGTCCAACAAATGCAACAATGGTGGAGTTGTTGAGATCAGACTGCAAGTGGGATATTTTTGGTTGTGGATAATGATTATCATCCTAATTTAAAGGTCTTTGTTTTAAGCCATGTTTATACCCCATGAAGAGTTTACACCCAAAAATAATTTAAACTCCTCCACATGGGGGAGTGGAGAGGGGGGTTACCCCCTCTACGGGGTCCGAGGGAAAACAACAGTTCCGGGGAAAATCCCTTGAAGGGAAAATTTCCTTGTAAATGTATATTGTAATTTCTTTATAAATATGGAGCATTCATTGTAAGATCACAGATCTGACATAGAAGCTATGCTAGGGTTTTTTTCCCTAGAACGAAACCTTCTTTTATGAGGGAAATGTACTGTGCCTATGTATCAATGTGAATATTGTATTCTGAGTGAGGAGATTGCGAGAGAAAGAAGACGAAGTTACAACGGGTGTGTTGTAGGTTGTATCTTTTAATTTTTCAGATAATAATAGGACCTGGAAATTTCTTTGGTGGATGTAGCCCAAGTTGGAACGAGTTCGATCAGACCAGGGTCCTTCTTAGGTTACCAACAAAAGGTACCATGTAGTCTAGAGTGTTGGCCTTTTCATATCCTCTGAAGAGAAGAAGTCTCACCTAAAGCGTTGCTGAGAAAGATAGATAGGGAAGGGTAGGGAAAAGACTTAAGAGGATACATAGAGCCTTCATGACTCATTCCTGATCTTGTGCAAGAGACATGAATAGATCTGAGACATACATGTGAAAGAATCGAACCTACTTACGTTGCGAGAAAGCATTTAAATGTAGAACCATCAAATAGAACTCATAATCCATAAGGAAATATTGTAATGCATAAGTAATCACAGAGAGACACATTATATTTGAAAATTTAGGTCCTTATTCATGTTATCTTCGGAATCTTTCTCTGATTATAGACTCAGAATTACATAGTAGTCCGCTATACAGACTCTTGGCTCTAGACTCAGGTCACAGAGCTCCAATTCTCAAAACTAATAGATCCCTTTCATTATAGACTCAAGACTTGACTTAGCTCGACTTACAACAATCATCAACAACTAACTTGACTAACCCAACCCAACCAACCAACCATTTTACAACTCGACCAAGTTGGGTTGTGTCTTCCTTCTCAACTTGCATGCTTTCTCATTCTATTGCAATCGTTTTTTGCTTAGCTGGCGTTGCATTGACTTTCACAACTTATTTATGTTTCTCTTTCTCTAGGCCTTTGATGAAGCTTGCACAAATCATGCTCAGTCAAAACTTACATGATTCCTTATCCAAAAAACTAAGGGCCCAACAGGCTCCGACCATAATCCTTGACTCGCCCTCGAGTCAAGTGCTTGGTTATTTCACATTTTCTAGGAGCATCTAGTATTTTTCCTTGACCTTCTTTTATTCTTCCTTGGGCTCTTTTGTTTCTTCTTTCTCTTCTTTTACCTCTTCAAATGAAGGGCCCAACTCTGGTACCAACTCTAAGGCTCACTTTTTCACTCCTTGAAAGATTGCAACTTTGTCTTGCCACTTCCTAGCAAGGAGTGATGCCTCGACAACAAACTGTTGGGTTGTTTCCTTGCTATTCGCCTTTGACTGGGACTCGACCAAGAAGTTCCCCTCATAATCTTTTGTTGCATCAACTTGATTCATTTTCATGTATACTATCTGAATAATAGGTCGGAAGTCACGCAACTCTTTCTTTGCTATGGACTGTGCCTCAAAGAGGGAATTCAGCTCATTTTCTGCCTCTTGAATTTGGTCGAATTTTTTTTGTTGTTCCATAGGGTCCATTGTGGCCACAAATTATTCATTCAACACCTGGATATTTGTGCACACCTCCTCCAAGACTTGGTTTCATCGAGTAAGGATGCCCATCCAGTCACTGACTTCCCTGAAGATTTTTTTTCATTCCACTGTGTGCTTTTGCAGTGATACTCAGGTGTTGTTACCTTGCAATATTATCTTCTGCATCTTCTCCTACACCTTCTGGGGTTGTTTCTCTACCTCTTGTTGGCCCTGTTGTAACTGTGTTTTTATCTTCTCAGCTTGAGTGGCGAGTTGTGTCCATTCTCCTTGTAGAAACTCAATCTAGTGTTATGTCTCCCCTGCATCACTTACCTCAAGTAATTCGGGCGCAACCTTTCAAATCTCCGTCCAGGATTCAACAAGTCTTTCTTGCAATTTTTCCATTTTATGTTGGACTTGGATTTTGTCATGCGCTTCCTATATCCTGCATGTTTTCATGACAAGATCTTCCTTTCTTGAAACCTCGACGAATCTCTCAGCCTCCTGGAGCCTTTGCTCTGATTGATCAATTGATGCTCTGATCAGTCCAAATAAGTGCGTCATTGGCCATTGTACGAGGTCAACAGAATAAGGAGCGACATCTCTAGGTGCTCGTGTCTACAGTGGAAGTCCACTAGCCATTGCATGCTCCGAACATGTCTCTACCTTCTCCTCTGTAGGTGGCCCTGGTGCAATCCTCAACCGTAAATATGAGGGAAAAAGAGTCAGAACCTTTGTTCTGGCTATGCAAAGTTGCATCAGGTCTATGCATTGCTAAGGGTCTCGAAGAACCCATTCCATTTTTTCACTCTCAGATGTCGTGCTTGGCCTGGGTGTTGATGTTGGTTCCCTCTGAGGCTCTGGTAGCTCCAACTCTCTTATTGCTTCTACTTCCTTCATTGTGGCATCTTGTATATCCTCACCATTGGCCGGTGAGGGGACTTGTTGTTTTATCTGGAAGTGCAGTGCCTCCATAGTGTGGGTATCTTTTCCTTGTGTCGAAATTTCAGGTTGTTGTTCCTCGGTGTCTGGATTCAAACCATTCAGCTTCGTGCTCTGCTCTAGTGCTTTGGGGTCTAGACCAAAAGCTTCTAATATTGGCTTAGGTAACTCTTGGGTTATTACAGGGAGTCCTCATTCTATTATGTCTGGCTGATCAAGCTGCATGGGCTCTAGGGTTGCAGTCTGGGGTGGACTGGTGGTGGCGGGGTTTGGTGATTGGGGTGGTGGTGGTGATGGAGGGTGCTCAGTGACGAGTGTGGATGGATATGTTTCAGGCTCCAAGTCATCCTGAATTTCAATGATAGTGGTGGCTTTGACCGTTTCTCGGGTGCGCAGAGTGGTTGATGCAAGGGGTTGTGGGTTCAAAGTTTTTTTCGATGAGACCCTGGTTTTGGGTCTCTTCACCAATGGTTCAATACCGAACACTACACCAAGGATCTGGTTAAACTATGCACCTGACAACATGGCATCGATTGGAAGCTAATGCAGGGATGGTCTTTTCTTCCACTCCAACTACTGCATCTCTTCGTCCTCCTCAGAGTCTGATTGTGCTTGAGCTTCTGGATTCTTCGGCTCTTGGCCCAAGCTCGGTCCTTCCCTTGCTCCTTTGTCTTTTTTCTTCAGCATCTCCATAGGTAGAATGTAATTCATTCCCGACTTGCAAAGATTTCATTTGAGTGCTGCCCATGACCTAACTTCCCTATCAAAGGCCTCCTCATCTAGATAGAACAACAACATCCTTTTGTGCAAATCTTCCCTGCTAACATGTCTCCGCCAGACAAATGTATGGTGTCGGTTCATGCTGAAAGCGATATTTCTCGTATTGCAGTTGAGGATCTCCTGTGGGATACACAACCTCTAGGTTGCATCTCTCATGCTGTTGTACCACTTATCAAATGTTGTGGCATTGAAGGCTGTATTCTCCAAATCTGGCCTGGACTACCATGGCTCAAACATCTTTGCCATGCACCCTTTGTCCAGTATCGTTGGTTGTCTTCCCACATGTGGATTCCATTTGAACATTGCAATTTCCACAAGTAGATATCCATAAGTGAAGGTTCATCCCTTCTCCTATGCCTCCTCACATGCCACTAGTAGTTCCTCTGACAGGTAACTACACTAATTAAACACTGCTCCATTCGTGCAAAAGTCAGCTATTGATAATGCATCTAGGGTGCATTCTCCCTTGTAGTATGATCTCATAACCTTGTTGGATATCATGTAACATCTAGTCTAGAATATCTCGGGTAGTATTAGTTCAATTACTGTTGTGCATCCTCCCCTCTTTGTGTTGAATTTCTCATACAGGTTGAGCTCGCCTTTCTTTTTCCCATGTTTACCGAGACCCTGGAATCCCTTTGACACATCCTCTCCTTCGGAGGATAGTTCAGTAATGTTTTGGATGTATTTAGCATGGATTGGATACCTATTATCAAACCATAGACTTATGTCATGCACCCTACTTATTAGAAATTTTGTGCACCATGCAACCTCACCAGTGGTACCGAAGACTGGTAGGTCTCTCAGGTTCATGATGGTCGAATTGAATAAATTGATGAAGTCTGATTTTGGCACAAATTGCATATCTCTAGTTCCATCTGAAGCCATCTACCAAAAGAAATATGTGTGCATCTAAGGGAACAAGATTGAATCCTTGAGATCAAGGTTAGGGCGTTTAACATGCTCCACTTTCCCTTTGAGATCTCCCATGACCTCAACCCGGGGGTCACAGGGCTCATCTAGTACCACTTCTTTTGACATGGCACTTCGTCTTGCTGTGTATCTCAACATTCAGACTTCTATGGCAAGACTGCAGATTTCAAAATGGTACAATCTAGTTTGCTCTACTGAATTTAGAAATGGCTATGCTTCTTTTGGAAATGATGCATTCTCGGGCGAGTTCTCAGGGCCTTATACTTGGCTTAACGGGAAAGTTTAGAAGTAAATGTTTTTCATCATGACTGTATGGATGCAACGGGGTTTGAGTTTTCCGACAAGACAATTTAACAAGTTAAATCCTATTGGGCGATTCTGGCATTTACTTATTTGCGTGAGTGGAATAGGGACGTGGGTGATTTCAGACCTTTCTGTTCGATGGGTGGGTATCCTAGATTGTATATCCCAGATTGTGACGACTTGAAGAGGTTCATACTAGATGAACTACATAAACGACCCTATACTGGTCATCCAAGATACCAGAAGATGATCACAGCCACCAAGAAACAATTCTATTGGCCTGGATTAAAGAAAGACATAGCTGAGTACCTAGCCAAATGCATAGAAAGCCAACAAGTAAAAGAATAACACCGACACCCAACAGGATTATTACAACCTCTACCAATCCCAGAATGGAAATGGGAAACCATCTCCATGGATTTCATCACCGGATTACCAACCTCGATCAAACAGAATGATTCCATCATGGTAGTGGTGGTTAAATTGAGCAAATCCACTCACTTTATCCCCGTCAAGCCAACTTGTAAGGCAATAGACATCGGCAACGTATTCCTGAAGGAGATATTTAAACTGCATGGTATGTCGAAAGAGATCGTGTCTGACAGAGACACGAAATTCACTTCCAACTTTTGGAAATCACTAATGGTAGGTTTAGAGACCAAGTTGTTGTTTAGCACCGCCTATTACCCTCAAACCGATGGACAGATGGAAAGAGTGAACCAAATACTAGAAGACATGCTAAGAATGCATGTAATGCATCAACCCAAGAAGTGGGAACACTACCTGCCACTTGTGGAATTCGCCTACAACAATGGGTACCAAGAATCCTTAAAGATGAGTCCCTTCAAAGTCCTCTATGGTAGGCCGTACAACAGTCCTGTCAACTAGAGTAATCTCATAAACATAATTTATTTTGGACCCGACATGTTAAAAGAAATGGAACAGCAAGTGACTCAGATAAAACAAAACCCAAAGGTTGCTAAGGACCGACAGAAAAGCTACGTCGACCAAAAGAGAACCCCAACAGAGTTCAAGACGGGAGACCATGTATATCTCAGAGTTAGGCCCAGAAAGAGTTCTCTAAAAATGGGAGCTTGTGCCAAGTTGGCAGCTCAGTATTGTGGACCCTTTGAAGTTATCGATAGAGAGGGACCTGTATCCTATAGGCTAGCACTTCCTCCCACAGTAAAAGCACATAATGTTTTCCATGTTTCATTATTGAAGAAATATGTACATGATTCTAATCATATAATTGACTGGTCTATGATCCAGGTGGAACCGAAGGGAGAATTCCTACCAGAACCTCAATGCATACTGGACAGAAAGGAAACCCCACTCCAGAACTGAACCATTGCATAGGTCAAGGTGCAGTGGAGACATATTGTCCCAGATGAAGCTACATGGGAATTGGAGGATTCCATGAAACAGGCATATCCGATTTTGTTTACCTCTATACATACATGTCATATTGATAGATAGAACATCGAGGGCGATGATCCTTTAAGGTGGAGGGAATTGTAACACCCTGTTTCCCCCAACCTGTAAAAATAACTATACTGGCCAAGAACTATGGAAAACTTAAAGATGTGAATCTGTGATTTGAATGGACCTTAGTAGAAGGTCGATGAATGTAAATAATGTTATGAATATATGTTACAGGACTACTGAGAGGGGTATATGATGAAAAAGATACCATGATGGCTAAATAAAGGTGGTGGAAGGCACTTGGAATGGTGGTGTTAACTTCCACCAAACCAAACTGTATTTGGTCTTCACTGGCCCGAAGAACCGAGAGCGTCTCCCTGGCCCCGAAATGAATTACTCGCCAGGTTGGTAGGTGAAGAGGCTCCTCATGAGTTAATGAGGGATGGGGATGAACCACCCATCTATGGAAGCCTCAAACCTAACCACTGTGGGGAAGTTCATGCCATACGCAACCTCGCTTGAAAAAGAAAAGGAAGGAAAGAGGTGTGGTAAGGGAGTCAGTCGCGACAGGGATCGCAAGAGGGGAGAAATCGGAGGAACTCTTGAATAATATATAGAGTAATTGATGAACAGAGAATAAGGGGAGTAACCTTCATCCTCTGATGAACAGAGACTCAGTCTCACAACATCGTGGTCTAGCTCGGGGGTGGCCAGTGGTAAATCTATTCGGAGTCGCTAAGCCTACGGTTGGGTGGAAACGAGCACCCTCTCAGCAGTTGCATCACACCTGATGTTTTTCTGATAAGTGTTATATCTTGTATCTTAAATTTAAATATTCTGACATGTATGCTCATGGTTTTTGAAATTATGAATGATTTCAGTATGAAACTGTTTGTATGGTGTTTTGATCAGAAATGTTGGTTGCATGCTTATATTGGAAAGACCACATATGAATTACGTATGTATTTATATTTATATATATGTATATGCTGAATGGATTAAGTGTTCAAGTCATCTCTCATGAAATTTACTACCTTATTTGTCTCAAGTAATGCCCTGAATAGATCTCCCCATAGGGACACCCTTGTTAAAGTTTACCCAAGAATTTGCCGGAGGATTTTATGGTGTAAGTCTGAAAAACCTTATAAGAGAGAAAATGGTCCTCTTAGACTTAGGACATTTTGGTGTTTCGGTGGCCGGTGTACCTAAGTGTGAGTTCCCTTGTACTCGCAAGTCTCGAAACCCCTATTTGCGAAATCCTGAAATGACAGCATGTGGATGGGTTAGAACATTTCAGTGTTTCGACACCCGAGGTACCTAAGTATGAATTTCCTTGTACTCGCAAGTCTTGAAACCCCGACTTGCGAAGTCCCAAAATGATAGCATTCAGATGAGTTATGATATTTCATCATTTTGGTACACGGAATAACCAAGGGTGAGATCCTTGTACTCGCCAGTCCCAAAATCCCGACCCTCGAAAGTTCAATGGGTGAAATCCCAAAATAGGTGAGCAGGTTCAAGAGTTGGTATTTTGGAGTTTCCGCTACCGAAAGATCTAGGTGCGAGGCCTCCTGTCTGTGCACATCATGAGACTCTGATTCAAAAAAACCCTGAATTGGATCAGCATGGGTAAGTATTGATGTTTGGCATTTTGAGAACCGGGATAATCAAGGATAAGTTCCCTCGTACCTACTAGTTGCAAAATCTCGAACTGCGAAACCCTGAATTTGGCTGAGTGTATGATGAGTAGGTGTATTGTCTTTTCAGTATTCGGGTAGTCGAGGAGTATGAATCTTTGACCTCTTGTATCGCGAGGTTCTGATATACAAAACCGCGACTCGCAGAATCCCGAATTGGCATAGTGTGACTTGGTTTTACATTTCATCATTTCGGTACCTGGAACAACCCAAGGGTAAGTTTCCCTTGTACTCGCAAGTCCCAAAATCCTGACTTGTGAATCCCTGAAAAGATAGAGTGTGGAGAAGTTATTATACTTTGATATTTCAACACCCAGGGTACCTAAGTGCGGGCCCCACGTATTCGCCAGTCTTGAAACCCTGATTAGCAAAATCTCGCTAGAGAAAACCCTGAAATAGTGGAGTATGTTTAGAGATTTTGATGACTCAGAGTTTTCAGCTTCTGGGAAACCTAGGAGCGCAACCCCTTGTTCTCAAATAACGTGAAATCCTGAAAGGAGAAATGCCAAAATGTAGAGACCGAATTTTAAGTCGCCTATTAAATCTCATAAATTTAAACATTAAGATTATTCAGCATAAGAAATAAGTAATTTATTTCAACATAAGCATATAATAAGCATAAATTAATTAACGAACAACAATCTAATGAATTACATAACAGAATATAGATACCTCTTGGTGATGCTAATTCCCACTGATATGGTTCTCTGTCCTCTCTGCTGCTTTGTCCAGCCTGCTACTTTGACCAAACCCTGCCCAAACTGACTAACCACCCAACCAGCTAGGAGTAGCCTACCCATCTCCCTAGCTCTAGGATACCGTAAGGAATCCTAGCCCCCGTGCCCAAAACCCCCAGCAACCCAGTGCCCCTGTAATGGTTCACCAAAACCCCAAAACCAAACTCCTCAAAAACCAGAAAGATATCCCCCAATCGTCCATAGAAATATAGAACTCCTCCCTCATATTGCTCCTCCCCCCT
Organism: Picea engelmannii; assembly: GCA_009831015.1. NCBI lineage: Eukaryota > Viridiplantae > Streptophyta > Pinopsida > Pinales > Pinaceae > Picea > Picea engelmannii. The sequence goes on along the minus strand of ML797190.1, from coordinate 36,450 downwards.
AATATTTCATAAAATATCTCCCGTAGGACTCTTCCCCATCATATCTCCCCCCTCATTCACCGATTCCCTATCCTCCATTAATTACCTTATCCTCCCCATTATTACCTTATCCCCTCCTTTATTATCTTATCCTTTCCTTTATTATATTATCCTTAACATGTCATGCGTAAAGTTTCATAATGATTAAATTAAAGTTATTAAGCCCCTTAATGCTTTACCTAAATCATTGAATGTGTTAAGTAATCAATCAATTAATTAATTAATCAAGCAATAGTTATAACAATTAATTAATAAATAAATAAATAATTAATAGTATTAATACTAATCATTGTTTAACTAAAACCATATTAGGACAATTAATTTTCTAATTAATTATACTTAATAATACCTATGCAACTATTTAACCGGGGTTGTTACATACACCCACCCTTCAGGAAACTTCGTCCCAAAGTTAAGGTATCTCATGATACAAAGGAAAAGAAACATGGTTCACACATTCATAACAATTAACCGACATTATTAGTAAGTAAGCCAAGAAAACTCATACATACTAGTGTACATGTACAAGAAATGCATGTGTATCTAGTACATACAAGTCTCGTGCATGTACTAATAATCAATAACTATCACCCTTATAGTAATTTATGTATGCATCCAATCCAATCAACAAGACTAGTCTTTTATAAAAGACAATAAACCAATCAAATGTTTGTGAAATCCTTTAATTACAATTATCTATTTCAACAATTTTATTTAGACAACTGTGGTTTAGTTACGTAATTATGAATATTCATATATACACATTTTCTTTTCAGAAGGAAAAAAAACAATAAATTCCACCATCAGACAAATCTCCATACTTTCTCAACTATTTCTACTCATCCTTCCTCCCTAACTTACTTACATCTTCATTCCTAGCCTTCCTCTACTGGACTATCTTGGAGCGTCAACTATATTGACCTAACTCCAAATAGAACCCATAAGCGGAAGTGTCACTATCTCGACCAAGCTTCCCTAGCAGGCAACTGACAGTCATCATCACACGTCTAGGGGAGCATGAGCTAACATCGTCCTCCCATGACTTTAGGTTTTGGAGGATACACGGTGGGAAATTCCTCCACCCCTCCTAATCATAACTAGGGTCCACACCCTACAATGGAATATACAGTGGCACTGTGTTGCTGGGAGTTTTGTCATCGTTTATTCAGTTTTGGGCAGTCTCATCACCTGAAATCCTGCACTGGTCCACATATCATAGCAATGCATCCAAACCAATATAATTTCACATAAAAATATTCATACCATAATATTTCTCATCCAGTGGTCATGACATCCACTTTCACCATCATTATCCCTTGGCTATTTCAGAGCCCATAACCTGCAGATTAGTCTATAACACAAACTCATACATTTCTATGCATTATCATCATGTAATTTCATACAGTCATCATTTCAATTTGGTATCCTTGTACCAACAACTTAACATCAAAGTTTTCAAGTTAGAAATAGATCTCATAATATCCCATAATTCAATTTCGACACCCATTCATAAAATTATCATTTACCAAATAGATTGCATCATATCCA
>ML797190.1:23188-34813 GCA_009831015.1 Picea engelmannii | reverse complement strand
TATCCATCATCATCAATAACACTTAAACATTCATAAAATTTACATTCACATAGTAGATCGCATTATATCCATCATCATCAATAACATTTAAACATTCATAAAATTTACATTCTCACAATATATCGCATCACATCCATCATTATAACATTCATAAAGGTTCATACGTCTTAAAAGTTTAAGTGTATCATTTAATAGTTTCACTGTGAATAGAAAATAATATATGTAGGCATGAGGTAATCCTGGTTCTCTAAGTCAAAAGGTAGTGTTACATACACCCAACCTTCGAGAAACATATTCTCGAGGTGGTCAAAAAAGTGAGGGATAGTCTCGCCGTAATGTCTCGGCGTCTTCCCAAGTAGAAGATCCTGGACTGTACTTGTCCCATTGGACCTTAACTTGGTCTACCAGACGGTTCCTGAGTTGTCGAACTCTACGTTCCAATATGCGTAATGGTTATACCGTGAGAGTTCCCACATCCGATACCTGTAATTCCTTCCAATTTAGTTTATGTGATTCATCAACAACATAATGACGTAAAACAGACACATGAAAAACATTATGAGTTTTATGCAAGTGGGGTGGCAGTATGAGACGATAGGTAACAGGTCCAATTTTATCTTGGATTCTGAATGGTCCTATAAATCGAGGTGACAACGTTGTCCCCTTCCCAAACTGTATGGTACTCTTATTAGGCCTGATACAAATGAAAACTTGGTCTCCCACCTCATAACTTCGGTCGGTCCTATGTGCATCCGCATAACTTTTCTGCCTATATTGTGCTTCCTTTAGTCTCTGCCTAATCTGAATCACCTATTCCTCCATCTCTTGAATCAATTCTAGCCGAATTGTTACTCGATCTTCTAATCTATCCCAACTCAACGACGTTCTGCATGGCCTTCCATACAGATCTTCGTAGGGTGGCATTCCGATGGAGCTATGAAAACTGTTATTGTAGGAAAACTCTACCAAAGGTAGGTACTTCTCCCACTGGGTTTGATTATCCATGACATACATCCTAAGCATGTCTTCCATAACTTGATTTACTCTCTCATTTTTCCCATCTGTTTTGGGATGATAAGTTGTGCTTAAGTTCAACTAAGTCCCCAATGTTGACTGCAAACTTTTCCAAAACCTAGAAGTGAATCTGGGGTCCCTATCTGAAATGATCTTCTTAGGTATCCCGTGAAAACGGATAACCTCATTTACAAACACGTGTGCCACATCAGTGACATTGTAAGTGTCTCTAACCAGAATAAAATGAGCACTCTTGGTTAACTTATCCACTATCACAAGAATGGAATTGTGTCTATGAGATGTGAGCGGCAACCACACAACAAAATCCATAGAGATGACTTCCCATTTGGACATAGGAACATCATGTGGTTGTAGGAGGCCTGTCGGGTGATGGTGGTCGACTTTCACTTGTTGACACTCTAGGCACTTGGTGACGAAATGTACTACATCGTGCTTCATGCCTACCCAGAAGAAAATTTTCCTCACATCTGCATACATCTTTTTCACACCTGGATGCGCACAATAAAGTGCTCTATGGGCTTCCTTTAGTATGATGCTTCGAATATCCCCATCTTCAGGGATGTACATCCTTCCTCAATATATCAATAGTCTGTCTACTTCCAAACTATATCCTTCATACTTTGGATCTAATTTTCTCCCACTCTAGAGGTTTGAAGTAACCTTTAAATACCAACTGTCTCCTTAGAGTTGCGTCAACACATATTCCCTCAGATTGATAATTAAAGGTACCAAGGAGAAGACACGTGGTCTCCTACTCAAGGCATCTGCGACCACATTTTCCTTTCCCTTGATGTATGAAATACCAAAATTGTACTCACTCATAAATTCACTCCATCGCCTTTGCCTGACATTCATATCCCTTTGAGTGAAGAGATGTTTTAAACTTTGATGGTCCATTTTGAGCTCAAAGTTTCGCCCCACAAGATAGTGCCTCCAAAGTTTCAGAGCTAGCATTACAGCTGCTAGCTCTAAATCATGAGTCACGTATAGCTCTTAGTGTTTCTTCAACTTTCTTGATGCATAATCTATCACTCCTCCATCCTGCATTAGCATGCCCCCCAACCCTTGCTTCGAGGCATCCGTGCAGACTGTGAAGTCCTTCTCCATATCCGGTACTCGTAGAATTGGTGCACTAGTTAGTAACCTCTTAATCTCAATGAATGCACTATCACATTCTTCTGTCCATTCATACCTAACCCCCCTTGCACTGGAATATGGTAATGGGTTTCTCTATTTTTGAGAATCCTTCCACAAATCTCCAATAATAACCTGCTAGCCCCATGAAGCTTCTCGCCTCATGGGCATTTTTCGGCACTGGCCACTCCATAACGGCCTTTACCTTTTCTAGGTCCATAGAGATTCCTTTGCCAGAAATGATATGACCTAAATAGTGAATTTATTTCTGGAAGAAGGAACACTTTGACAACTTCCCATACAATTTGTTCTCCCTAAGGCAGGACAACACCACTCGTAAGTGTTCCTCATGTTCTCTTTCATTCTTGGAATAGATGAGGATGTCATCTAGAAAGACTTGTACAAAATGGTCTAAGTACTTCAGGAATATGTCGTTCATGAGGCTCATGAATACTGCTGGCGCATTGGTCAATCCGAAAGGTACTACGACAAACTCGTAATGCCCAAACCGAATTTGAAAGGCAGTTTTTGGGATATCGCCTCCCTTAATCCTTAACTGATGATACCCATATCGCAAATCGATCTTTGAGAATACCATTGCTCCTTTCATTTGATCGAAGAGGTCATCTATTCGCGGCATTGGGTACCTATTTTTCACTATAGAACGATTCAAGTCCCTGTAGTCTATACACATTCGTAAGGATCCATCCTTTTTATTTACAAAAATTACTGGTGCACCCCAAGGTGAAACACTGGGCCTTATTAGCCCTAAGTCCAGTAACTCTTTCAACTGCATTTGCAACTCACAAAGTTCTGGCACTGTCATCCTATACGGATTTTTGGAAATTGGTTTTGCACCAGGTTTTAGCTCAGTAGTAAAATCGAGCTCCCTCTCAGGAGGTAACCCTAGTAACTCGTTCGAAAAAATATCCTTAAATTCTGACAATATCGGGTACTGATCTAATGAGGGTCCCTTCCTTTCATTCACTGTTTCCACTACATATAGTCGACACCCTTGCCTCAAGCATCACTTAACCTTCATATTTGAGATAAATTGTAATGACACCCTTCTCCGTACACCTTGGATCTCCACTGGTCTTCCTTTGTCGTCCATACAGAGGACCCTTTTTGTGAAACAATCTACCAAAGCTGGATGATCTTCTAACCAATCCATTACAATGATTAAGTCATATGCCCCGAGAGTAGTGACGTATACCTTCAACCTGGTAGTACACACTCCCAGGTCTACTACACAATTATCAATGCTAGGTCCTACCACTTGTTTTTTCCCCAAAGCCATTTCAACTTGTTTAAAGTCATTGTGCTCGTAGGCTACCAACCCACTCTTTTCTAATGTAGATGGTAAAATGAAACTATATGTCGCACCAGAATCAAATACAATCTTAACATTGATATGATTTAGTGTACCTGATGACTCCACCACCATGGATTGATGTTCGGCCTGGTGATTATTAACCGTTGCATAAATATAGTGGCTACTACTTGCTCTTCCCATCGAAGTCTTTCCTTCTCTATGCACAAATCTTGATTGTAACTCTGGGCAGTCACGTTGGTATTGGGGTCCTCCACATCCCCAATAGGTAACACGAGATTGAACCTGCGCACCGTTATGTGACTGCCTCTGAAACAAGTAACTTCCCCTGGAACCCCAGCCCCTACTAGCTTCTCCCTGAGATGGTCGTGGACCTACCTGCATCATTGGTGATGAACGAGATGCTGCACTCGCTGCCATTGAAATCCCTGCGGCTACTATCCTTGGTGCGAATTTGTTACCATATGGAGGTGGCCTTGAGCCCCCTCCCCTAGGAAATGTCCTAGGGGCCTTCCCAACAAATCCAGGATGATGCGGAAAGGAAGGTCTCATACCTCCAGTTAAGTTCATGTGTTCCTCCACATAACGTGCATTTTCCACAGCTTTTTCTACTGAAGACGGTTTCCACATCCGCACCATAGCTCTTATCTTAGGGTTTATCCCATAGACAAAGTGTTCTGCCTATCGTTGGTCGTTATCCATATATGAGACATACTTGACCAATACCATAAACCTAATCTCATATTCCTCTACGGTCCTATTTCCCTGTACTAGAGCATGAAACGATCCTGCTTGTTGTTCCTCATAATAAGCTGGTAGATATTTCCTTTGGAACCTCTCCTCAAAAAGTTCCCAAGATACGGTGTCCGGGGTAAGATGCAGTTGTCTTTCTAGGTTTCCCCACCAGTTCAAGGCACTGTCTCTTAACAGAAAAATCACTATCTTCTCCTTTGAGGTGGATGCATAGTCCCTTAAGGTAAAACATCTTGTCATTCCTTCCAGCCATGCTTCCACACATTCACTGGCGTGACCCCCGGCAAACTCCGGAAGTTTGATCTTCTGCAATTCTCTAGTGATGTCTTTGGGTGGAGGTCCTCCCCCTGAATCCCTCGATGCTTCTGGATTACATGCTCCAGATGGTGGGGGTTCCACTTCGATCCCTACTGGTTTTCACCCCTTTAAAGTCTCATTTATGGCCTCCAAAGAGCGCAGTATGAGAGCTAGTTCCCGCGATGGTGGTGGCAGTGTTGGCGGTGCCTGCGATGATGCTCCTCTACCTCAATTCCCTCGAGTCCTAACCATCCTGTATGATTTAACCTGCATCAACCAAAGTTGTTAGGGTGAGTTCAAGGACGTTTCTCATTGCGCAACTTAACTAGAAAACAAGTTTAGATGTAAGTTTTTCTTTACTTGTCTGTAAACAGACATTACTCTCTTTAGGGGAGGTGGCTAGGTTAGGGATAAAGCATCTAAGATTGATTTATTCACCTAAGAAAACTATTGAATCCCTTTCCTCGTATCTACGCTAGTTTTGTGCCATACTCGGCAATTTCTCTAACTTACCTTCTTAGTTGATCCAAAATCAGATCCAGGAGCCTGACAGGGCTCAAAAAGGCTCAAAAATGAAAGTGCTCGAAATCTGATGAAACCAATGCCATTGCATTCGTCTCATCTTTCTGATTTCGACCATATATTTACTTCATCAAATGGGCTTCGTATGCGAAAGATACCACATTCTGTCTGAAAACCCAAACAGGCAAAAAAATGGGTGACTATACAGTCCGTACAGTTCGTACAAAGCCATGTGGCAGGCTGACTGTACAGGCCGTACAGCTGACATGACAGCTTCTAGTGATGACACGTGGAAGGTGATGGATCATACGACAGGTACATTTGGACCAGTCAAAGGGTGACACGTGTCACCACTGTAAGGGTGACACATGGCATAAGCTGACGTGGTATGAATGACGTCAACAGGCTAACTGGGCAGGTATAGTGACAGGTGTCAGGGTACATGGAAGATACATAGACCATCCAGCGCTCAACAGGTGGCAGTGTCTAATTGGTTGGAGATGTGCCACGTGGCCCAGTCATGGGCTGCCATGTGGCACCCTGTGGTAGGCTTTCGAGTTGTGTAAAATCATGTGGTCTCCACCGGGGTTGAACCCCCGACCTCTTCCAAGCTACGAACTGGCAGGACCAGGCTAACCGTCCGCTCCACTGGTGTGACTTAATAGTCATATGGTAAACAATTTGTTTAAGTTTGTTTAAAAGTGTAGTCGGGGGCGGAAAGGGTTGGGGCCTAGCCCCAGCCCACAGTTTCATTGCTGCATATAACCACAGGGGGGCGCGGACCATGTAACTTCAAGCATGAGGTCTCGAGCGGCTCCATGTGACCCAGACCTAATCCGAACAGGGCGCGTGCATGGGTAAGTTGTTATCCCGTGGTCCCATACATGCCCGAAGACCAGGAGCCCAGACAGGGGGCTAGCGCATAAAAGATTGAGCATCTGGCCACATGGACCTCCCCCATATGACCAGGGGCATGCATTTTGGGGGCTGCGCCCATATTTTTATACAAAATGGATTTTTATTATATAGTTTGGGATTTTAATTGATTTTATGCCTGTATTAATGGATTTTATCCATTTTTGGGAGATATTGGGCATTTTTGGAGGCCAAATTTTGGGAGGAAGTTGGGGATGGATAACAAACTTTAGATCTATTAAAACCAGGCCTATTTGAGGCCATGGAGGACAGTCAGAGTAGAGTTATGCTGAAGGGAAGCCAAGCCAAAGCCATTTTTATGCAGGGAAGCTATTGAGGAGAAAACGCTTGCGGGCCATTTCTGGGAGCTCCGAACATCTATTTTGCGTGCCGTTTTCTTTGCTAGGTTCTGGAGATCTGGAAGAAAATGACTAGATCAGTCTTGTAGCCAATTGGCATTGCTGCGATGTACTTTTGAGCTTTTGAACAGAAATAAAGAATCCTCCCCCATAGAGACAAAGGCCCGGAGACATAGGCAACGTTGTGCCGAACTCCATTATCAATTCTCTTGTTATGGTTTGTTGTTTATTACTTCATTTCAGATATGCATATGTGTATATGGCTGTCATAATTCCTCCTCTCTTATTTCCTCATTCTTTCATTAAGCTTCTCAATTGGATAATTAACGCATGCAATTTAAAACTCAACCACAGTCATTAAATGATCCTACGGATCAAGTGGTATCAGAGCTAGTTGACGTTTGGATTTGAGTTTTGCATGTTAACCAGGGAAAATCTACAACATGGTGAAGGCGAGCTTGTTGTAGAGAATCCATTAATTGGATTGAGAAAGAGAGCTTCTCACAGCGAGAAGATGGCATCGGAAGAAGGGTTTTCTCAGGATGAGAAAGAATTCCGGAAAACTTTCCTTGCTATGTCAGAGATGGTGAAAGTTTTGTACGAGGATTACTTGGAACGAAAGAGACCAGTTTTGGGTGAATATTCAAAGGGAAAAAGTGAAGAGGAAGAGGATCATCCTCAGATTCCTCCTTCACCTCCATCATCACCTCCTTCTTCTCCTTCTTCTTCAAGTTCAAGTTCTAAATCTAATGCAAAGAAAAAGGTTTATAAGCATAAGAATGAAATGCCATTGTTAAAACTTGATGTTAAATTTGAGTTTCCCATATATGATGGTGAAGTAAATGCAGAGAAACTTGACAATTGGATCAGGTAGATGGAGGTTTACTGCAGTGTGCAACAGATCAAATATGAGGCCACACAAATCAAGTTGGCATATTTGAGACTTGTAGGTACATCTCTCATCTGGTGGAAAAGCAAGTTGCAAAATGGAACGCAACAAGTGGGTAAGGTATTTCCATCATGGAAGAGTTTCATTTCTGCACTTAGGAAACAATTCTATCCTTTGGGTTATAAAGAAAAAGAATTAATTGAATGGCAATCTTTAAAACTAAGAAAAGGAAAAACAGTGCAAGAATACACCAATGGATTTCAAAAAATGGCATTAATGTTAGATATCCCTTTATAAACACAAGAAACTCTTATGAAGTATATAGGAGGTTTACCTACGCATATTAGAAACATTGTTTTCATGTTTGGACCCACTAACCTTGATGAGGTTTCTCTTCAAGCTACGTATATTGAAGTAGGAAAAGCAGGTGTGTCAGGGGAATCATCGTCTTCAACGAAAGAGGACAAGAGGAAAAGGCATGGCAAGAATGCAAATGCAGTGATGAGAAAGGAAGGAAAGCCCTCTTGCAAGCATTACAAGAAAGAGGGACATGATGAGGACAAATGTTGGCAGTTTCATCCCGAGAAGAGGCCAAAGTGGTTCAAGGAAAAGAAGGGAATGCAAACAGTGGCAACGACAATAAAACCCACAGACTTGGGATCAGATTCAGGTGATGAATCAAAGATCTCATTGGTTGGTATGACAGGTAAAATTGGTGAAGGCATTGATTGTAGAAGAAACTTGTTTCATATAAGGGTAATCAGACGACACACTAAGATAGACACATTAATCGATAGTGGATCTCAATCTAATATAATCTCAAAAGAATTGGTTAAGAAATTGGGGTTAAAAACACAAGTACATCATAAGCCTTACACACTTTATTGGATAAGCAATCATCATCAAATGCACATAACAAAGAAGTGCACAATCAAATTTGCAATTTCATCTAAGTATGTGGACGAAGTAACATGTGATGTAGTGTCGTTAAGAGAATGTGGAATGGTCTTAGGTAGCCCATATTTATATGATCGTAAGACAATCTTCTACAGGACAAAGAATCAATATCAATTTACCAAAGCAGGCCAAGATTATGTGGTTCATTCTCATTATGTTAAAGAAAATAAAACACTTCAAACAATGGAACAATTAAAGAAGGCAGTGCAAGCAAGCAACAAACCAATAATTGTTTCAAATGAAGTAATTGATCTTAAGAAAGAACAAGAAATGATTGTTGAATGGAAAATCAATCATAAGTTGCTTCAAGATAAGCTCATGTCATGCAAATATTTCAAGTATATCAGCTCATTTGTAGTCGTCTTTTTGATACTATCATTAGTAATGTTGTCTGCATGGATGATAGTGGCTTCATTAAGATGTAACAGGGTTCAAATGGATAACAATATACTATCAGTTGTCATGATTGTGTTACAGTTGATCTTGATGAGACAGGTGCACAGGACAGAGTTCAGAGACAGAGGACAAGGTGGGTGGCCTATCCCGAGCTTGTTGACTGGTCAGTAACCTTTTGGGGACCAAAAGGTCTTTTAGTGGGGAGGTGTGATCCAGAATCAGATCTAGGAGCCTGACAGGGCTCAAAAAGGCTCAAAAATGAAAGTGCTCAGAATCTGACAAAACCAATGCCATTGCGTCCATCTCGTCTTCCTGATTCCAGCCATATATTTACTTCGTCAAATGGGCTTCATATGCGAAAGATATTGCATTCTGTCCAAAAACCCAAACAAGCAAAAAAATGGGTGACTATACAGTCCGTATAGTGCCACGTGGCAGGCTGACTGTACAGGTCGTACGGTCGTACAGCTGATGTGGTAGCTTCTGGTGATGACACGTGGTAGGTGATGGAGCATACGACAGGTACAGTTGGACCAGTCAGAGGGTGACATGTGTCACCACTGTAAGGGTGACACATGGCACAAGCTGACATGGCATGGATGATGTCAGTAGGCTAACTGGGCATGTACGGTGGCAGGTGGCAGGGTATGTGGCAGATACATGGACCATCCAGCGCTCGACAGGTGGCAATATCTGATTGGTTGGAGAGGTGCCACATGGCCCAGTCATGGGATGCCATGTGGCACCATGTGGTTGGCTTTCGGGTTGTGTAAAATTATGGGGTCGAACCCTCGACCTCTTCCAAGCTATGGACTGGCAGGACTGGGCTAACCGCCCACTCCACTGGTGTGACTTAATAGTCATATGGTAAATAATTTATTTAAGTTTGTTTAAAAGTGTAGTCGGAGGCGGAAAGGGTTGGGGCCTAGCCCCAGCCCACGGTTTCATGGCTTCATATAACCACAGGGGGGCGCAGACCCTGTAACTTCCAGTATGAGGTCTCGGGTGGCTCCATGTGACCCGAACCTAATCCGAACAGGGCACGCGCGTGGGTAAGTTGTTAGCCCGTGGTCCCATACATGCCCGAAGACCAGGAGCCCGGACAGGGGGCTAGCGCATAGCAGATTGAGCGCCTGGCCACATGGCCCTTCCCCATATGACCAGGGGCACGCATTTTGGGGTCTGCACCCATATTTTTATACAAAATGGAATTTTATTATATAGTTTGGGATTTTAATTAATTTTATGCGTGTATTAATGGATTTTATCCATTTTTGGGAGATATTGGGCATTTTTGGAGGCCAAATTTTGGGAGGAAGTTGGGGATGGATAACCAACTTCGGATCTATAAAAACCAGGTCTGTTTGAGGCCATGGAGGACAGTCAGAGCAGAGTTATGTTGAAGGGAAGCCAATCCAAAGCCATTTTTATGCAGGGAAGCTATTGAGGAGCAGACGCTTGCAGACCATTTCTGGGAGCTCTGGACATCCATTTTGCGTGCCGTTTTCTTTGTTGGGTTCTAGAGATCTGGAAGAACATGAACAGATCAGTCTTGTAGCCAATTGGCATTGCTGCGATGTACTTTTGAGCTTTTGAACATAAATAAAGAAGCTTCCCCCACAGAGACAAAGGCCCGGAGACGTAGGCAACGTTGTGTCGAACTCCTTTATCAATTCTCTTGTTATGGTTTGTTGTTTATTACTTCATTTCAAATCTGCATATGTGTATATGGCTGTCATAATTCCTCTCTTATTTCCTCATTCTTTCATTAATCTTCTCAATTGGATAATTAACGCATGCAATTTAAAACTCAACCACAGTCATTAAAAGATCCTACAGATCATTAGTGCGCATGAAACCCCCTCCCACTTATCTTGTTCTAAGTCCTTATACTTCGCGTTTACAACTAATTAAGGTGACTTCCAACCTAATGTTGATTAGTTATTAAAAACTAATAATCTAGACTAAACTTTAACCTAAGTTTCAATCTCCTTAATCAACACTTTCAATTTAATCCAGAAGATTAATATTATTATTAGTGTTAATTAATTAATCACTAATTTAATTAATCCCTCCAATTAATTTAATTAATTTTTCTTCAAGGCACATACATGATGCGTTGGTGTTCGGTTGTTTCTTAAGGCTTAGGCAGTGGGTGGTTGTGGGTTCTAAACCCATAGACTCGGGTTCTAAACCCATAGACTCCAAAAAATTTCGATTTTTTTTTTTATATATATATTTATACATAATTTAAATGTTTATATAAACAATAATAATAAAATAAAAATTTAATTAATTTAAATGTTTATATAAATGTTTAAATAAAAAATAATCATAAAATTAAATTAAATTAAAAAAAATTAAAATAAAAAAAAATTAAAATGATAAATAAAAATAATTTATATAATCACGTTCAGGCATCGTGAGTCCTCGCATGAGGCCCACGTGCCCCTTCCCCCTGGTGCTCATCCCTTAACCCTAATCTCTTCCTTATTATCTCTTCAAACCCTACTCTTCTCCTCTTTTCATTTCTCTTTTTTTTTTTAAGCGTTCAGGGTGAAGGATGAGGCTGGCGGCCATAGCCATCTCCCTGCTAGGTCGAACCTGGTAACTCATGTTCCAGGAATGGAGGGAGCATCTAGCACAGTGGCACGTTCCCTTGTTCCTTGACAGCTTATCTTGGCACTTGGTCACTGGATTTGGCACTGAGCTTGTATTATGTGTGTTGTTTTGTGTTGTGGTTGTCTGTGAGGCATACAGCACACAAACTCCCTTATGGGCTTGGCACTTGTCATTTGACTTGCATGTTGCAATGTGTGGCTAACCTGTGGTAAATTTTTATTTTTTATTTTTCTGTTCATTTTAATTTTTGTGTTATTATATTTTTTTTTGTATTTACAGCCTACAGGCTACCCTGGGCTGTGGCATTTGGTCTTGGGCACTTGCTGCATTTAGCTTGTATATTACTTAGTTCAGCTCTACCAAATCTACGTATGGCGGTGTCACTTGTGCGTTTGTCTTGTATAAAGTCTTGG
>ML797190.1:0-23116 GCA_009831015.1 Picea engelmannii | reverse complement strand
GATGTATGACCTGAGATTTGGTTCGAGCGTTCATTTGGCTCCCTCATGGACTCTCACTTTGGTGCCTTGTGTGGGTTGTCTTGCGTCCTGGCATGTGATGAGGCTAGGTGGGTGACAAGATCGAAAGAGATCCATATTCTTATTGCATATCTCATACGAGTTGACATGGGTTTCCAAATGAGAAAACAATACTATTCTACTGGGGCTTTCTTCAAACTATTTTAATGTTTTTGTTAAATATTGACCTGGGAAACAGAAATTTCTTCACGCCATTATTCCCACCTGATATTATAAATTAGAGACTTTATCTCCCTACATTTTTCTCAACATATGACTAACAGATTGATTCCTAATTGGCGTCCATTAAAGAAACCACGTCAGGGATTATTAATATATTCTAGAAAGCTCTGAACATAATATGTCTGATTTAAAATGCTCTGTGACAAAACTGATACCAGCCTAGCATATCGTGCTCTAGTTGATGGCTATCTTCTTTCACATACAGGTCTGTCTGGCTCACGCGGGTGTTTTTTTTTTTGGACCGGCATGGGTTGCAACTGATATTCCAACATATTGTGGAGAAATTATATCATAGAGTGAGTAGTTCCATTGAGTATTTGCAGTCTCTCATTCAGATTTGTAAGTTTTCAATTTTCATTTCTTCCACTACTCATGGTGAGGTTCGAGGTTTTCTGTGATGAGCCATGGAAAAGAAAAGCAGTAGCTGCATTTTCTTCTTTTCAAAGGACATCACCCATATTTTTGTTGTTCCAAATGTTTGTTTATATGCCCTATGTTCTTCTTCTGCTATTGCTAAAGTTAATAGCAACACCAACGCTCCTCCTTCAACAGTTGAAACCCAAGAAGTCGATCTAACATCGCATGACCCCCAAAACCCTCCATCACCTCTTCACGCCTCCACTTCCTCCTCTTCTATTTTTCAAAATGTTGTATCGCAAGGCGGCTCTTCTGAATCTTCAAATGTTGTGGCTACTACTTCTAATGTTACAGATGATGATCAGTTTCAAGGGATGTCCTCCTCTTCTTCCAGCGTTCAAACAATGTCCATGTTGAGGGAAGGGATAGAAGATATAATAATAAAATTAGTAGAGTTGATAGTTGAAGCCTCTATCATGTACTGCGCTCAATATCTTGGTTGTTGGATATTTTGTATTGGTTTGTATATTGCATGCTAATCCCTAATGGCAGGTTGCATGGAGCTAGAGCATTGTATTTTGTGCACAAAGACTTGGCAGATTTCCCCCTTATCACTTCATGTGTGTTCTTTATTTGTGATTGGCTCCTTAATGATATTTGTTTGGTGGAGCTTGGACTTAGTAGTGCTTAAATAATGGACTTGGAGATTGGGTTTGTTGACAACCCAATATTTTTTTTTAATTTGTTATTTAGACAGATTTATGTCATCAAACCCTCACCCTCTTAGTTATATGTCTTTGTTGCAGGAACAAACTCTTACAGATAAACAAATGGCTTCAACAGGTTAACATTCATTTGGCTCATATGGGAAGGATATATTTTCTGCAACATTGTCTCTTCTTCACGATTTAATTAAGTTGTTCTCTTAGGGTTTTACGTGTCATTTTTTTTTGCATTATTTCTGCATTATTCTTGGCCTTTAAGGGCTCTAGATTAAGGGTTTCTAGGGTTGTAATTAAAGGGTTTCAGGTTGCAAGTTTTCAGGGTTGTTTACAGGACACATACTATAACTTTCAGTCAAGAGGATGGGTGGGTAGGTAGGCCCTTAAGGCTCCAGATTGTGAACTACTGCTCTGATACCATGTGTAGAGACCGAATTTTAAGTAGCCTATTAAATCTCATAAATTTAAACATTAAGATTATTCAGCATAAGCAATAAGTAATTTCTTTCAGCATAAGCATATAAGCAGCATCAATTAATTAATGAACAACAATCTAATGAATTACATAATAGAATATAGATACCTCTTGTTGATGCTAATTCCTGTTGATCTGGTTGTCCGTCCTCTCTGCTGCTTTGTCCAGCCTGCTGCTTTGACCAAACCATGCCTAAATTGACTAACCACCCAGCCAGCTAGGAGCAGCCTGTCTGGCTCCCTAGCTCTAGGATACCGTAAGGGATCCTGGCCCTCATGCCCAAAACCCCCAGCAACCCGGTGCCCCCTGCAATGGTTCACCAAAACCCCAAAACCAAACTCCTCAAAAACTAGAAAGATATCCCCCAATCTTCCATAGAAATACATACCTCCTCCCTCATAATGATCCTCCCCCCTAATATTTAATAAAATCTCTCCCGTAGGACTCTTCCCCATCATATCTCCCCCTCATTCACCGACTCCCTATCCTCCATTAATTATCTTATCCTCCCCATTATTAATTTATCCCCTCCTTTATTATCTTATCCTTTCATTTTATTATCTTATCCTTAACCTATCATACGTAAAGTTTCATAATGATTAAATTAAAGTTATTAAGACCCTTGATGCTTTACCTAAATCATTAAATGTGTTAAGTAATCAATTAATTAATTAATTAATCAATCAACAGTTATAACAATTAATTAATAATTAATTAATTAATTAATATTATTAATACTAATCATTGTTTAACTAAAACCATATTAGGACAATTAATTATCTAATTAATTATACTTAATAATGCCTATGCAACTATTTAACCGGGGTTGTTACATGAAATGGCTTAGCACAAATAATATTGGGTGTTTCAGTATTTCGGTACCCGAGATACCTATTGGCAAGTTCTCTTGCACTCGCCAATCTCGAAAACTCGAAGTGTGAAACCCCGAAATAATCATAGTGCGGACGAGATATAGTGTTTCCGTGTTTCGACACCTGGGGTACCTAACGATAAGTTCCCCTGTCGTCGCATATTCCGAAAACCCGGCTTGTGAACTCCCGAAATAGNGGATTTTTGGCTCCCGCAAAACCTAAGTGTGAAACTTCTTGTCGTCACATATCCCAAAATCCCGGTATGTGAAATCCCGAAGGGTAGAGTACTAGGGCTTAATCTGAGTTGTTGTTAATCGCGATAAGTGGTGAAACCCATTTTGGGTTTCGGCCCTTCGAAATTAAAGAGAGTATGGGGAAAGGCTTGCATCACGACTCTCTGGATCGCGATAGCAGAAGTGCCTTCTCGGTAAGGGTTGTGGGAATAACCATGGTCATATGAGGGGATTTAAAAGGAAAGAAAGCCAAAATTTTCTAGCCCCATGTTGGGTATGTTAGAAATTGGTATCAGAGCATGGTTACAACACTTCGCTTGCTTGGGCTCATGAACGGATTGCGCAGAGACTCCATTCAGAGTACTGTTAAAATGAGTAACTCCTTATCTTGACCCCCTCAATTAAAAAGTCAAAGTTAAGAATGAAAACCCCTATTGTGGGTGTGCATGAGAAAAAAAAATGATTTTATGTACTGGTTATAAATGAATATGAACATTGACTAACAACCAACGTTTTTCCTTTTACACACAAGAGGGAGATCAACCACGGGAAATTGTAGACATATAGAATGGTGACTCACCAAGAGGTGGGGGAAGGCTCCCACAATAGAGACAAAGATTCTGACGAAAGAAGGGTAGTAGGGACCCCTCCATATCTAGCCGAGACTGTGAGGAGCCTCATGGTTGAATTACAAAGCTGGAAGGCTGACAATGAGAGGATGATGAAAGAACAAGAGAAGCAAACAGAAATTAATGCAGTTTTACTACAGAGCCTATCCGACCTACAAAGAAAAATGAAGCATGAACCTGAGGTACATAAACATGGTCATATCAGTGGCCACACTAAGAGGAGAACCTAAAAAAAGGTCCATCCCAGAGGTAAAGGACAAGTGGCAGATGATTCCTTTGGGAAGGACGCTAGCGGTTCGAAGGGCTCTTCTAGCAGTAGAACTAGTTCTTATTCCTGAAGAAGACAGAAGAAGTGAAAGATTTCCAAGGGTCATAAATTTGAAGAATTCAGGAAGGCCAAACCACCATCCTTCGACAGTGAAATAAGGAATGGAGAGGAAACAGAGGCCTGGCTACTTGGACTAAAGAAGTATTTCAGAGTCCATGACTTCTCAGAAAATTTGAAAGCCCGAGTGGCCACCTTCAACTTGAACAGAAAGGCTTCCATTTGGTGGGAAGACCTTAAGAATGTGAAAGGGGTTCACGAAGAGGACCTGTCTTGGGAACGGTTTGAGAAATACTTCTGGAAGAAGTATCTGTCGAAAAAATATTTTGACGAAAAGACTAAAGAATTCTATGAACTCAAACTGGGGCAACTCACTATAGAGGAATATGTCAACAGATTCCTCGAGTTCCTAAGGTATGTACCTTATATAAAAGAAGAAAAGGAAAAGGTGCAACGTTTCATCAGCGGACTACCTAAGGACTATCGAAACAGAATTGAATTTGATGAGCCAAAGACCCTAGAAGGCACTATCCGAAAGGCAAGATATTGTCATGAACAGTTTGGACATCGGATAGAACCTCACAAAGGCTGGAAACCGAAGAATAGTTTGGGATTTCAGAGAAAATGGATTAAATCCCCAATATTTAAGAACTATAAGAAGAACTCAAGGATGAGCTTCCCAACCCAGAGTGTAGACCAGCAGAACTTTCCCTCCTTGAGCGGAAATAAAACTTCTGGGTTTGTACCAGTGAAGGCTGATAACCCAAAGAGAGAACCTTTGAAATGTTGGGGTTGCGGAGAAGAACATCTACTGAGAGACTATCCACACGGACATTAGAATAGTTAGAGAATTTACAACATCTAGGAATCTACCACCGTCAATGATGTGACTAGGAGTGTGCTGCAAATTTATGCATCCTTGGATAATAACCAAGCTGACCACCAAGCTTTAGTGGTGGAAATAGAAGGTATGATTTCCAACCATCTAGTGTCTATTCTGATTGACCCTGGTTCAAACTTGAGTTATATAGCCCCTAAGACTATTGATAAGTGTAAAATACAACCACCTAAACCTACCAAGCCGTGGTTGGTACAGTTAGCCACTGGCACCAAAAGAAGGGTAGCAGAGGCCATACCAACCTGCCAATTAATGTTGGGTGAATTCACCACCCAAGAAACCCTTAACATATTACCCCTGGGATCGTATGATCTGTTGATTGGTATGGACTGGCTAGCCTTCCATAAAGCCAGATTGGACTATTACCATAAAACCTTAGAATGTGTAAGTAAAGAAGGAAAAAGGATAACCCTTCAAGGGATCCGAAAACCTGTCTCAGTGAGACAAATATCAGCTTTACAAATGAGAAGGTATTCTGAAAAGGATGTCCCCTATATGCAATACAGGTGTTGAAAACAATTAAAGGCAACAAACCAAGCCTCGAAGACCACCCTACCCTGAGAGAATACAGAGATGTATTTTCGGAAGAGGTACCGGGTCTACCTCCGAGAAGGGACATTGAATTCTCGATAGAACTTGCATCGGGAGTAGTGGCGGTGTCTAGGACACCCTACCAGATGAGAACACCTGAACTAGTTGAACTGAAATTGCAATTGAGAGAAATGATGGATAAGGGTTGTATCCGGCCTAGCGTGTCTCCATGGGGAGCACCAGTCCTATTTTTGAAAAATAAGGACGGTACCCTTAGACTATGTATAGATTATAGACAACTCAATAAGTTAACTATAAAGAACAAATACCCCTTGCCCAGGATCGATGACCTATTCGATCAATTGGGGGGTGCGTCTATTTTCTCAAATATTGATTTGAGGTTGGGATACCATCAAGTTCGAATCAAGGGTGAAGACATCCATAAAAGTGCCTTCCGAATGAGGTATGGTCACTATGTGTTTGTGGTAGTGCCATTTGGGTTAACCAATGCCCCTGCCACTTTCATGTGCTTGATGAACAATGTACTCAGCAAATTCCTAGACAAATTTGTGTTGGTTTTTATTGACGATATATGAATTTACTCCAAGAATGGAGAAGAGCATGAAGAGCATCTTAGGCTTGTGCTTCAAGTGCTAAGAGAACATAATCTCTATGCCAAATTCAGCAAATGTGAATTCTTCCAGAAGAAAATACATTACTTAGGCCATGTCCTATCTCAAGAAGGAGTAGCAGTAGACCCTGACAAAATTAGGTCTATCATGGAATGGCCTACCCCAAAGGATGTTTCGGATATCAGATACATTATGGGATTAGCAGGGTACTATAGGAGATTTATAAAAGGATTCTCCAAGATTGGTTGTCCAATCACTGCCCTCTAGAGGAAGGGGACAAAATTCACATCGACACAAAAATGTGAAGAAAGATTTCAAACCTTGAAACATCTACTGACCCATGCACTCGTGTTGAAGATCACCGATCTCGAAGTCGACTTCCTCATGTGCATAGATGCTTGTAAGGAAGGTCTCGAAGGAGTCCTTATGCAAGGAGGAAGTGTGGTCTACTATGAATCCTAAAAATTGAATGAGCATGAAGTCAACTATGTGACCCATGATCTATATCTAGCTGCCACAGTGCATGCCTTGAAAATGTGGAGGCATTACCTCTTGGGAAGAAAATTTGTACTTATGACAGATCACTATGGATTGCGATATATGTTTCACCAACCGAAGCTCATTGCCAGACAATCTAGGTGGATGTCCATCCTTAGTGAGTTTGATTTTGAAATCAAACACATTAAAGGAAAATAAAATAGGGTGGCAGATGCCCTTAGCAGAAGCATGAAAACAATTCACCTGGCTGCGATGATCACCTAGGAGACGGATGTCAAAGAAAGAATCAGAAATGCATAAGAGACAAACACATTCTTCCAGATCGTGACCTCATACCTACAGGAAGAACCCACAAGGATAAAGTATGGACGCTGCCAGATGATGGAAAGAGGTCTGCTCACTTACTGAAGCAGATTGTATATCCCATATTGTGATGACTTGAAGAGGTTCATACTGTATGAACTACATAAAAGACCCTATACTGGTCATCCGGGATACCAAAAGATGATCACGGCCACCAGGAAACAATTCTATTCGCCTGGATTGAAGAAAGACATAGCTGAGTACCTAGCCAAATGCATAGAATGCCAATAGGTAAAAGTAGAACACTGACACCCAGCAGGATTATTACAACCTCTACCAATCCCATAATGGAAATGGGAAACCATCTCCATGTATTTCATCATGAGATTACCAAACTCGACTAAATAGAATGATGCCAACATGGTAGTGGTAGATAAATTGAGAAAGTCTACTCAATTTATCACCGTCAAATCAACTTGTAAGGAAATAGACATCGGAAACATATTCCTGAAGGATATATTTAAAATGCATGGTATGACGAAAGAGATCGTGCCCGACAAAGACACGAAATTCACTTCCAACTTTGGGAAATCAGTAATGGCAGGTTTAGAGACCAAATTGTTGTTTAGCACTACCTATCACCCTCAAACCGATGGACATGCGGAAAGAGTGAACCAAATACTAGAAGACATGCTAAGAATGCATGTAATGCATCAACCCAAGAAGTGGCAAGACTACCTTCCACTGGTGGAATTCGCCTACAACAACGGCTACCAAGAATCCTTAAAGATGAGTCCCTTCGAATTCCTCTATGGTAGGCCGTGCAACACTCTTGTCAACAGGAGTAATCCCCTAAAAAAAAATTCTTTTGGACCTGACATGTTGAAAGAAATGGAACAAAAAGTGACTCAGATCAAACAAAACCTAAAGGTCGCTCAAGACCGACAGAAAAGCTATGTCGAACAAAAGAGAACCCCAAGAGAGTTCAAGACGGGAGACCATGTATATCTCAGAGTTAGGCACAGAAAGAGTCCTCTAAAAATGGGAGCTTGTGCCAAGTTGGCACCTCGGTATTGTGGACCCTTTGAAGTTCTAGATAGAGTGGGACCTATAGCCCATAGGCTAGCACTTCCTCCCATAGTAAAAGCACATAATTTTTTCCATGTTTCATTATTGAAGAAATATGTACATGATTCTAATTATATAATTGACTGGTCTATGATCTAGGTGGAACCAGAGGGAGAATTCCTACCAGAACCTCAATGCATACTGGACAGAAAGGAAATACCGCTCCAGAACTGAACCATTGCATAGGTCAAGTTGCAGTGGAGACATTTTGGCCCAGACGAGGCTACATGGTAAATGGAGGATGCCATGAAACAGGCATATCCGATTTTGTTTACCTCTATACATACATGTCATATTGATAGATAGAACATCGAGGATGATGTTTATTTAAGGGGGAGGGAATTGTAACACCCTGTTTCCCCCAGTCTGTAAAAATAACTATACTGGCCAAGAACTATGGCAAACTCAAAGATGTGAATGTGTGATTTGAATGGACCTTAGTAAAAGGTCGATGAATGTAAATAATGTTATGAATATATGTTACAGGACTGTTGAGAGGGGGATGTGATGAAAAAGAGACCATGATGGATGAAGAAAGGTGGTGGAAGGCACCTAAAATGGTGGCGTTAACTTCCACCGAACCAAACCGTATTTGGTCTTCACTGGCCCGAAGAACCAAGAGCGGCTCCTTGGCCCCGGAATGAATTACTCGCTAGGTTGGTAGGTGAAGAGGATCCTCATGAGTTAATGAGGGATGGGGATGAACCACTCATCTGTGGAAGCCTCAGACCTGACCACCATGGGGAAGTTCGTGCCACACACAACCTCACCAGAAAAAGAAAATAAAGGAAAGAGGTGTGGTAAGGGAGTCAGTCGCGACAGGGATCGCAAGAGGGGAGAAGTCGGAGGAACTCTGGAATAATATACAGATTGATTGATGAGAAGAGAAGAAGGAGAGTAACCCTCATCCTCTGATTAACAGAGACTCAGTCTCACAACATCGTGGTCTAGCTCGGGGGTGGGCAGTGGTAAATCCATTCGGAGTCGCTGAGCCTACGGTTGGGTGGAAACGAGCACCCTGTCAACAGTTGCATCACACCTTGTGTTTTTCTGATAAGTGTTATATCTTGTATCTTAAATTTAAATATTCTGACATGTATGCTCATGGTTTGTGAAATTATGAATGATTTTAGTATGAAACTGTCTGTATGGTGTTTTGATCAGAAATGGTGGTTGCATGCTTATATTGGAAAGACCACATATGACTTACACATATATTTATATTTATATATATGTATATGTTGAACGGATTCAATATTCAAGTTTGCTCTCGGGAAATTTACTACCTTATTTGTCTCAAGTAATTCCCTAAATAGATCTTCCCACAGGGACACCCTTGTTAAAGTTTACCCAAGAATCTACCGGAGGATTTTATGGTGTAAGTCTGAAAAACCATGCATGAGAGAAAATGGTCCTCTTAGACTTAGGACATTTCAGTGTTTCGGCGGTCGAGGTACCTAAGTGCGAGTTCCCTTGTACTTGAAAGTCTCGAAACCCCGATTCGTGAAATACTGAAATGACAGCGTGTGGATGGGTTAGAACATTTTGGTGTTTCGACACCCGAGGTACCTAAGTATGAGTTTCCTTGTACTCACAAGTCCCAAAACCCCGACTTGCAAAGTCCCAAAATGATAGCATTCAGATGAGTTACGATATTTCGGCATTTCAATACCCGGAATACCCAAGGGCGAGATCCTTGTACTCACCAGTCCCAAAACCCTGACCCGCGAAATTTCTATGGGTGAAATCCCGAAATAGGTGAGCAGGTTCAAGAGTTGGTATTTTGGAGTTTCAACTCCTGGAAGATATAGGTGCGAGGCCTCCTGTCTGCACACATCGCGAGACTCCAATTCAAAAAAAACCTGAATTGGACTAGCATGGGTAAGTATTGATGTTCGGCATTTTGGGAACCGGGATAATCAAGGATAATTTCCCTCGTACCCTCTAGTTGCAAAATCCTGAACTATGAAACCCCGGATTTGGCCGAGTGTATGATGAGCGGGTGTATGGGATTTTCGATATTCGGGTAGTTGAGGAGTGTGAATCTTCGACCTCTTGTATCACGAGGTTCTAATATACGAAACCCCGACTCGCAGAATCCTGAATTGGCATAGTGTGACTTGGTTCGACATTTCGACGTTTCAGTACCCAGAACAACCTAAGGGTAATATTCCCTTGTACTCGCAAGTCCCAAAATCCTGACTTGCGAATCCCCGAAACGATAGAGTGTGGAGAAGTTATTATACTTCGGTATTTCGACACCTGGGGTACCTAAGTGCGGGCCCCACGTATTTGCCAGTCTTGAAACCCCGATTAGCGAAATCTCGCTGGAGAAAACCCTGAAATAGTGGAGTATGTTTAGAGATTCTAATGACTCAGAGTTTTTGGCTTCTTGGAAACCTAGGAGCACGACCCCTTGTTCTCACATAACGTGAAATCCCAAAAGGAGAAATGTCGAAATGTCTTAGCATGGATAATATTGGGTGTTTCAGTATTTCGGTACCCGAGATACCTATTGGCAAATTCTCTTGCACCCGCCAATCCCGAAAACCCGAAGTGAGAAAGCCCGAAATAATCATAGTGCGGACGAGATATGGTGTTTCAGTGTTTCAGCACCCGAGGTACCTAACAATAAGTTCCCCTATCATCGCATATCCCAAAAACCTGGCTTGTGAACTCCTGAAATAAACAGAGCGATATATATATATATATATATATATGTAAGTTTCAGAGTTTCGGCTCCTGGGAAACCTAAGTGTGAAACCTCCTATCATCACATATCCTGAAATCTCGGTATGAAAAATACCAAAGGGTAGAGTACCAGGGCTTAATCCGAGTTATTGTTAATCTCGATAAGTAGTGAAACCCATTTCGAGTTTTGGCCCTTCGAAATATAAGAGAGTACAGGGAAATGCTTGCATCACGACTATCCAGATCAAAATAGTAGAAGTACCCTCTCAGTAAGGGTTGTGGGCATTATCACGGTCATATGAGGGGCTTTAAAAGGAAATAAAGCCAAAATTTTCTAGCCCCATGTTGGGTATGTTACACTATGGAATTCCCAGAGTATATCCTACCTTTCATGATCCAGGACACATCATCTGAGAATGTTGTCTAGCCCTAGTTTATGCAATTGTCCAGCAATCAGCTGGTAATCTGCTACTCTAACAACCATATGGAATTTCTGGGTTGTGGAATAGGTTTCAGGACAGGCCCCTGTACTGAGAAAGATTGTTATGTCCTCAATCCTAAACAAATCTACATCTGGGAGCTGATCATCTACCGCTCCGCCACTTTCCCCTGACTCTAACCTGGACATGTGATCAGGTCCTACATTGCATCTTCCCGGCTTGATGATAAATTCAAAGGAAAATTCCTGAAATAATAGTAGCCATCTATAAATTCTCCCTTCCAACATAGGTTTGTTGACTAGATATTTCAATGCAGAATGATCAGTAAAGAATTTGAAATGAGACCCTAACAAATAATGTCTAAATTTCTGCAAAGCATAAATCATGGCCAAACCCTCCCTTTCCGTCGTTGTGTATTTGTGTTCTTCTTGCGACAACTTACGACTCACAAAATATATAGGGTGATCCATAGCTCCATCTCTAGGTTGCGTTAAGATTACTCCTAAGGCAATTCCTGAAGCATCTACATGGACGTGAAATTCATTCTCCCAATTTGGGAATATCAGAATCGGTGTTGTGATGATTTTCTCCTTAAGTGTCTCAAATTATTTATCACATTCTGGAGTCCATTGGAACATTTTAGCCTTTTTCAGTATGTTTTCCAGAGGTGCAGTAATGTTGGCATATATTTGGATGAACCTATGATAGTAACCTGTGTGTCCTAGTGTGGAGCGCAACTGCTTAGCGCTCGTGGGTAGTGGCATATTCAAAATGACTTCAACTTTGGCTAGATCTACCAATACTCCTTCTCAGTAGACTATATGGCCTAACAAATTCCCATGTGGTACACAAAAGATACACTTTCTGAGATTCAATCAGATATGAAACTCTCTGCATCTTTCAAACATTAGCCTTAACAGTGATATATGTTCCTTTTGCAGGCTATATATTTTCCAATCATCCATATAGAATTCTATAAATTTGTGAATGAACTCTCTAAAAGTTGCTATCACAATCATGGAGAAAAATGCAGGGGCGTTCTTTAAGCCAAATAACATCACATTGTATGCAAAATATCCCCATTCTATTATGAAAGTGGTCTTTCTTTTGTCCTCCTCAGCGATCCTGACTTGATGGTATCCTGAAAATCCTTTTGTGAATGAGTATGTTTCCTTTCCCTCAACCTATTCTAGCACCTCGTCTATAAAGGGTGTTGGGAGAGGGTCATGTACACAGGCAGAGTTGAGACTTCTGTAATTTACACAGACTCTAATATCCTCTGTGTCTTTCTTCCTTTGAATAACTATCCGACTAACCCACTCTGCTTCTTCTACTACAAAAATGAGACCTGCTTCCAACATCTTATCTATCTCCTTCTTAACCTTCTCTTTTACTCTTGGGTTAAGACGGTATGGTCTATGTCTAACAGGCTTGGATCCTAGTTTTAACTCAATCTTCATTTCTCCCATGATTCCTTTGATTCCCTTTAACTCGGAAAAAGTCTTTGGGAACAAATCCTCATATTCCCACAGTAAACGTTGTATTTCCTGACTAGTTTTATCATCCCAGTATTCTCCCACCATATCTATCTTGGGTTGCTTTGTGGTCCCTATGTTGATTTTGCGCAATTTTAATGGGTGATTGTAGGAACTATTGGTCTAGCTAGGTATGGTGTTTTGAATTTCTCTACTCCCCTCTGTCTCTTTGATGACTAGGTTTCTCAGTTCTTCTAAGTCATCTAGGATTTCTGAATCTTTGCTAATCTGATAGAATTCTATAGGCTTCTCAGTTGAGGGAAAGTAGATATTTTTCTGGAGTTCTTGGCTATGTTTGGAACATGCCACTAAGTTTGATCTCTGATTATCGTTATCTGTAAAAATAATTTATTTAATCTTTTGCGGGGCCACTTCAAGCTCAGGGTACTTACTTGTGAATGAGAAGTCCTTGCAAAAATGAGTTGCCAGTGTTTTCCAGTCACTGGTTTGTCTTCTAGTTTCCTCATGTATAAACCAAGATTTCAGGATTGGACCTAGAGAGTGGGGAAATACATGAACCCGGAAGTGAGAGGGTATCCCCTTAGCTTGCCACTATGTCGTGCACTATTCAATGTGTATTCTAGGATCTGATTCTCCATTGAACAGTTGCGCAACTTGGAGATCCGTCTACATCTCTGATTCCGGCTGCTCCATATTCTGGAACCTATACTTGATATCTTGCTTCACCATGTCCCAAGTTCTGAGTATGGATTTATGATTAGCACACCATATAGTGGGGTTGTTCTGAAAGATACATCTAGTATCGAGATTCTTTGATCTTCTATTACATTTTCCTCCATCTTGTGCCAAAAATTGTTGAGATCTGAGGTGCCATTGTATACTGGGTGTTTTCTGACTTCGATCCCAACCCATCTGGTTGTTCTGACAGTTGCGCATATTCTTGAGAATATTTCATACAACCCTTGTTACAAACTATCGAAATCCAATTCTGAATCTTCATCTGTTGATTGTATACTTCTCCAACTTACTTACCCTTCGACAGTGGGGTTTATATAATCGTTTCTTGTCCCAGTTGTTACAGTGTACAACTGGTCCAAGTCTTCTCCCTACATATTATTGTCTATTGGTTATGTATACCTAGGTCCTACATATGGATCCAAAGGTTGAACCTTGATTCCCTCAGCCTCAAAGGTCATGGTGTCTTTCTTTAATTCGATTACTGCATTATTATCATAGGCCCAATCAATTCCAAGTAGTTCAATATAGGGGTCCTTCTCTCCCATGATCTCAATGAATTCAAAGTCAACCACTATTTTTACTCCTGCTACATCTATTTCCACGTTCTCCAGTCTTCCTATGGGGAAGATACAGTATTGGTTTGTCATTCTTAACTGAATTAGGGAATATGTCAACCCTGGTTTTCCTAAGGCTTCCCAAGTATTCTTAGGCAGAATTTTCACGTATGACCCTAGGCCCAACATGATGTCCTTAATTTCAAATTCATCTAACTGGGCTATTAATCTAAATTCCTTGTCAGTTCTTACTTTTCTTCCCTTCACTCTCTGAGTACTTTTCTCGGGAATATTGGCCCTTATCCTTGCTTCTAGGGGTTCTTCGTTCCCTAAAACTAGGTATAGTGCATTGTGCAACTTTTCTGTTAGTTGATCAATCCCTAGAATGTCAGAGAATAATTGAAACCAAAGGCCAACTACATTTTGAGGTTGCTCAGGTTGTCTTGGTATGACTACAGGGTTTCTCGATGCAGGGGGTGAAGCAGGGACTTGCGCCATCTTAGGGTAAATAGTCAGTTGGGGGGGATTCTCTCGCATTTCGGGACTAGAAATTATCTGAAATACTTCTATGGCATCTTTAAAGAACAACTTTTGTCTTAGAGGGTCATACATGTCTTTCTTAGGTGTTTCTTTATGGATTTGAGTTAGAGTATCAGCATCATCTCCTGTGTTCGCTCCTCCTTGAGTAATGATATTAAGGTTGGGAAATTGTCCCTTTCTAACCCTCTTGATTTCTGAACTAATGAGGTTAGTTCCTTGTTTTTGTACTCTATCTTCCCATTTTGAAATTAATTCTAGGAAATATTCAGTTGTGTGTCCATTGTTTCTGTAGTGAGAGAACCATAGCCGCCTTGGATGAGGACAATCTCTAGACAAGTGACCTTTTTCATCACAGTTATAACATCTGCTTGTTCCTCTTCCCCCAGTTCTTCCTCCTCTAAAGTCTCCTCCGGTTCCACCTCCTCGACCTCTTCCTGGTCCCTGAGGGTTTTCATTCACCCTGAATGTTGTTTGGTCTATCATGTCGGCAAGTGCATCCAACTCTCTACATTGATTGGTAGTATGCATGGTAGATGAGCAGAACTCACAGTGTACTATGTTTGGTACTTTCGAATATTTCTGCATGTTGGGGCACTGTCTTGTCCCATTCCCATGGGTTCAGCAGAACTCACAGTGTACTATGGTTGGTGGTGCGGGGTGGGGTTATGGAATGGTAAGTTCGTCGACACTTGCGCAACTCCCCCTGTGGGCCTTTGTGGGGATACTATTGTATTCTGAGGAGGTCACATTCCCCTCATTCATGGACATTCGTTCACCAAATGACCTTCCATATAACATCCAGTGCACCAAACCTAAGGCCATATTGGTCTAGGTATCGTCAGCTCCTGAATCTTTTCTGTAAGTGTCGATATCTACCCTTGCAGTTCAACCAGATTCGCATCTACTGGGGGTATGGTGATCCAGATTTTATGAGCAGAATGAAATGAATACAGATTATTAACAGGTTCTTAACACAAAATAATAGACATACAGTAAAATTGGTTTTCTATTCAATAACGAAATAAGTTGAAAACTATAAAATGCAACGGAAACAAGCTTGTTGGAATTGTGGCGGCTTATCTCTGAGAAGAGATGTGACGGTTGTTCTCTTTAGCAAGAAGATAATAACAATGAGTCTCTTAAGGCCTTTTTACAATAATCAGGAATGTCAAAAACCATATACATCCAAAAACCTAACCCTAGGAGATGAAGTGCCAAAAGTCATGTGGGACCCGTTTGGGTAAGTTAGTACATCAACTTCTCGAGATCGTAACTTTTGCATACAATCTCCATTTTAGGCGTATGATATCCCATTGGGAAGGTATCATCAAAGAGATTCATTCTAGGTGAAATATCAAAGTAACGTGCATATTGAAAACCTATTTTCCCAAAAAACATCGTTTAGGGCCTCAAAACAGCTCCAGAAGTGAAAACTATTAAAAATAGTAAATTACCAAAATTGCCAGAAAATTGTTTTGAGCCAGTTGGAAAAGGTGGATGCCCACTAATATCCATCCAAATCAATCCTCCTTCCTTATAAAGAAATGGTCTCCATTGCATTGAGTTCCCCCATCAGATGAGGAAAGTTTTGTTGAATTTGGCCCCGGGTGAGCCACTTGCCTTGGTGCAGGAGCTGCCCTACTTTGATGGTTCGATAAAGCTAGATACTTTGTTGTCGAGTTCCCTTGATCTATGTGTCCACAATATGATCATTGGATTCTTTTTGTATGTAGTCATGGTTCATCTCTTTTGGTTTCAGTTGTTTTTCTACTTCTGAGGTGTCCAATAATGGTGGGAAATAAGGGTGAAGGAGATCCACGTTGAACACTGGGTGCATGCCAAGGAAAGGAGGAATGTTGAGCTCAAAAGAATTATCCCCCGCGACCTTGGTGATAGTGTATGGCCCATAACAGAGTGGGTGAATCTTTCTAAGGGGTCCTTTAAGGTTTTCTTTCTGCAATTTCATCCAAACTTTTTCTCCCACCTGAAACTTATGTGGCACCAAATGTTGATCATGGTGTTGTTTGTACTTGTCATTGGACTTCTGTAGGATATCCTAAACCTATTGGTGGATGTGATAGATCCTCTCAATGAACCGACTGGATTTTTCAGCTTTAGTTGGAGCAGGATATGAGTCGATCGAGGTGACCACAAGGGGAAGTGAAACATCTATGGGACCCAATGGTTGGAATCCCAACCCCACCTGAAAGGGCTTGTGGTCAGTTGAGCTATGAAGGGCTCGGTTGTATCTATGCTGGACATAGGGAAGGATCTCATCCCATGTGCGGGGGTGATTTGAATTATACATGAAAAGGATATGCACAATCATTCAATTTACAACCTCAGTTTGGCCATCTGTTTGGGGATGGAAGGTCGTGGATTTGGTGATCTTGGTGTCCAACAGTGACTAGAGGCTCGACCAGAATGTGATGAGAAATCGACTATATTGATCTGAGACAATGGTTTATGGGATTCCAAAATGTACCCAGACTCGTTCAAAGAAGATCTTGGCAGTGGCCTCTACTGTGATTCTCTTCTTATAGGCAACCAGAATTGCCATCTTATAAAAGCGATCAACAACCACAAAAACACAGTCATTTCCCCACTTGATGGACGGGAGGCCCAAAATTTAGTCCATTAAGATGGATTCCCATGGCTTGTCAGGAGTAGGAAGAGGGGTGTACAGGCCTTGATTCTTAGTGGTCGATTTGGCAATAGCTCAGGAAGTGCAGGACTTGATATACTTGCTGACCTCATGTCAAAGTTTAAACCAGTAGAATTTTTTTTGTATTATCGCCATTGTATTTTTGACGCTGAAGTGTTGTTCCACCCAACTGTAGTGGGCTTCCTAGATTAGGTTCACTTTCTCACTTGATTGAACACAAATATGGCCTAGATGACACAACAACCCATATTGAAGATGTAAATTATTGACAACTGCATTTGCACCCAACATTTGGTAGGTGGTGGAGAAGTCAGGGTTTGTCCCATAGAGTTGGGGCCATCCAAAGGTCTCATGGCCGCAAAATTATAGCACCGTGGTGAGTTCTGCGACTGGCTGTCTACTGAGGAAATCAACAACACGATTGGTGCTTCCTATTTTATACTTGATGTTGAGGTGGAATTGCTGGAAGTATGTGGACCACTTTTGATGGCACTCATTTTGCATTTTTCTGTGTGTATGCATGAACTGCAGTGGCTTATGATCAATGTGGATGATTGTCTCCTTCCCAAGAATGTAATGTCTCCATTGGTGGCAGGCCTGCACAATCCATTACATTTCTTTGTCATAAGTAGGGTACTTACGGACAATATCTGATAGTGTCTCACTATGATAGGCCACAGGGTGGTTGTGCTAAGTGAGAATGGTGCCCATAGCATAGTCTGAAGCATCTGTCTTGATATCAAAGGGATGTTGTAGGTATGGTAGTGAAATTATTGGGGTTGAGCACAAGCATTTCTTCAAATCATCAACTGCTTGTTGTTGGGATGGACCCCATGAAAATTTCTCCTTACCACCACCCTTGTTTATTTGGTTGAGGGCCCATGCAATATGGGAGAATCCCAACACGAATCTGCGGTAGAAATTGGCAAGGCCCAAGAAGATCTGAAGCGCAATGAGTGTGGTTGGGGTTGGCCAGTCAAATATGACTTGGATCTTGGTTGGATCCACATGTATTCCATGTTGATCAATGATGTATCCTAGGTAATGGACATTGTCCATGTCAAAGGAGAATTTTTCCAAGTTGGCGTATAGCTTGTGCTACTGCAAGGTGTGCAGAACCTGTTGAATATGTTGCAAGTGTTCAACCCAAGTATTACTGTAAATTAGAATGTCATCCAGATACACCACTACAAACGTATTGGTGAATGGTCGCAGGATATTTTCGATGATCCTCATGAAAGTGGTTGGACCATTTGTCAAACCAAATGGCATGACCAACCATTCAAAAAAGCCTTCCTTTTAATTGAAGGTGGTATTCCATACATATGTATGTTCTATCTGGACCTGGTGGTAGCCAGACTTCAGATCAATCTTACTGAAGTATTTGGCCTCCGTGAGTTGATCAAGGAGGTCGTTGATTCAGGGAATCAGGTACGGGTTTCTGACTATGATTTTATTCAGAGCCTGGTAATCAATACAGATTTACCAGGTTCCATCTTTCTTCTATACCATCACAATTGGTCTCCCGCAAGGTGATGAGATGGGATGGATGTGCCCCTTGTGGAGCAGTTCTTGGATCTGTCGCTTGATCTCCTAATTCTCTAACAAAGAGCGGTGATAGATTGGCCCATTAGGAGGCAGTGTGTTGAGGGTTAGATCGATGGGGTGCTTGACCTGGCAGTGAAGAGATATCCCTGTAGGTGAGGAGAAGATATTTGAGTATTCTTCCATGACCTTATCTACTTCCTTCTGTTGTGTGGAGAGGTCGACCACAAAGACCCTGAATGTGGCAGTGATATTTTTCTTATTCTGAGATCGAATCATGAAGAAGACAAACTTCCCTGTCTGAGAGATGACCTTCCTGCATTGCTTAGCAGAGATCAAGGAAATAACACTAAGTGGGACTGCCTCGGGTATCCTGTACAATTTCTTGTTCAAAGTAATAATAACACTACGATGCCTAGACTCATATACATCATGACGTTTCCATAAATAAGGTTGGCCCAAAATAACATTAGAAACTTCGAGAAGAGAAACATCACACAATACCTCGTCTTTGAAGGACTTGATGTCATACAACAGTCGACACTGTTGGCTGACATAGAGATCACTTCCTTGGTGGAGCCATCCAATGGTGTAGGGTTCTGGGTGCAGCATTGTTGGCAGGGCCAACCGCTTGACGATCTCTACTGAGATGAGGTTATTCTATCTACCGCTATCAATGATGAAGTGTAGTGGGGTGCCTTTACCCACATATGTGAATGGAAGAGGCGCTTTCCTTCTTCTGTCTCATCTGGTTCACCAGGTTGGATCTTGGTGGTAGAAACGGTGGCACTGGGTTCTGTGTCAATGATCTATCTTCCCCTTTCTAGTTCTGGCTTAGAGTCAAAATCCACATCTGATTCAGAGGATTTCACTTCAACCACCAGCGACTGCTTTGAGTGGTAATCAACAGTGTTATTCCAAGGGATCTTATGGAAGTCACAATGCTTCCCAGTATATTTCTTTGTCTTTCTGATGTCCTTCTTTTCTTCTGACTTGGACTGGTTGTCCTGATACTATCCATGTTTTCTCTATCCTTTTTTCTTTAGGTTGGGGCCACCATTTCCTAGATTTTTTTCTGTCTTTTGTTTGAGCTTCTGCTCAATTTTGATGGCATATCGGTAAGTCGCGCCCAAGGATGAGATGTCCATAAATTCCATTTCAGTATGGATGTATCTATGTAGACCACCATGATACTTGAGCACCAGATATCACTCTGAATAATTGATACCCATCTTGGTGCGCAAGGTATGGAAGATACTTGTGAAATCTAGCACTACTTGGTCTCTTTCTTTCCGCAGTGTGGTCCATTTGGTATACAGGTCGTCATATCTTCCGACAGGGTATTATTGTTCCTTAATAGAATCCATGAAGGATTCCCGGGTGGTTGTGACTAAAAATAATGAGCGTTCCTTTGTTTCCTTTTGATCACAGAAAGTTTCCCACCAATCTTTGACATGGGGAACGACTTTGAGGACTGCAAAAGTAATCTTTTCTCTATTCAAAAAGTTATGGACATAAAAATACCCTTCTAGTAGATTCAACCACTTGTATACAACATATGCGTCTATCTGACCTTCAAATATAGGAATATTGAAGTTTATTTGTACCTTGGAGGGGGTGGGGCCTTCGTTCGAAGAAGATGCGTCGCCTGTTGGTAGTCGCCGAAGGATTTGCGCGAAACTATCTATCATCATGTTCCTCTGTTGTGTGAGGTCTTCCTCAATCAACAATTTGAAAGGATCTCCTATCCCATCATATTTATTTTCTCCTGCCATGAGAGGTCGCTCAGGCATGCGAGAGCTTTTGTCCTCAAGAGAAACAAGCTCGAGACCCAACTCTTTGTACTCTGACCTCGTTGGGGACATGCATTAAGGAGAAAAGGAGCAGAGCGCTCTAATAGCACTGATCTGAATTTTATGAGAAGAACAAAATGAATACAAATTATTAATAGGTTCTTAACACAAAATAACATAGATACAATAAAACTGGTTTTCTATTCAATAACGAAATAAGATGAAAACTATAAAATGCAACAGAAACACGCTTGTTAGAATGGTGGCGGCTTATATCTAAGAAGATATGTGAAGGTTGTGGTCATTCAAAAGAAGATAATTACAATGAGGCTCTGAAGTCCTTTTTACAATGATCAGGAAGGTCAAAAACCCTAGACATCCAAAAACCTAACCGTAGGAGATGAAGCGCCAAAAGTCATGTGGGCCCCGTTTGGGTAAGTTAGTACTTCAACTTCCCGAGGTTGTAACTTTTGCATACGATCTTCATTTTAGGCGTATGATAGCCCGTTCGAAAGGTATCATTGAGGAGATTTATTTTGGTCAAAACATCGAAGGAACTTATATATTGCAAACCTGTTTTCCCAAAAACATCATTTAGGGCCTCAAAATGGCTCCGGAAGTGAAAATTGCTAAAAATAGCAAATTACCAAAATTGCCAGAAAACTATTTCAAGCCAATTGGAAAAGGTGGGTGGCCACCGATATCCATATAGATAATTCGGTCACTCTGAGGCTCCCAGGGTATCCTTCCATGGCTTCAATCTTCATCGATTGTTCTAAGGCATCTGTTAACGTAGTTATCCATTGTTGCATTAGCAGAATCCGAGTCAGAGGTAGTAACCCCTGAATGTACCACTCCCTTTGATGTTATTCATGGATTGGATGTGCCAACCTCCCTATGGCCTATTTAAAATTCTGGTTGTACTCCCAGGCTGATTCACTTTCCCGCTGTTGGATCTCGCACAACTCAGACAAAGCCTATTGTTCTGACTGAGGTAGTTTGAACTCTGCTATGAACCTCATTTGTACCTGGCCAAGTGTGAACACTTGACCTTGCATCCTTGGCAGTTCCAGCTCAATGATATTCATGTACCACTTGAGAGTGTGACCTCTCAAGGTAGTCTAGAACTCGACCATCTTATTCACATTTGGATTCCCTCTAGATCTCTACATTTCTTCGCACAAGAACCAATGTTGCTCAACATCTTCATATCCCTTACCCCAAAATTTTGGGTATTGGGAAATCAAAAATCTCGCATGGCCAGTCATTGCTAATCTTGTTGTTCCTATCAATATGAACCCTAACATTCCTTCTTGCGATCTACCAGGGGATCCCAATATCCTCCCTGTGCTCGCACTTCCTGGTTGTGACTAACTAATTAATTATACTGGAACGGAGCTAGTATGAGAGGGTAGTATCGAACTTACTGCTTGTATAGAAGAGACTTGGGGTATGGGTGATTCAAGGCTGGTGCCACTAGCTTCAGGGAAGTTTTCTTTGATCTGGGGGGTCTCATTTGCTTCCACTAGGATGATCTCTTCGGTCGGATTCCCGATCTCTCCTATTATTTGGGTTGAATATTCTCTTTCTTATCCAAGATTCATGAAGGCTTATTCCTCTCTTACGTCTGCACCTTCTCCTTCTTGTCCCACCTCCTGGGACTTCTTTCTCTCTGTGCCTCTCTCTCACTAAATATTTGACTGGCCAGTCGTTCCTATCTTCTCATCTTCTATGGTTCTTCCATCTGTCTTTCCTCTACTTCTCCCAATCCACCTTCTTTCCTTAACTTCTCAGACTGTCTTGCTACTTTCTTTATCTTTCCTTGCCACCACTTATCAACTATGGAAGATCTCTTCAAGGCTCGCTCATCTCTTGAGTCCATTTCTTGTTTTTTTCCCCCCATTTTTCAAAGAACCCTTCCCCTCTCTCATTCCATGACTATCACCCCTCCTCCCCTACCATAAGAAAAGGTGTTTATGCCACCATCTCAATCGGGGAAATCATCACTGTCCCTTCCTCCATCAAGAAAACCTTAATCCACAGGGGGATTTCTCTCAAAATCCTTCCCCTTGCATCTTTCTTCAAAATTTCCTCTACCCGTGAGAAATACTGGTGGCTCTCAGTTGTAAACTCGATTATGTATCCCTCTATTGTGATTCTGTTGGCAGCCAACCCAAATTTTTTTTTGATTACTCTCAAAAGCTACCTACACCCCTTGCGGTATCATGACAAATCGTTGTCGCATTGTGCTAATGGACATGTGTTTCGTTTTTGCAACCATTACAATTCAATTTCGACTCAGTTTTCACAATTGCAAATGTGAAAACACCTATTTCGTTGATTATACTGTCGTCGTCTTTTGATTTGTTGGTTGATGCTTGATCACTGGTTTATCATGTGATTGATAAAGGTTTTATCAGACCTATGTTCTTGATCATTATCTTACCTTGATTGCGCATTTGGATATATTCCACTGTTAAACCCTTGGGCATGAAAGTTATTGGTCTTATTTATGAAAATTATAACGTATCCGCTCATATTGTTTTATCTTTGTTATGGTTTTCATTTGATTACCATACGAAAAAATTGTATTATGTGGCTCTAAAGATTTGGAATACAAACATATGTGGTATACACCAAATACATTGGCAAGTTCGTAATGGTAGCAATGGTTTTAAAGGCGCATAAGTTAATCTTATTCGATTTTGGAAAATCGATTCTTGGCATACTATGCTTGCAAAGCAGATTATA
>ML797189.1:47874-139764 GCA_009831015.1 Picea engelmannii | reverse complement strand
TCTTGCATATAGAGCTGGTGCTCTTGTAGAGTTGTACTCTATTCAGTTGTTGTTGATAAACCCCAAGGATTGTAGTCCGTAATAAAAAGAAAATTGTACATACATCTTGTGTTCTTTGTGTTCATTGTGGTGATGATTTGTTGATGATATATTGCTGATATATGTTGCTGATATGTGCTCACATCTAACTAGTTATAAATGACAACAATGGGTAATGAATAAATGTTGAATGCTAATTGATGAGTTTTTGTGCAAGAGGGAAGTTTTGGGAAAAAGAGCCCCACACTCATTCACCCCCCCTCTAAGTGTGGTAGGTGTGCCCAACATTCTTTTCCTTTAACAATTGGAACCTGTAACAGGGTGGCAGGATCTTCTTGCTATGGGGAATCTATAATATCAAATGGCTCCTTAGCTTGGGATAAGGTATTTTTCCTTTGCATCCCTAGAAATATTTGATTCTAGTTCCTAATCTATTGAGGAGATATCCTCCTACTCCTTCTTCACACTCTGCTACTTCTTATGCAATAGTTGATATAGGCTCTGTAGCATCCATGGATTCTTTAGCTACTAGTGTTGGAACATGTTCTAAAGCATGTGATGAGTCTTCAATACATGGTTTTGATGCTACATTTTCTTCAGGATGGATAATGAACATGTCCCATGTGACATATGGTTGTATTCTTCATAATTCATCGAAAACAAATAGCTTAATCAACCCATGGTGTGATACAACTGCTGCTCTACTCAACTCCTGTGTGAATGGAATATTTTTATTTTTTTTAAAACCCCAACCTTGGTCGCTCTAGCAGCGAACATGTCTGTCGCTTGTATTTCCATTTGGTCGCAAACACCAACATTGGTCGCTCTAGCAACTAAAATATTAGTCGCTAGAGTGACCAACATGTTAGTCACTTGTATTTCCATTTGGTCGCAAACTAGGTCACTTGTCGCTCTAGCGACTAACTGATCCTCCTTCGTTTGACCTTTTTAACTTCGGGTTTGGTCTCTCTAGCGACTAATATTTGTCGTTCTACCGACTATTGACTAAGTTTGCCAGGGTTGTCTTGGTCACTCTTGCGACTAATATTAGTCGTTCGACCAACTAACATTCATTGCTAGATTAACTTTTCCCTATTGTGAATAGGCTTCTTTTCCCGGTCGCTAGACCAATGAAGATCCATGTGTGGCCACTAGACTGACGAATGGATTCAGATGAATTTTTTTTTATGTTGGTCACAAAAATGACCCTATGCTGACGAAACTTTGTCTCTACTTCGTTGGAAAAATGTTAAAATTTAATAGTGACTTGTATTGCATACAAAGGAAATATTTTCCTACAATACTTCTTCATTTGAAGGGTTGATATTTGTCTCACTAAGATAGGATTTTGAGTTCCTTGTAGGGTCCTTTTCCTCC
The DNA here is from genome assembly GCA_009831015.1 of Picea engelmannii. Lineage (NCBI taxonomy): Eukaryota > Viridiplantae > Streptophyta > Pinopsida > Pinales > Pinaceae > Picea > Picea engelmannii. The sequence continues at coordinate 138,348 of ML797189.1, read as the reverse complement.
CTTCCTCATCTTCACACTCTAATGTTTTATTATAATAGTCCAACATGGATTTGTGGGCAGCCAACCAATCCATTCCAATCAGCATGTCATAATATCCTAAGGGAAATATGTTTAGGGTGGCTTGAGTAGACAACCCATTCATAATGAATTGACATGCTGGTATGACCTCTATTACCTTCCTCTTTGTTCCAATGACCAATTGTACCAACCATGGTTTAGCATGTTTTACTTGTTTTAATTTACATTTCTCAATAGTTTGAGGAGAGACATAACTCAATTAGAACCAAGGTCAATAGGAAGCTTTCCTTCTTCTCTCGATTATAAACCCATTTATAGCCTATACGAGCTGAAAAATCTCAAAATAGAAACAATATTGTTGGTAATCATACCTTCCATTTCCACCACTGAGGCTTGGTGGTTTTCTTTCCTATTATCCAAGGCTGTGTGAATTTCTCGTATACTTATGGCCACATCATCAACCGTGGTAGCCTCTTGGATGTTGTAGACTCTCTTATTGTCTAGATTCTTATGTGGGAAGTTCCTTAGCATATGTTATTCTCCACATCCTCAACATTTCAATGGCTCTCTCTTTCTACTCTTAGTCTTTCCTGGGGCCGATCCAAAGGATTTATTTCCACTCTGAGATGGAAACTTATGTTGATTCACACTCTTGGTGGGGAATCTCATCTTAAAACTCTTCCCATAATTCTTAAACTTTGAGGGTTTAACCCCCTTCTTATTGAATCCTAGTTTACCTTTCTTCTACCAGTCCTTGGGATATTCTACCTTGTGGTTGAATTATTCATAGCAATACCTAGCCTTCCTAATGACATATTCCAAGGTTTTAGGTTCATAAAACTCAATTTTGTTCCGGAAGGATGGAGGCAGTCCACTAAGGAATCACTACATCTTCATTTTTTCTTCCTTTATACATGTCACATACCTCAACAACTCCAGAAACTTGTTGATATATTCATCTATGGTGAGTTGTCCTAGTTTGAGTTCATAGAAATCCTTAGTATTCTTTTCATGGTACCTTTCTAACATGTACTTATTCTTGAAGTATTTCTCAATTTTTCGTCAAGAAAACTCCTTCTCACAGATTCCCTTTACATTTCTAAGGTCCTCCCACCATATATAGACCTTTCCATTCAAGTTTTAAGACTGGTCATGAACTCTAAAGTACTTCTTCAGAACAAGTATCCAAGCTTCTTCTTCTTCCCCCTTTTTGATTTCCCCATCAAAAGTGGGTGGCTTGTATTTCTTAAATTCTTCAGGTTCACTACCGTTGGAGTGCTTTCTCCTCTTTCTTCTCCTCTGAGAATGTGAAATAGTGTCACTGCTAGATAGTTCCTTGGAGATTTATGCTCCTTCACTAGAGGATTCTTCATATGAGCCTTTGACTTTGGCATGCCTCTTGGCTCCATGTTGGGCCTTCTTGGGAATGTTTCATCTTGCATTTGCTACTTTCAGGACCATTCCTTTGTATCTCAGGTGGACTCTAGATTTTCTTAGCCTAATGTTTGTCCACATTACTAGTTGTTGGCCCATGTTGCAATTGTCTTTTTATATTCGATAGGATTTGAATCAAGACCACATTTATTTTAGTTTGATTTTCTTTCTCTTTAATAAGAATCTCATTATCAGACTTAAATCTTTGTATCTCTTCCATGAGACTTCTCACAGTATCAACTGGATTTGGAGGGGTTTCTACCACTCTCCTTTCATAACAATCTTCTTCTATGTTGTGAGAGCTTTCTCCCATCCCATGATATGTCACCATCCCTTTCGATTATAGCCTTACCTGGGAATCCATTGACTGATTAAGTGGTGATAATCCACATTTTCTATTAGTTACTTATCCATTAAATAGTTGACAACATATAAAATAAAATTTTATAAGATGAAATCAACTTTATTATTTAGCATATAAAAACATCATTCAGTTCAGGTTTTAAAACATGTAAAAATAGTAGAAAGTCAAAATCCTTTATTCAATAGTAAGGTTTTATTAGACACTTAATAGGGTATGGTAGTGTGCTCTTCCCCTTAAAATTTCTCTATGGAAGTTTATCCGACTCTTTCGTGAGCCCAAGCAAGCCAAGTATTGTTGCCTTCTCTGATACCACTTTGTAACTCATCTGGGCCCCTAACAAACTTTTAAGGAAATGGGCTATTAAATTTCTCTTTTCCTCAACCATATCGAAACCTCTTCTCGAGGGAACCATTGTCTTATGCTCATCAAGAGTTTTCCAATGAATTTCGTCGTTCTCAAAACTAGGCTCTAGAGCAAAATTTATGGCTTCGTAAAGTTTCTTAGACTTTCTTGAATCATACGTCACCTTATTTCCACATGGCATCCATGTGACTACTTCCACACATGTCATCTAATCGGGCTTTGTCATGGCATCTACCACATGTCCCACCAAATCCTCAATCTATATGTTCCTCCAAATCAACAACTAGGATCATAGTTCTCCACTTGCATGATAGTTAACGCCCAACCCTCTTTTGTTTATTCACTATATTCTTGTGGGACCTACCAAAATCTAAGGTTGAGGTCACATCTAGACATAACACCAACCAAGGGGCCATATCATCTTTCAGAGTCATGCTCTGATATCTTTGGAGTTGTACTCTGAACTCTTTGGAATCATTCTTTGAACTCCTCAAATTCAACTTTGAAAATGTCAACTCCTATGAATAGTCAGGATCTTCCCATACCCCTTAGCTTTGAAGAGTAATATCATGTCACTTGTTCTGGGATTTTAATGCTGACAGGGTCCATGGTTTTATTTTTTTAAGAAATTATAGGTAGTCATGTGGTCCCCTCTAGATATGTCGGTGTTATACATCATCATGATGTCATTCTTCCTTTATCCTTGCCCATACGATTCCCACTTCTTTCGAACAATTGAGATCATTCCCCAACTGGACACCAATCTATGGTCTAGATTGTCTCTCAGAGTTATCCTATCGGAGTGTTTCTACTTTGACCTCAAGGGAAACTTTGACCCTTGGACTCTGATGATGTTCACGATCTAGCATTTGAGGCCATCGTGTACCCATCACCTAGGAATCTATTTCCATGTGTACTTGCCACCTGACACGACACGTGACATGCACATTCCCAAGAAACTCTACCTCAAAAGGGACAAAAAATTGTGACACGTGGCACCACCCACGTTGTGACAGGTGGGCTAAGGTGGGTCTACATGTCATCACAGGGTATTTGTTTCAATATTTTAGATGTTGACACATGTCCCAAACACATTGGTTGGGGTGAAGTCATTCCCCTTATCGCCAATCTCCAAGGAACCTATTAGGACTCTATGACAGATCGATGACTATGATCAAATCACCAATCTAGTGTCGATCAATAGTCCAAATATTCCCCCACTCATAACCTTTAAGAGTTGTGCTTCAAGATCTTTGGAGGTGTACACTAAATTTTTTGAATTCGTTCTCTGAAATATTCATAATCAACTTCAAAAAAGTCAACTCCTATCCATCTAGACCCACACTCATCCCATCAACCAATAAACTATCAACACATGTCATCATGTTGGCACTGCTGGTCACCACCATCTTGTTCTTCCACCTTGACCTGCTAAGTGGGACCCCTCGATGATCAATGGCTAAGGTTAAAATTTCCCACTTCCATATCTATAGTTCATACTCAACCTCGGAGTTGGATTGTGTTCATTCCCATTGTTGATCACTTCTCGAAGTGAATGGATAGATTTTTCAGCACATCGATCAAATCTGCAATGGAATATTCTTTGATACCCTTTTATTGGTGTTGTGCAACTTCCCTAATATTCTAAAATTCGATTGATAATCTCTAATGGTATTAAAAAGGGAATATTCTTTGATGCTTTTACATCAAAGTGTTGGAACAAGCTTTGAGACTGGATTTTCGATGGAGGGTTAGATATACTCTAGATCTATTCAGATGGATGATAGATCTCCCTCGAAATTCTACTCTGATGGATCAATGACTGTGGCTGTTCATAGTACATATTCTATGGGCATAATATCTTGCTCCAACAAAGGGTCAGGATCTATTATTACACCAAATCGATGATCTATATTTAATCATGTCCCTACACTGACTGAGGTTCTATATCTAGTCGTCGTGCCAATTTGACAACCACGATCCTCTGAGGCAAAACAAGAGTTTCCTTCGGCTTAAAAGTCCAGTTCAAGACTTAGTCAATTTCATGAGGGTTTATCTGAGTCTTTTCAAGATTTAGTGAGTTTCAAGAATTCTCGCCTTGGTCCAAGCCACTCCTTTTCCTACCCAGGGTACCTATGTTTCATCTTATCCCACAATGTTCCTTTGTTGGGATCAAAGCACTGCGACACGCATGTGCACACACACACACACAAATAATCACAACAACACATACAATGAGCAGGGATGTGGATTTGTCTTTCAAATTAATATGTAACATAGATTTGAATTATTTTCATACTCAAACAAACATATATATTCACCACTTCAATATTTCCACAGACAAAAGATACTTGCAACTATTTTAATAAATATAGAGATTGTCTATAGTTAAGAACACGAGACTTCCCATGCAAGATAGTTCATTATAATACAATGATATTTGTAGGAATACACAATCAAGCTCACAAGTCAAGTATTCATATCCATAATCACCATACTGACCATTCAACCATATATCTTTTCCAACAATACACAGAGATAATTAAGTTACTTATATAAAATTTAGAAGATGCTGGGAAATACTAAAGGGTGTGTCGCTCTCCACCCAACCATAGGAAAATTCACATCAGTCACCTCTACAACCAACCACCCCCGAGCGAGGGTACAATTCCATGAGAGGATATCTAATTTTTTTCAACAAGTTTCCAGGGATCATATATTCCTTCTTCTCTTTTGTTTCTCTTCCCTCGAACCAGGAAGTTTTTCCTTCCCTTCTCCAGTGCTCATAATTTCCCCCAACCGTTTGTATGTCTGTCTCTACCTCTTCATTTACTGTCCTCGATCCCTTATTTTCATGTACTCTTCCTCAAGACCTTGTGGATCATGTCAGAATATTCTTGATGGGTACTTTTTCCCATTCCTTTATTGGTTCTTGAAGAAAACTACCCAACTACCATCTTGACCAGTAATCTAATTTCTAGGTTGAGGATAGTTCAGGGTCTGCATTGTTTTAATTTGATAGGGTACTGCCAAGTAGGGCCATTTCAATCCAATAATAGCTTCCCTCTTGCACCATTACTCTCATGACATCGTAAACTATGAAGGCAATCCCTTCAACAGTAGTTCAACAACTCCATGTTACATTAATAACCAAATATTTACATTACATAATTTAGCAAAGGTCCATTGTCTTTCAATAATCACTAGCAGGACTGTCTATCATTTTGGCCATGATAATAATTATATTTACAGACCAGGGGAAACAAGGGTGTTACGACAACGATGTAAAATGTATCATTGTATTTAATTCCCTCCACCAATTAAAGTTCTTTGGTAACTAACCAAGCCTTATGTTTTTCAACACTACCATCTGTTACATACTTAGTCTTGTAAACCCATTTGCATATGAAAAGTTTTCTTTCAGAAGAGGGAGTTGAACCCAAGTATCATTCTTCATTAGGGAATGCAATTCTTCATTTATTACTTCATCCCATTATGTATGGCTATAATATTCTTTAAATATTTCTATATCAGGGCTATCTAGAACTTGAGCCAAAAGAGAAGAGGCTCAATGTAACTACAAACTTGTTTGGTGCTAATCAGAAGGATCACTAACTAGTTTCCCTTGTTGTATGAATGCATCAAGGAAGTAGTGGTGCTAGTGTAGGTTCAAGTTCAGTAAAATCATATAGGGGATGAGACTAAGAAGCTGGAGCATTTCTTTTGTCCCCACTATCATTATCTAAAGGGAAAATGATCCATAGTATTAGGAGGGGTAGTAGAAGAAAAAAATGGTATAGAAGAAGTAAAAGCATATGAAACATGTGTGAAATATGGCACAAATGTTGTTTCAAGCATGCAAGACAAGATATATTTAGCTCTTCTTAAAACTACTTCTATTGAATTATGTACAAGAAGTCAATAACCTTTTACATCCTTTAACTAACCAATAAAAATTCACTTCCCACTTTTAGGTTATAAGGATTTCCTTTTATCCTAAGGAATGTGCACCCAAGATTCATTTCCAAACACACAAAGTGGATTACATATAGTTATATATTTTTTCATGCTTATTTGGGTGTTATATTTTTAAAAATCCTTAGTAGGAGTTAAATCAATTATGTAATTTCTATAATTATTGGCTTTCACAAAAAAAACAAGGATTGATTTCCTTAAATTGAAGAATATAGTTAGCCATTTTTTTAAAGTGTGAATCATTCTCTTAGTAACACCATTTTTTGTTGTTGTTGGGTTGTCATATTATTTGCAGTGAAAGTAGAGGTGGATCGAATGACATTCGAAGTCGAATGTCGAGGTGGTTCGTCTGAGTAAAGACGAAGTCGAGGTGGATAGAAAACAAGTCAAAGGTCGAGGTGAGTCAATTAGGTAAAGTCAAAGTCAAAGGTAGAGGTGGTTCGACATGGTAAAGACATCGAAAAAAATTCGAAGAGGTCAACCAACAAGAAGTCGACAAGCAGGTGTGTGGTGACCGAATGAATACTGAAAGAAGGCCAACTGGTAGTCGACTGTAATAGAATCCTGAGATTCATGAGATTTTTTTCCAATGATATGCATGGATCTGTAACCATTTTTGGGTGCCTTTTCTTTAGGGTTTTTCCTACTGTAAAGCCTATAAATAAGGCGTGTTGTAAGGCTGTAAAATCTAATCAATGGATGTTTAATCTTTAGATGATGAATGGCTAATGACCAAGAGTCTGTAATTTAGAGGTTGTTGGTCATGCAGATATAAGTTGAATTGGCTACAGGGTTGTTCTTGTCTAAGAAAGAGGGTATGATGTCGATTTTGTCTCAGGTGTTGACCGAGGTTAGACATGTAACCTTTTATTCTGAATGAATAAGACAACAAGGATCAGAACACTCAAGGAATATTGGTTTTCATGGTTTGGGTTTCTAGGGTAAAATCTGTGTATTGTGTGCTTGATGTGTCATTTACTTTCTTGATTAAATATTTTCCTCTCTTTTGCTAGGTTTAGCGTGGAAGTGTGTCTTATTTCCTAACATGTGGTATCAGATCTTGGTTTAACAACCTTGGATTTGAACTAAACTATACGTTCAACAAGAGTTGTAAGTTAGAAATATTTAAAGATTGTTCTAAAGATTGTGTTAAATAATGGCGAGCAACTCGAGAATAGATATTGAAAAACTCAATGGCTAGAATTTTAATCTTTGGAAGCTTAAAATTGAATATCTCCTTGTAGATTGAGAATAATGGACAACGGTCTATCGAGGTAGCATGATGGCAGGTATTTCGATGGAAGAATAGGAGAAACTCGAGAGAATATCAAGCAGTATGATTTGACTTTGTCTTGTAGATTCAATACTGCTAAATGTCTCAGGTGAATATTCAACCAAAAAATTGTGGGACAAGTTCAAGAGATTGTACCATTCGAAGTCTCTGGTAAATAATTTATTTTTTAGTAAGAAACTGTATCTTCTAGGGATGATTGATGTTAGTTTAGTGACTAAGCATTTAAATTCATTTAATACCATTATAAGCTAGTTATCTTCTATGGATATTAAAATCACCGAGGAGGAGAAATGTATTAGCCTATTTTTTTCTTTGCCAGACTCCTAGGATAGCTTAATCATGGATATAAGGAGTAATACAACCAAATTAGCACTAGAATATGTGGTTGCATCTCTATTATTGGAAGAAATGAGAAGAAATAACATGTAAGGATCGAACAAAGATGATTTAGTTGTGAGAGGTCGACCGATTGACAGAGATAAAGGAAAATTCTCTGGTAGAAAGTCTAAGTCAAAGGGTAGATCTAAATCCCTGATTCAGTCCAAAAGAAGATGTTGGAAATGTGGTAAAGTTAGGCATTACAAAAATGACTACAAGTCGAAGGCAATGTAATTCAATATAAGATCTGACGAGAAGCAATCGACTAAGAGAAAGATGACTCCGGATAAGGGAGGTGATGTGTACTTGGCGTCGACCAGTACACAGTCGGATCAAGATATTTGGTTGATAGACTCATGAGCATCCTATCATATGACACCACATAGAGAATGGTTTTTCTAATATGAATGATATGAAGGAGGAAACGTGTCCTTGGGGGATGACTCGACAACCAAAATTGTTGGACGAGGAAGAGTTCAAATGATACTTTAGGATGGGAGGAGTAGAACCCTTCCAGGTGTGATGCACATTCTGGGTTTGGGAAGAAACCTGATATATTTCAGTAAGATGAGTGATTCTAGAGTGCACACTCTATTTTAGAAGGATTTGTTCAAGATGGTCAGAGGTGTGATGGTCTTAATGAAAGGAGTTCATTTGAACCCTATACAAGTTATTAGGGAGTATCGACTCGACTGGATATAACATCATCATTCTTCCTGAAGTCTACTTGACTTCAACTTGACTCGAGCTAATTTGATTCAAACCGACTTGACAAGTCATCATAAATTTGACCCGACCATGCTATGGAATGAGAGGATGGGACACATTGGAGAAAAAGGACTTCGAGCTATGCATAAAAAAGGTATGGTCGAAGAATTTCTTGAATGTAATTTAGAAGTCAAATTTTGTGAACATTTTTTATATGGAAAACAGAGTTGGGTGAGGTTCCCATCTAGAGAGACAAGGGTAAATGGGATACTAGAGCTGGTTTATAATGATGTGTTTGGCCATGTTACAGTGCCTTCATTTGGTGGATCCATTTATTATGTCTCCTTCATAGATTGTTTTTCCAGGAAGACATGGATATATTTCATGAGGAACAAATCACAGGTCTTACAGAAATTCTAAGATTTTAAATCTCTTGTAGAAAGCCAAACAGATAAGAAGATTAAGGTGTTGAGAACTGACAACGAAGGTGAATTCTGTGGAAAATAATTTGATCAGTTCTACAATTAGTATTTCATATCACGCCACTATACCACACCATATACGCCACAAAAAAATGGATTTTCTAAGAGAATGAACAAAACATTGATGGACAAGGCAAGGAGCATGCTCAGTGGTGTCAGGATTGTACAAGAATTTTGGGTGAAGGCAGTCGAAAATGGAAAATATATATTGAATATGTCTCCTTCATCGACACTAGTTTACATGACTCCAAATGAGGTATGGTCAGGTAAGAAGCCTTCAATTTCACATTTCAAAGTATTTGGTTGTGATGCATTTGTGCATGTTCCCAAGGAAAAGAGGAGCAAGCTGGACAAGAAGGAAGCCAACTGTATTTTCATTGGATACAAAGAAGGAATGAAAGGATATCAACTATGGGATATTGTATTAAGGAAAATAGTGTATAATTGAGAAGTGATATTCAGAGAAGTCGGAAGTAAGTTCGAGCCTGAAGAAATTGTTCAGACTGAGAATAATCCAGAGAATGTGTAGTTTGAAATGAGTAACGAAGAAGATGATTCAAATGAGTTTACTGAATCAAAAGAAGAGGTGGAAAAACCAACCTCGGTTTCAAGGAGGTTAGACAAAGTAAGAAAACCAGTCTAAAGCTATATTATTCCCAACTTCCATTCCACATTCATGTTAACTTCCACCAAAGATGAGCCCAAGTCGATCGAGGAGGCAGTCGACTCAGCAGAGGGAAAAATATGGAAGGATGCCATGGTCAAAGAGATGGAATTCTTGCATAAGAATGAGACATGTGACTTAGTCAATTTTCCTAGTGGAAGAAAGCTTGTCAGTAGAAAATGGGTATTCAAGAATAAGATGAATGCAACAGGTCAAGTCGATGAATTCAAAGCTCGATTGCTAGCAAAAGGATATTCCGAAGTCGAAGGAGTCGACTTCGGAGAGATTTTTTCCCTTGTTGCAAAATTAACTTCCATTTGAGTAATAATGTCTCTAGCTGCAACATTTGATTTGTAAATATAACATATGGATGTGAAGACAATGTTCCTACATGGGGACCTGGAAGAAGAAATATACATGAAACAACCTGAAGGAGTTGTAGTAAAGGGAAATAAAGATTTGGTGTGTAAACTAAAAATATCCCTTTATGGTTTAAATCAATAACCAAGGATGTGGTACCAAAAGTTTGACACATACATCCTTAGTTTATATAAATTTGTGAGAAGCAAAGTTGATGACTACATATATTCCAAAGAAGAAGGTGGGAGTTTCATATATGTAGCTTTGTTTGTCGATGACATGTTGCCGATTGGAAACAACATGGACACAATAAAGGAGGTGAAGAAGTAGCTATCCTTCAAGTTCAACATGAAGGGTATTGATGCAACTAAATTCATTCTAGGAATGGAGATTAAGAGAGATCAAGCAACTAGAAATATGTTGTTGAACCAAACAAAGTATATTGAAACAATTTTGAAACGTTTCAACATGCAGTATTGCAAACCAGTGAAGATGCCAATTCCTATGGGAGAAAGACTAATTGTTGAACAATTTCCAAAGACATAGGAAGAAATATAGGATATGGCACATGTTACCTATGCAACTGTTGTTGGTAGTCTAATTTATGTGATGGTCTTCACTCGACCATACATTGTGGCGCAACATCCCTACCTCAGCAGGTTCTGCATGACCTCTCGGTCTAAGGATCGTTCTTAGTCTTCCCTTTGAGTCTGATTGATTCTTTGATTCCCCACAGGAAACTTCAACACACAAATGCTTATCCATAGGTCCTTCTTAGGAGCTACACCTATGTGAACACGCATTAAGCACCAACTCTCATCCATGTGACCAGCTGATGTGACCACACTCTTCACCTGAATGGTATATCATGTTTTGCGAATTCTCTACCCTAGTATGAGTCCCTTTGACTCCTTCAATCCCCGAAACCCTAAAAGGCTAGGGTCCTTTGACTCCTCCCTTGAATTTACTTGATGTGACCTTTGTCTAAAACCTGGGGCCCAAATATTTCGGCACTTTGGAATTTTTCTTATCGGTGATTTGCAATGCAACAACACCCTACTGATAGTTGAAACCACGATGACTCCTTGTCACGATCAATGGTCCTGAGCTTCCTGTGATCTGGCGATTCTAGATATATCAGGACTTCATGAATCAGGAGTTCGCAACTCTCAACTCCGAGTCACAATGTTCTCCATGCCCTAAATTCTGGAATGACGAAATTCAAGCACGAGATCAAAGACTCTCATTGATCCAAATCCAATGACCACTATTCCTCCTGAGCTTATGAGTTATGAAAGATACTAAACATTGATCTTTCCATTGGTCTGCAAGATCCAACGAACCACATAACTTCGATGATTCTCCCTTTGATAATTTCAACTGCCTGTTCAGACTTCTCAAAGACTTATGCCCAATTGACTTGGCATCTTTTCCCTTCTGAATCTGGATTCCTTGAGGTGAATTTAGACCTCATCCTTCCTTTGAACTTCTTCCAAGTCCCTGTCCTTCCTGAGCTTTTTTCTACTACAAACTCAAGGATTCCTAAAGGATTCTTGCACGCGCTCCTTGTGGCATTCACAATAACCACTAGCTATTCACGCTTCTAACTCTGTGCACTCCTTGCAACAACAGTTCTTCAACCTTTCTCCTTGGTTGGATAAGTCTAAGACTTAAACCAACCTGTGCACACCTTGCACAAATTTGTGATATACTTGTACTTCTGTTGGTATAAGAATCAATAGTATCCATTTTGAGTTATTCTAAGATAAAACCCATAACCTCGTCAACGCACTCCTTGCGGACCTTCACTACACTCTTGCAGGACTTCTTAGGAAGAGAAACAATTGAAACTCATACTTCTCCTCTCACAGACTTCATACATTCAACATGAAATCCAAGCATTCACACACATAACATTGAAATGAATGCATAACACATAATATAAACAGACCAGAAACATACCATTTAATAGATGTAAACAGTAACCATGACACACCATGAAATGGAATCAAAGCATTCTTATATTAATTCCAATGCTCCTGTACATGGGTTCAATAGAAACACATATTTGCTTATACAAATCTTACAATTTCTGTTCTCCTATTCTCTTGCTCTATAGCTTATGGTTTCAATGAGAATAATCGATTACAATACAATACATGCGAGGGAGATTTCTATAGTTTTCCCTCCTACAACTCTAGCTATGTAATCAAAATTAAAAGCTACCTACATTACATTCATTACAATTAAATGCCTCCATAAACGACAGATGAGAGAAATGCTCAAGATCTATTTACAATCTCCAAAACATAAATGTAAATACATCCCTCTAGATATTACATTAATGCTCCGTCTTTTGAAATTCAAAATGCCTTCAAAATGTGCATGGGTGCGTCTCCAGCTATCCTTTGCTTTTGTGCTTGCTTACGATGCTCCTGCATCATACTCCCTTGGCTGAAAAATTCATGAACTCTTGTTCATGAGCTCCTGTACCATCTGTCCATGTTAATGGATCTTTTCCTTGCTTTCCCAACTTGCATATTCAATCGAGTGTCCTTTCCACTTCACCAAGTATTCAAAATATGTCTTCCTCCAGGTCTTCTTGCTAACTATCTGATCAATAATCTTTTCCATCCACGAATTTTCAGCTATAGGCATCTGTTTGACCCATTGAAATTCCTTCTGATCCTCTGGACTCGTTGTTCCATCTTCTCTGTAAGGATACAGATCTGCTATGTTGAATATGGGTGATATCCCCACCCCATTTGGCAATTTTATTTCATAAGCATTGGCATGAAACTTTCTCAGAATCTTACACGGCCCAATTTTCTTCATCTTCAACTTATTATATGTTCCCCTTGGGAACCTTTCCTTTATCAGATGCACCAGAATCAAATCAGCTACTTCAAACTGACGTTCTTTCCTGTGTTGATCTGCTCTGCATTTGTATTCCTGATTCGAATTTTGTAACCACTCTTTGATTTTACTGTGGAGCTCTTGCATCTCTACTGCAAAATCCTCTACTCCAACACTTCTGAAATCATTCTTCTCTAAGTCTCTCAACTCATATACTCCTCTCAACTTCATTCCATACATTATATGGAATGGGCTTTGTCATGTGCTCCTATTAGGTGAGTTGTTATACACAAATTCCTCCCATGGCAGAACTTGATCCCACCGACTGTGATGTTTAGCTACCAGACTCCTCAATAAATCTCCTAGACTTTGGTTCACTACCTCAGTCTATCCATCCATATGAGGATGATATGATGAGATAAAAGATAAGTTCATCCCCAACTTCTTCCATAGGGTCCTCTAGAAATGACCAACAAATTTGGAATCCTTGTCCGATACAATACTCTTGGGTAAGCCGTGAAGTCTAACAACTTCTTTGAAAAACAGGTTTGCAATGTGAGTTGCATCACTGGTTTTCTAACATGGAATGAAATGTTCCGTTTTGGAAAAAAATTCGACTACCATGAATATAGAATCACATCCCCTCCGTGTCCTCAGCAGTCCTAACACAAAATCCATGCTTACAGCATCCCACGACCTCTCTGGTACTAGAAATGGTTGATACAGTCCTGTATTTTGTCTTCTCCCTTTTGTGTGTTGGAAAATCCTACACCTATTCACAAATTTCCTGACATTTGTCCTCATCCCTGGCCAATAATATAAGTTGTTTAGTTGCACAAACGTTTTTTCATGGCTAAAATGTCCAACCAATCCCCCACTATGTTTTTCTTTCAGAAGATTCTCTCTCATGGAACTCTTCAGAATACACAACTGATTTCCTTTGAATAACAGTTCATCCTGAATCATATATTCGATCCATTGGCTTCTGTTTCCGAGAACTGGAATCTCACATGCTTCATAAGTGTCTTTAAAATCTAGATCATCTCTGTACATATCCTTCAGGTTATCAAAACCTAAGGTCTTCACACGAAACTCCTGTAGAATCAAACATTTCTTGCTCAATGCATCAACAACCTTGTTAGCAGTTCCATAAATGTTCTTTATAACAAAAGTAAAATTATGCATATATTCAACCCATTTTGCATGTTTCTAGTTTAACTTCTCCTATCGAGTTATGAATTGTAAAGCATGGTTGTCGCTATACAAGACAAACTCTTGCGGAACCAAGTAATGTCTCCATTTCTTCAACGTGTGTATGAATGCATAAAACTCTTTGTCATAGGTTGAATATTTCATCTTTGTCTCTTTCAACTTCTCACTGAAGTATGCAATTGGCCTGTTGTCTTGACTTAATACTTCTCCAATCAAGAATCCACTTGTGTCACATCTGACTTGGAATGTTTTACTAAAGTCTGGAAAAACCATAACTAGTTGTTCAGTTATCTTCTCCTTTAGCAACTTGAAACTTTTCTCTGCTTCCTCTGTCCAATGAAAATATTTATGTATTTTCTTGACTATTTCCATCATTGATGCACTAATCTCACTAAAAGTTCTGATGAATTTCTGGTAAAAACTGGCTAATCCATGGAAGCTGCTGACTTCAAAGATGTTCCTTGGAGACAACCAATCTCTGATTTCTTTTACCTTCTTAGGATCCATCTTCAACTCATTCGAAGAGATCACAAACCCCAAATAAATGAGTTCTTCCTTCATGAAAGACGACTTCTTCAAATTAATCAATAACTTCTCTTGCTGCAACCTCCTCATCACTAGAGTTAGGTGTCTCAAATGTTCTTCCTCGGTCTTACTGAAGATCAGTATATCATCAAGATACACAATTACAAATTTACCAATGAAATATTTCAAGACTTCATTCATCAATCTCATGAAAGTACTTGGTGCATTCATCAAACCAAATGGAATGAAAAGCCATTCATATAGCCCTTCATTCATTTTTAATGTTGTCTTCCATTCATCACCTTCTCTCATTTGAATCTAATGATAACCGCTTTTCAAATCAATTTTTGAAAAAAACTTTGCTCCACTTAAGCAATCCATCAAGTCATCCATCCTGGGTAAAGGAAATCTATACTTTATGGTGATCTTGTTTATAGCCCTTGAATTTGTACACATTTTCCATCCACCATCCTTCTTCAAACTTAACATTGTTGGCACATCTAACCAACCCCTTGTCCATCAAATCCTGGACTTGTTTCTTAACTTCTTCATTTTCCTGCAGCGTCAATATGTACGTTGCTTTGTTTGGTAAACTTGCTCTAGGTATAAGGTAAATGTGATGGCGTATACTCCTTATGGGCATCAATGAACAAGGTAAATCAGCCACCACTATATCAGCGAAATTCTCCAGCAGTTCCTGAATCTCCTCTGGTAGATCATCTATCGAAGTACTGGTCAAAATGACTCTAGGTTTTCTCACCACAACAAACTACATATCTTCATCTTTCTTGACTTCATCAAGAAGTTCCTTCCCACACATGAGAAGTATAGTGTTGCTTGTCTCTTATTTTACCTTTTTATCTTCAATTAGCAGCAACATATGTGTTCTACCATTTTTCTCTAAGGTGTATGTGTTCCTTCTTCCATCATGAACAACATTTTTGTCATATTGGCATGGCCTACCCAACAAAATATGACAGACATCCATGGGAATAACATCACACAAGATTTCATCTATGTATCCCCCTATCTTAAATTCAACTAAACATTGTTTAGTGACAGTTACTTGATGTCCTTTTTGCAACCATGAAACCTTATATGGGCTTGGATGTGCAAATATTTCCAATTCTAGCTTTTCCACCATTTCTGTGGATACTAGATTATCTATACTTCCACTATCCACTATGACCTTGCATACCCTTTCTTTGGTCTTGCTAACAGTTCTAAACAAATTGTTTCTCTGGACTAGATTCTCCACCTCCTTCTCTAGTTTCAAGAGAATTTTCCTCATCATTAAGGATCTTCCACCTTCTGCATCTTCTGCCTCAACATTTCATCTTTGCACTTCTGAAATGTGAGCTTCTCCTCCATCCTTTTTTCTATCAGGACATTCAAAAGATTTGTGTCTAATCTTTCCACAAACAAAATTTTTTATTTCGCCTCCTCTGCCTCTTCCTCTTCCTCTTGCTCGCGAAAAAGTGTTCTTATCGGCATACTGTCTCCCCTATGAACTTCCTACTCTTTCAGGGTGAGTATGAGGTTTCTTTTCTTCATCCTTGGGCTTCTGTACTCTGTCCTGGGAAATTGATTTGCCTCTGCACTGACTTCTACCTCTGCCCCTTTGACTTTTCTTTCGGGCCAATTTCTCTTCAGCCTTCAAAGCCATTTGATAAGCATCTTCCACATTCCTGATGGTTACCATGCTCATCTCATCTTGAATGTCATATTTCAGACCATTCATGTATCTGGTGACCTTTTCATCATTAGTCTCATGATGAACTGCCCTGATGTTAAGTCGATAAAATTCCTCAGTGTATTCCTTCACTGTCATCCCCTTCTGTCTCAAATTTTTCATTCTTCGAAATAGATTAATCTGGTATTCTCTGGGTATAAACTTGGATTTCATATTGGCGACCATTCTATCCCAGCTTTTGATTCTTTGCTTGCCCTTGCAATGCCTATCAACCCGTAGTTCATCCCACCGTAGTGTTGCATGCCCTTTAAGTCTAGTGACAACATGTTTCACTTTCTTATCTTCCTCGACATCCTCATAGTCGAAGTATTTATCTAGAGCTCTAAACCAATCTAGCAGCTCCTCAACATCTAAGTTGCCTTCATACATCGAGATGTCCATTTTTTCTCTAGCACCTATTCTTGCAACATCTTTGAATAGACGTTCTTCTATAGCATCTTCGGATACAACTTATTCTTCACCTCCAGCCTTGTTGGCCCTTGACCAATTTTTGGGAGCACTTGGTCATATTTGACCGTTTTTGGGGACTTTGACAGCTTGTCGAATATCAAGTGCCAGATGAAGTAGAGACTGCAAAATCTCAGCCCACTTTTGGGCCCCTTTTTGGGTTTTGGGAATATGTAATGGGAAAGGGATGTCGGCTCGTGGGTTTACCCACGCTTAGGCCCATTTTGTATGTATAAATAGAAGGATAGAAAAATATAATAAGGGGGGTAATAGAGGGGTAACAGAGAAGAATATTGTATCTATGTGATATAGGCCAAGTGCCAAGGGGAGATCTGTGTGATCAAGAGCTTTGTTCATTCTGTATAAACTTGCAGAGATTAGTGCAAGTTCCTGTGTGAAGGTATAGAAGGCTTTGTGCTGAAAGGAAATGAAGAAGGATCTAGCAAGCTACACATATCTTCTATCCTATGCAAAGTAAGGATTTCTAAGGCTCTGTTCTTGTAACCGATTGGCCAATGATAAAGAATAAGAAGAGTTGGTGGACGTAGCCCTAGGGTGGGGGTGAATCACGTAAACCCTGTGTTGTCCTCTTGGTGCCTTGTTCTGATGCAGTGATGTGATTATTTGCTAAGTGCTTTGTGATGAGTAGATAGATCTGCTATATATGTTTATGCTTAGTGCTTATAATGTGTAGAATGTTAGGTCTGATTCACATGTATATGCTAAGTTCTTTACTTGTTATATTTGAATACTCTTTGGATGATAAGTGATCAAACAATGTAGTTCATTGTGAATGATGTGAAGCTCTTTTGTATCTACGAAGTGGTTATTGATTTCATATTAAAGATCCAGTAGTGTTGAATGCTATATTAAGTAAGGAATCACAGATCTGTGTCCCAACTAAGGTTGCAGACTCTTGAGTTCTGCAACCACCCCTACCTCTACCTCGGGTGAGACTTCATCTGCTTCACAGGTGTTGTCTAAAGGGCCGATCGTTAGGGTTTTGTTGGTGCGTTGTTGTAGCGTTGAACCCTGGGTCTGCCCTTGTGCCAACAAGCCTCATTTTCGCTTTTAGCTTCACTGATATCTTCAACATCAACTGCCCATCTCTGTGTTGTCTCCATAGCATCTAATCGAGCACAAATTTATTTTATTTCCCTTTCCATCGTTGGATCAGGCATTGGTCTATCTTGACGTCTTCTGGGCAACATTGTTTTAAATATGTTCCACATAGAATTCAAAGTCTGGGCTCTGATACCATGTGGCGCAACACCCCTACCTCAGCAGGTTCTGCATGACCTCCCGGTCTAAGGATCATTCTTAGTCTTCCCTTTGAGCCTGATTGACTCTTTGATTCCCCACAAGAATCTTCAACACACAAGGGTTTATCCACAGGTCCTTCTTAGGAGCTACGCCTATGCGAACAAGCATTAAGTGCCAACTCTCATCCACGTGACCAACAAATGTGACCACACTCTTCACCTGAATGGTATATCGGGTTTTGTGACTTCACGACCCTAGTATGAGTTCCTTTGACTCCTTCAATTCCTGAAGCCCCGAAAGGCTAACGGGTCCTTTGACTCCTCCCTTGACTTTAATTGATGTGACCTCTGTCTAAAACCTGGGGCCCAAATATTTCAGCACTTCGAAATTTCGCTTATCGACGATTTTCAATGCAACAACACCCTCCACCGATAGCCGAAACCGCGATGACTTCTATCACGATCAATGGTCCTGAGCTTCCTGTGATCTGATCGTTTTGGGTATATTGGGACTTCATGAATCGAGAGTTCGCATCTCTCGACTCCGAGTCACAATGTTCTCCACGCCCCAAATTCTGGAACGACAAAATTCAAGCACGAGACCAACGGCTCTCGCTGATCCAAATCCAACGACCATTATTACTCTTGATCTTATGAGTGTTGAAAGACACTCAACATTGATCTTTTTGCTGGTCTGCAAGATCCAACGGCCCATGAAACTTCGACGATTCTCCCTCTGAAAATTTCAACCGTCCGTTCAGACTTCTCAAAGACTTCTGCTCAATTGACTTGGCATCTTTTCCCTTTGAAATTCAAAATGCCTTCAAAATGTGTGTTGGTGCGTCTCCAGCTGTCCTTCTCTTTTGCACTTGCTTATGATGCTCTTGCATCACATTGCCCATGTAGTGGGAGGGTTGAGCAGATACATGTCGACACTTGGGAAGGAGCATTGGATAGTTGTCAAGAGAGTATTCAGGTATTTGTGTGGCACAAAATATTATGCTATATGATACCAAGGAAAACCTAGAGGTGATAGTGAATTAAATGTACATGGCTTTGTTGACGTCGACTAGGCTGGAGATATGGATCGACGGAGGTTGACTAGTGGATATGTCTTCTAGATATTCAGTGGAGAAATCAACTATATAAGTAAGCGATAGGAGGTCATAGCCTTGTCAACAATAGAAGATGAATACATGGAAACCACTCATGGAAGAAAAGAAGTAGTATGGATGCAAAGGATGTTTTCAGGAATCAGGTTTGAGTAGAGAGACATAGAGATAAGTTGCAACAATCAAAGCGCAATATTTTTCGCAAAAAACCCATCTTATCATTCTAATACTAAGCACATTGATGTACAATACCATTTCGTGAGAGACATGGTGGAAAACAACAAGGTGATGCTAGAGAAAGGAGGCACATTGGAAAACATAGTATACTCGTTGACCAAGTCTGTGAGTGTTGTGAAGTTCTCTTGGTGTATAGAGGTAATGGAAATTGTTTCCTTGGGTTTATGAATGAAACTTCAAAGGTCTCCCGATTTCAACAAAGAAAACAACAAGTGGGAGAATGTTAGGTTGTTATATTCTTTGTCAGGCTTTTGTATTAAAGATTTTTAATTACCTGAAAACACTAAATTGTCAAACCAGGGTAAGTGAACTTAGAGCTGCTACACTATATGTGATGGT
The DNA here is from genome assembly GCA_009831015.1 of Picea engelmannii. Lineage (NCBI taxonomy): Eukaryota > Viridiplantae > Streptophyta > Pinopsida > Pinales > Pinaceae > Picea > Picea engelmannii. The sequence goes on along the minus strand of ML797189.1, from coordinate 118,565 downwards.
AAGATTCTAATTCCTACCTGAAGGTTATTCTGAGAAGAAAACACAAACTTACTCTTAGAAACTGAACCCTAATGATTATCTTAAAACTAATCATATCTTGTCTAATTCATCAAATGGAAACAGTTCTGAGTTTAAGTAAAGGTATTTCTATTCCTAATCTAATGTAATCACCCAAGACTATCTACCATTATCTTAAACATCTAATCATCATCATATCTATCTAAACCATAAAAGAGAGATCATTTTTAAAAACCTTTTAATCTAAGTATCAAGCAGTTCTAAATCTAACACAGGTGAAATAAATAAATGTCCTATTTTACCCTACAGGTAATGGAAGCTTCCTTTAATCAGACTATAAGCTAACTATCCTAACAGAACAGAGTAAGTCTAAACTCAAATTATCTTTAAATCATGATCAAACTGGAAACTGGAAAACAGAGCAAATCTTGATTAAGCACTTGGTTCATTCTTCAAATTCTACAAGGATAAATAACTCATTCAACATTCATCGATCTATAAGATAATATCAAATTGAAAATGATCTAATCGAAAAATGGCTAAGCCATAATTTAACAGAGTAATTTCGAGTTCAAAAACTAACTCACATGCAGATTCTAGAACTAAAAATAAACTAACTCTACTGTGGAAAATAGACAATGAATTGAACCTGTTGGTGGGCCCAACCAAGAGGTGCAGTCGCCCTAAAACGAAACCAGAGCTACTCAGATTATTCCATGCAAAATGGTTTCATACTTCACGCTCCATAATTCATAAACAAACTCAAATCATTTTAATAGCGAATAACATAATGCATAGCAAATTGTATTATCATAAATCGTATCACATAGCATATCGTAACCAACATTTCTTGAGAGAGATCTCAGTTTATATAGATCCTCTCCAAATAGTCTTGAACATAGGTGCATTAATCTAAGCGAATCTTAGATCCAAAAATGACTCATAGTCAGTTAAAACTAATTTCACAGCTTCATGACACGCAGTGTCAATAAGCATGGATCATAAAGCATTATAATAAAACAGTTCTACAATCTCGCCCTAAGTCATCATATTGAGTTATGACTCAATCAATTATATGAATCGGACTATCAATCCAATTTGGCCATGTCATACAAGTCTTTGGCATCTCAACTAAGTGCGAGCCAGTACCTGGTACTGATAAGTCTGTTTCAAGGGAACAAGTACCTAACTCATGTCACATTAGTATCAATATTAGTTTAAAATATCAAATTACATTAAAAATAACTTGAATCATAGGAATACCTTGAATATCCCCATTTAGTTGTAAAAGGATGTCAAATGTGTCATGGTAAGGCCAGAAGGAAATGATACTAGATATGAAAATGGGGGTATATCTGACATGATATAGGCAAAAATATAGTCAAAACTGGAGACTAACATTCTTTGCAGTGAAATTCGAGGTGGATCAAATGATAGTCGAAGTCGAAGGTTGAGGTGGTTCAACCAGGTAAATACGAAGTCGAGTTGGATCAACAACAAGTTGAAGGTCAAGGTGAGTCGATTGGGTAAAGTTGAATTCAAAGGTCGAGGTGGTTCGACATGGAAAATACAATGAGAACAAATCGAAGAGGTCAACCAACAAGAGGTCGACATGCGGGTGTGTGGCAACTGACTGAAGACCGAATGAAGGATGATGGGAAGTCGACAGTAATCCGACTTGGTAGTCGAGTATAACAAAATCCTGAGATTCGTAGGATTTGTAGCCAATGATCTGCATGGTTCTGTAACCATTTTTGGGCGCCTTTTCTTTAGGGTTTTTCCTGTTGTAAAGCCTATAAAAAAGGTGTTTTGTAAGGTTGTAAAATCTAATCAATGAATCTTAAATATTTATATGATGAATGGCTAATCACCAAGAGTCTGTAATTTAGAGGTTTTTGGTCATGTATATGTAAGCTAAATTGTCTACAGGGTTTTTCTTGTGTAATCAAGAGGGTATGGTGTCGATTGTGTCTTAGGTGTGGACCAATGTTAGACATGTAACCTTTTATTCTGAATGAATAATACAACAAGGATAAAAATGATCAAGGAATGTTGGTTTTCCCGGTTTGGGTTTCCAGGATAAAATCTCTGTGCACTGTGTTCTTTTTGTTCCATTTACTTTCTTGATTAACTCTTTCTTCCTCTCTTCTGCTAGGTTTAGCATGGAAGTGTGTCTCATTTCCTAACAATTATCATGTGTATGGAACAATGTATTGCATATGGATACCCCATGCAATGTAGTGGGTGTTAAACTTTGTGTTGACAAATTCAACCCCGTTATTTTTTGTTAGCTTTTAAAGTTGATGGCCCTATTATTTTCCACGAGGATCTTAAAGGTCGAAAACATGTCAAAAAATTTTCTCTTAAGTTTTAAGAAGTAATACAAGTGTGCATGGAGAATTTATCAATGAAGATTGAGAAATAGTTATCCCAAAGAAAGAATAAAGGTGAAGGGGACCACACAAATCACTATTCACAAGTTGTAAGGGATCCAAGGCATGCCAAGAGGCATGATAGTCAAAATTGTCCCAACGATGTTGGTTGAGAACACAACCTGAACAAACACCATCTCAACAAGAAATGATAGGAAGATCAATGACCATATTATGCATACATAGTTTCTATAATTAATGGTAGTTTAGGTGTCCAAACCACTCATGATAAAGTTTTCTTGTATCATCACTATGAGCAATAAAAATTAAAGGAAGAGAATATGACACAAAATTTTCAAACTAGAACAACTTAGTAATATCATCAATTATTCTGGGGGTGGTAGGTGCGGGAGGGACAATTCAATGTCCCGGAGAAAATGAAGTTGTCAACTATGCTCGGGGACTAGGGAATGTGTCCAAAAACCTGGTAGAAGCTTATGCACTATGGTGTGGGATCAACCTAGTGAAAGAGGAAGGAATTAAAAATTTACTAGTGATAAGAGACTCACTTTTAGTAATACAAGCAATGATTGACCAATGAATTCCCTCCAACAATAAATTAATCTCTCTATTAAAGTGCATCAAATGAATAGCTCATTCCTTTGAGAAAATTTGTTTCTTTCACATAAAAAGAGGGTTCAATGTTGAGGTGGAATCCTGGGAAAAGAAGGTCAAATATCTTTATCAAGGATCTCTTTGCTTGAATGAGGTTATTCGTCCTCTCCAAGTGCCTTAAAGAGATGAGTAAGGACACTTCCTTTATTTGGATTCAGATACCATTAAGGGTAAATAAGGTTCTTTGCAAGCCTTTTATAGAGGGGAACAAACTAAGTTTAAAACCCACTTCCCACTTCATGTTTCATGTTCTCGCTGGCAGGTTTGAAAGGTCAAGAGATAGGTGGCCTCACCTGAGCTCACACGCAAAACATCCTCTCACACGAGCTAGTAATTACTTCATCTGTAGTGAATATGGTTTTACAAGAGCTCTAGTGTGGTGTGTCATTGAGGGAAGAAGCTCTGGGGGTTTTTCATTCAAACCTTCTGGAGTTAGGGAAAGAGAGGTGGAGGTCAGTGCAAGGACATGTGTTGTAGGGGCTAGTCAACTTTGTCAACTAGACTCACCAATCGACTAAGAGATAGTTGATCGATTGTTGTAGTAAGAAATGTAAGTCGGTCGAACTATCTACTAACCGATCGACCCGAGCAGTTAAGTAGTTACAAGTTCCTGGTAACTAGACATATATGAGTATAAATAGACAAGCACATGGAGAATCTGATAGCTCTGTGTGAGATATTGTATACATTGTACTAGATTTCTATATCCTTTAATAAATACAGATATTGGGATCTCACTACTTGTGTATGTCATTGTCTATATATGTGTGTGTGTGTGTGTGTGTGTGTGTGTGTGTGTGTGTGTGTGTGTGTATCTTTTATGTTGCTTATGTAAGGACTACTGGTAACTCTCCCTATTTTCCCCTAGATTACCACATTGGTTTTGTTGCTAGTAGTTTTGGACTTGGGCATGCAGAAGTATACATAGATGTTAAAACTTCAATACATACGTGAATGGTGGGAGATAAAGACTAAGAAATACATTAGGAATTATGCCAGAAGAAACAATATTTCACTCACAGAATCAAGAGAAAGATTCTTCTCAGAAACCCACAAAATATTTTTAGAAGTCGTCCCTGAATAACTATTTCAATACATCAACAAGTCAGGTAATGTGTAATTTGATAGCCGATGAGAAACTATGCCTCAATCTTACAAACAAAGGATGATGGAATTTTCTTGACTAGTTCGAGAGAGTTGTTGAAGACTATATCTCAGAGCAACTTGTTGAAGATCGAACATCTATTGATAGAATAAAAGAAAAATTTTACACTGAATTGCACGAAGGATTCTTGTGTACTATTCTGACACTGATGCATAAATCCTCCTCAACAAGGGGGTCAGTGAAATTGTTTAATACCGACCTCAACTAGGCACATCGTTACCAAATAGTAACTATCAAGAGAGGGACGAAGAGTGGGAAGGATTTCTCGACGCAAAGTGCAAAGAAAGAAGTCAAGCTTGGGATTATTTTTTGAATGAATGAACATGGCCAATAATATTGACTTCGATTAAGTTAGGGCGAAAATGGGGGTCGATCGAATTTGTGAGATGCCACAAGGAAAGCATACCAAAAGTTTTGATTACTAAAGCATAAATCTCATCAAGAGGAAAGCAAGCACACAAGCAATCCACTAACATCCATATATTAGAATGGGATAAAAGGAAAAAGAAAAGGGAAGAACTTTGTAACCTGTGGAACATTCAAAAGTCGAATAGAAAAATGATCGGAGAGGCTCATCCTGATAGAGTGCGTGAGCAGTCTGAGTCTGAAACAAATCGACCAGAGTTGGCAATAACAACAGTTGCGATGACCCCCGATAGAAGTACGGATGTAGATTTGATAGAGGCTATATTGAACATATATCAACTGAAAGACAGACCTGAAATCATGGATTGTGAAGAGTTGAGACCAAAGATACACACTCCCCCCACACTAGAAACCAACCCACGATTAAAAGAATTCCTGGATAGCAAATACTTCATATCGATGACCAATCTACAAGATTATGGTATAGAACTGAAGAGAATGGAAACCTACAGTATGCACTCATTGTTGAGCCAAAAAGAAATGAAGTCGACAACATGCTCATCCAAATTAAGGATCTCACCGACTCATCCCTCCTACCAAATCTATTATCAAGAGAAGAAACTAGTTATAGTCATGAACTGACATGACCATTAGAGCGACATTTAGTCAAGTATAAAGATAAAAGTTCTCAAACCAAAGAGATAATTTATGTAGTCAACAAGAACCAATTATTTCTCGAGTACCACCCAGTAAAAGATCAACCAACAGAAAATGTGACACTAGAAAACCCGATTGAAGATTCGACAACTTAGTCAAAATTGCGATAACTCAAACACCACTAAAAGTGAGTACCTCTAAAAATACAATAAAAATGGGATTTAACCATATCCCCCTATATGAGGGAGATGAGGAACCAAAAAGACATTGGTTCGTTTGTGAAAAATTCTTGGATGTCGTAGACATCACGAATGCAGAGAAACAAATGGCACAATTCAAAGCTTCCCTCTGACATCATGCCCTGACCTAGTTTATGAACTTTACAGAAAATCAAAACCGAAAAAATTGGACATAAAATATAGTTTTCTAATGTTTTTTAAAGTCCAAGATGTCAAACACCTGGCTGCACAAAAGTTAAAAGAAATAAAACAAAGATATCTTGAGCCAAATTCTAACAGCAATCGACCAAATATTGTTAGTTTAGTGGTATGTAGATGGTTTACTGAAATGAATCCACTCACCACTACACTTGTATGAAATAACCACCTGTGAATGTGCGTTACAAAAATCACAGCATGTCGATTTGGATGACGACGACCCGTCGACTACTTTGTCGACTGAAAGACTCGAAGAACAAATAAAGCACTTATAACAAATGATAAATAATTTGTCCATAAGGAGAACTGAACTTTGGTGCGGTTCATGTTGCAAAGAAGGAAATACAAAGGAAAGGTGTAACCTCGGTGACCAACCATCAATAACAACAGATGCACACAGAGTACAAGCTCAAAACTTTTGTAACATATACGAGTGTTTGACTGATCAAAATGTACAATATTGTCCACTTAATTTGAAAAACACTAAGTGGTGCCATATCTGCGAAACTTCCAATCACAAAAAAATCATAATGCCATTTCAATGCACGGAATCAATCCAGTGTACAAACATTCTATCACACATAATCCACCGACCAAGCTAACAATTACGGTCGAAGAGAGGACTACTACGGTCGAGGAGGCCGTAATCGATTTTGTGGTCGAGGTCGAGGTCGAGGAAGACCATACTGCTAAAATTATTAGAAAGATGACCACATCAGTCTAGATTTCCCAATGAAATACATAATCGACTTAAAATTATGCAATATATGTGGTGTCGGTGACCACTCATTAGAAGAGTTCCCATTAGTACTCGACAAAATTATGACTAGAAAAAATGTAAATCTTATACATGTAGTATCAAAATAAGAAGTGTTGAATTCAAGGAATTTAAATATCATCAAAATATCTGGCGTAGGACGAAATATTAACAGTACCACCTTACATGACCAATAGAGAAGGAAGGACATTTTCTTTCCAAATATTGATAAAGAAGAACAAATTATGAAAGAAGATATCATATTCTTTAAGCAAAACACTGGAAGACAGAATGAAGATATTATACAAGAATTCCTACAGCTATTATAGGAAAAACAATCAGTTGGTTGATTGTTAAAATTGCTAAATATATTAAAAGAATACAAAGAATGACAAAGGCCATCAAAGGATGTCAGGAAACTCTTGTATAAGCATAAACATTATGATCTTGGAATCGATCTAGAAATCAATGAAGTATTGATCAAACAAGTAGTTGTCGATTTTGGATCTCAAGTAAATATCTTACCTCGAGAAACTTGGATAAGACTAGGTCGACCTGCTTTAGCACCAACTCTGAACTATCTCAAACTTTTGTATCAAATATTGATAGAGCCCATTGGTATACTCAGAAACATTGACACTCAAATAATGGGTATTTTGACTCAAGTCGTCTTTGAATTTATTGATCTAGTTGAGGGGATTCCATGATATGCAACACTTGTCGGTCGGCCATGGGGTCAAAAAATGAAAGCAAATATCTCTTTGGAAAAATATAGAATAAACTTAAAAGGTGATGGAAGAAAAATAATCATTCCCTTGGATCCAAAAGAAGGAAAACCATGGACTAAATCATAGGATGAAGACCCAAAGGCTCAATGAGTGTATCAAATAAACAACGAACAAAGAGATTATGTAGAACCAACTGCACAAGGAGAAATTTTGAGAGAATCTCACATGTCGGTCTGACATAATTATGACTCTGCTCTATATAACTGGAAAATTGAGAATTACAAAGCACACACAAAATATTGTTAGTCCATTGAAATCATCCCAAAGCATCCTGGAATGTGCTACTCAATCCAGGAAGTACCAATAGTGTATGAAAATAAAATTCGACAGAATCCCACTCTCATATCGACCGACAGTCGAATAAGCAAGCCCTTATGATATAATGAATGAAATACACCTTCGACACATGTCGAAGAAGTTTCAAAATCCATTGGAGAGCAAGGAAGGATGTAGAGCCTCGTGGAAACCTTCATAGGCCAAGATATAAGATGGTGGGAAACATAGTCCCCTAGGATACAAATGTGAACAACTATGTCAACATATTTCATTGAATGGCTCAGAGACCAGAAGCTTTCCAAAGAGGTTGATATCCCCATTTCCAGGATTGGGTATGATCCAGTAGAACATATTTATATATGCAAAAATGAGTGGAAAAGGATAGGTTAGAGAGAATAAAGGGTATGGCCCCACATGTTTCCAAGCATGTTAGAATAAATACCAAATAAATGGTATAAGATTGAAAAATATTGCGGACATACGTTAAATTGGGCGGAAATTAAAGAAAACTTTGTACAGGACTTTGAATTCAATCTAGAAGAGGAACACTTGAGAGAAGCAACACAAGAAATAAGAAACTTTTTAGAAAATATGACACCAGCTGCACATAAAGAAAAAGGGAAGATGAAGATAGATTTAGGATCGACATCAAATTGCAATCTTGTGTTGACGGAAGATAAGGAAGTCTTGACAACACAAAGACTCGACATGGAAAATATAAGGTGTCTAGGACAAAGCTTTCAGTGGAAAAAGGACCACCCAACATTGCAAAACCATGTGAAATTAGTATTAAATATAGCTACAGAACAAAAAGAAGATCATGAACAACCTGACTTCCCAGGAATCTTTACAAAAATTGAAGAAGGGGAACGTTATCTTGATGAAGCAAAACCACTAGAATGGATGGAGGTTGAAATTGAAACAAAATAATTAGACATATCAAACAATGATTGCCCAAAAATGGTACAAATAGGTTATTATTGGACGAACAAGCAAATAGCTGACATAGGCAATCTGTTAAAAGAATATCAAGAAATTTTTTCCCGCGACTACAAGGACTTGCTGAGGAAATGGGAAAGATGAAGATCAAACTCATTCCAAGAGCGAATCCAATAAAAAAATGATCATACAAACTAGCCCATAAATATAATTCAATCGTTCAAAAATAGATCGAAGGAATGCTACAAGCATGTATCATTTACCCCATCAACAAAGTAGAATGGGCAAGCCCCATGGTGGTGAAACCAAAGAAACATGATCCCAAGAAAATAATAATCTGTGTTGATTTCAGGGGACTCAATAAATTGATTGTGATAGATCCGTTCCCCACCCCCTTCGTTGATGAAATCATTAATAAAGTCATTGGTCATGAATGTTACTCATTTACCAACATGTTCTCGGGTTATAACTAGGTGCCGATGGAAAAATAAGATCATCCAAAGACAACATTCATCTCATAATTTGGCTCCTTCGCCTACAGATTCATGCCATTCAGACTGAAGAATGCACCAACAGTCTTCTCGAGAATAGTTGTTAATATATATATATAACTATGGTTGTCTAGTTTGACGAATGGATGATACACAACCTATTTTAAAATCATATACAATGGCTTAGGATTATGCTAAAATGATGTAGGAAAATCCAACTATCTTTAAACATCATGAAATGCATATTTTCTACACTAATTGGAATCATGTTAGGACATGTGGTCTGTAAACATGGAGTAAAGGTCGACATGGCAGAGACTAAAATTATTCTCGACTTAAAGTCGCATGTGAACCAAAAAAAATAAAATTTTCCTCAGACACACTGGATACTATAGAAAGTTTATATGCCATTATTTGAACATCACATTTCCAATGGATGAGCTTCTATGGAAAGAAATTGAGCTTATATGGAGCCAAGATTGTCAGGAACCCTTTGCATTCCTAAAGAAGAAGTTGGTCGAAGCTCCAATACTAAAATTTATTGATTTATAGAGAAGGTTTCATGTACATGTCGATGCCTCCAACGTTGTTGTACAGTCGGTCCTAGCACAACCATATGATGACACAGTTGATCATCCAAACACATATGCAAGTCAAAAATTGAACAAAGCATAAATAAACTATTTAACCACAGAAAGGGAAACATTATCACTGATATTCTCTCTACAAATGTTTTTTCAATACTTACTTGCCAATCCATTCACATTTTTTACAGACCATCAATCATTGAAATATTTGGTTAATAAACCAGTCCACCAAGGCACGATTTGTCATTGGATACTTTTATTTCAGTATCTTGAGCTCGACATAATCATACGACCTAGAAAAAAGAACGTCTGACTTGACCACCTATCATGAATTGAAATGAGAGAAGACCCGACATGCATCGACGAAGACCTCCCATATGCACACTTATTATGATTCGAATCTTCTCCTAAGGATTTAGAATATATAACAAACTTATTAGAAGAAGGAAAGGCTCCAAAATATCTCTCGATAAAAAATAAATAAAGAGATAGCCTTAAAAGTTTCACCCTTCACAATCATAAACATGTACATGTATAAAATGGGAACCGATGACGTCCTAATCAGATGTGTTCCTGAACACGAAAGGGAAGGAGCCATTAATGAGGGTCACACAGGACCAGCTGGGGGGCACTTTTAGGCTAACATGACAACCAAGAAGATACTACAAGCAGGCATGTGATGACCAACTCTACATAAATACTATCGGGATCAAGTTATAAAAAGTGATAGTTGTCAAAGGCTTGGGTGACCTAAGTGGAAAAACGAAATGCCTCTAAGTGCAGTAAATCCTAATCGAACATTTTAAATCTGGGTCGTCGACTTTGTTGGGCCCTTTCCACAGACGGAAAGAAGAATCGATGTTAAGTATATCATCACTTTTGTAGAATATGTGACTAAGTGGGCAAAAGTTGAGTCGGTCAAATCATGTACCAAAGAGGTCACAAAAAAATTCATATATGATAATATAATCACAAGGTTAAGATATCCTCTTACACTAATTAGCGACCAGAAATTTTTGATCAACCATAGACGAACAACAACTTATCACCCACAAGCAAACGAGGCAACCGAATATTTTAAAAAAACGTTACATAAAGGACTCACAAAGATTTGTGGCATCAACAAAGACAACTAGGATGAGAAAATTCCCATAGTTCTATGGGAATATAGATCAAAATATAAATGATAAACATGTTAGACTCCATTCAATATCGTCTATGGAAAAGAAGTTGTTATTCCCTTGCACTTCTAGACCAACTTCGACAGGGTTGCAGCTGTAGAAAAATTTGACAATAGTAAAAGTATGAATGAACAACTGTACCAATTGGACAAGCTGGAGGAAGGAATACTATTCACAATGCATCATCAAGAGGTCCAAAAGCAACAACAGAAAGCATGGAACGACTAACATATAAGAAGAAATATATAAAAATGGATATTTAGTTTTTTTGTGTGGCAGTCGTATAAAAGGTAAGCCAAGAAAACTAGAGACAACATGGCTTGGGCCTTATGTTGTTGAAGATATTCGATCGACCAGAGTGGTCCAACTCCAAACATTGTTGGGGCACCCATTCAAAAATTAATTAATGGTGCCAGTCTAAAAAAGTATCACCATTGAAAGATAAGAACCTTGTTGGAAAAATCTAGCAGGGAAATGCCAACATGGACACAAATCTGACATTCTGGTCGGAATCGAGACAAGATCGACTAATCATATACTTATGAAAATAAACCTTTCTTAGTCTTATAAACAAAATTTGGTTATAAAAAATTCAAGTATAAGAATCCATCAAAGAAAATTTAAGTATTAAAGATTCATCAAGGCATCAAAGAGAAAGAAACAAAGAATGACAATGGAGAGAGAAAGAATCCCCTAGTCGAGCCCTAGACAAAGTAGACAAAGACATGAATGAAATACCATTCCATCACCTAACCTAAGGAAAATACTTATGAAAATATAATCAAGTGATTAGAATAGATCAACATCAAGTGATCATGGATCAAGTGAGCGCATGGAACATTAATATCATATAGACAGAGTGAGGCATAGCAAAATGGATGAATGTATAAGTCACCAAGAACATCGACTAAGTCGCATCAAAAACAAAAAACCTAACGATTTAAGAACAACGATCGATCAACCCATGTATGGACCGCACATTAATAGAGGACACCTTGCCGATCGAGTTCAGGAACATATCGACCAAGGAAACGTCAACGCTAGTAAAGAAAGTGCATTCAATTCGTGTCAGGGAAGGATTGATGAGAATAATGAAGACATTAATGACTGACACAACGGAGATGATCATTGTGCAGCCACCAATTCAATAGTCAATCACCTTGACACATATGAAAAATCAATTGGAAACCACCATGAGTATTCCCTAATGGGGATAAAACGAGTTCTAGTTCAACACTGACTTAAACGTCCACTCGCACGAAGTTCTCTAACTCTTCAATAATCATGACTGCAGCTCACACATTCGTGAATCATCCAATTGGGGAAAACAATATCTATTCACAAGACAACAAAGATTTGTATGTGTACAACAAATCAGTGGCACTCATATCAACGTGAGTCATTTTGGTCATAAAGGACAATGACCATCACCAGTTATGCACTTCTATATCTTGGGAGATTGAGTTGTGTACGAAATATTCCACTATAACTCAGATTACCTTCAATATCACGAATCCAAACCCTATATAACAGAGCTCAAGGAAAGAGAAAATCCACTTTTCAAAGAGTTAAGTTTTAAAACATAGACCATGGGGTCAGAGAACTTAGCATATTAAAACCCTATGGAACCAAACCTTCAGAAATCATAAGTGGATCAACCATCTTGGTCTCAGACATTAGAAGAAGAAAGTATCCAACTCATAAAGGCATGAATGCTCCTCTGTGGTTTCGACCGATCAAATCTTAGAGGAAGTAGAGCATTAAAGAATCATTCCAATGAATGGTGAGGGAAGCCACAATCCACTTCATGTCAGAGAGGGTAGAAAGAAAATGTCAAAATATCATTTCAAGTAATAGTTTTTTGTGAAAAGAAATGACAGTGGACTCAAAATCAAGGATGCTACCAAAATAGGGCCTTCAGCCAATTCAAAAGCGGTACTAAGGGAATGGCCCTCTTACAAGTAGACAACATCTTCGACCTAACAAGCATATAAATGTGACCAACACATCATTTCCATAGAAAACAATAAACAATCGATTCAACTAGTGACGAAAATCCAAGATTAGCAGAACAGTCGGATGAAACACCTTAATTCGGTCAAGCACATGAAATTTGTTTCTCCTCCTATTTCAATTTTTCTTCCTATCTTCGTCTTCTACTTCTCAATATTGTAATCAAGCTTTGTAAATTTAATTTTGTATACTCCCCACTTGCTCAAGATGAGCAATGAATTGAAATGGGGGGGGATGTTGTAGAGGCTAGTTGACTCTGTCGACAAGACCCGCCAGTCAACTAAGATATATTCGGTTGATTGTTGTAGTCGGAAATGTAAGTCGGTCGAAGTATCTACTAACCGGCCGACCCAAGCAGTTAAGTAGTTACAACTGCCTGGTAACTAGACATATATGAATATAAATATATATGCACATGGAGACTCTAATAGCTCTGTGCGAGAGATTGTATACATTGTATTGCATTGTTATATCCTTTAATAAATATAGATCTTGGGATCTCACTACTTTTTTATGCCATTGTCTATATATAAATGTGTGTATCTTCTATGATGCTTATGTAAGGACTACTGGTAACTCTCCCTACTTTCCCCTATATTACAACAACATGCTTGGAGGTGAAAGTCTCTATGTCAATGTGGGTAGTGTTTTTAAGAATTCACAGGCGTGCTCTAGAATCGATCTTTGATTTGGTTTCAATCGTGCTTTCTAGGCAATCAAATGGTGAAGGTTGGCAATGAATTTTCCTTTTGTTTTTTCATTCTAATATTTCAGGAGGATTCACCTAGCCATTGTTGTTGGGAGATGGTCTTGTCCTAGTGTTGGGGAACCTGGAATTTGAGGGGTCTGTGAACAATGGCCAACCATGAAATCAAATAAATATGGATGGTCCTGAGGAGGCGTGAATAAATCAATCAGGTCAATAGTCAGGCTTTGATGTCTCTTTCAACAAAGATGGTAGATATGGAATAGGCTCTCAATTTCCTCTCAACTAATGTCACGACTCTGATTCAATAACAAAGGCTTAAGGTTGACTCCTTGGAAGATAATTGTGAGCGTTTGAGATCATTGGTTGTTGTAATGCACTTGAATTCTTTGTCATTAGCAGCCAACAACCTGGGAGATGAAAAAAATGAAGAAATGGAAGATGACATTTTTAGTGTTATGACCCAAGGGGGGAATACATAGGGCTTAAATCCTCTTGAATTTATACATCTCCTCATTTTTTGTATCCTTGATCCATTTATTTGAGAAGAGTTCTTCAAATTATTCCCATGGCATTTTCCATTTATTATCCTTATCAATACTCGTCCACCAATTCCAAGCTTCACCAAGAAAAAAATTATTACTCTTGAAGGAGGCATTTCATATTCCTTTTCCATCCTCAACCATTCCATAAGATTGTTTTCATCTTTATCTTCATCTCCTATGAGTTGAGGTATTTCCATTGATTCTTAAGTGAGTTATAACCCCAACACTCAAATTATAACCTCAATATATCATCAATAATGATCTCAGCTAGTTATAATCCTTGTTCCAACATAATATTATATGTTTTCTCTTTCCAATATCTTTTGAATCAGCTCAATCGGACATTCCAATCAAAAGTTATGACAGTTTTAAGTGAACATACCTTTGAAACCCTAATTTGGAGTCTATCCTTCTGGTCGACCTTCCTTTTGATGTATTTTTGAAATTTCGACCTGTAGTACTATGTTGTGTCTTCTCTGCAATTCCATAGGTATGACCAAAATTTGAGGTGCCAAATAAAAGTTAGGATAACTTTCCCAAACCTTGTTGATTTTTGTACTTTTCTGGAGAGCGAACTTGCACAAAATGCCACACATCCAATATTTGATAAATGATTATAAAATTCATACCAAAAATACTATGGATTTTCCTCTTTCAAATGCAACTAGTCTCATGGAATTTGGATCCTCACTGGAGAAGATATGATTGTTTTACCCGAAACACTTGTTTGAGACTAGTTATAGGACTAGTAAAAAACCCTATCTTCCACAAGGTATATCTCCAAAAGTATAACTACCCAAAACCTAAAATTTTTACCACAAGTACCTCTCTATGTATTATAAATAACCTCTAAGTTTATCTTTCTGAAGTGGCCCATAAAAATCGTTATATTGAAATTGCAACATGACTTTCTCGAGGAAGCAAAAGCCTAGGATCAATGTTGTGAAACCAAATGTAATGTTATCCAAATGCTTAAAATATCATAGAAGAACATAAGTACACACCATGCACAATAATGTGAGAATGGATTACAACTCCAATATAGATAAGTTACACAATAACACCTTAAATAATAGTAGAACATCCTCCAAATAACCAAATACATTCATACACCATCATTCATTTGTCTACAATAATGAATACATGATCTCTATATATACCTACCTATTCACACACTACACATGAAGACACTTGACTATTAGTCCGACCCTATTACATGTATATTAACACATTGCATATACATTTATCCCCATATATTCTCCCCCTTGGGGTCATATCATATACATGTATGCCTATATATGCCCCCCTTGGGTCATAACAATTAGCCAAGTTCAAGACCCAATGGACATTGAGGAATCAAACCCTCCGCAATTGGTTGAGGGAGATGAAGCACGAGACAATGTCCACACTTAAATATTGAATGTTTTTTTAATTTTGTTAGTATCTTGGATCAATATATCAATACAACTACTAGCGGAATTATGTGGAAGTTTAGTTCAGTCTTAGAAGTTTCTAATAGGCTATTATATATAGAATTTAGACTGATAGACAAACCTCTTTTTGGATTCAATTTTTATGTAATTTCGAGTTTTAACCCCAACGTAGCCACACTTTATAATATATAAAAAATATTTTTTGTATCGATTAAAAAAAAATCATTAATTATTCCTTATGCTACAATATGCTAAGGATCCTTTAAGTTATTGATTACAAATTGGTGAGGCAAAAGCTCCAAGATTGTTCCTTCATCAGATTGAGTGATTTGATATATAGAAAGAAGGTTCCATATTCATCGCTTAAGAGCTTACTCCTCCATCACATTCAATGTCATCCTTTTTCAACCATCAACATGGTTATCCATATAGGCATCAACTATATCAATCTCTTTATACTTCTTCACAATATTCTTCTACCACATTAAATCAAGTACTATATTCAATAGCATACTCCACAATATATCCTTCTCTTATTCAATCAAACCAAGAATTAACCACTCAAGTAGCACGTATAACTTAGATGGTTGGCATGATATGTGGAAGACTTTGGCACTTGAATAGGTCCAAATTTCGATTCTCATGGAGTATAACTAGACCAAATGTTTTAGTCCCTAAGGGTCAACTCAGTTGGTAAGACGTGTGCACACTCTTCCCCTCTTTGATGGATTCCATGACATACATTATTTTTAATGAAGGATTTTGTTATATCCTAACAATAAGACCATTATTGTTGGCACTTGGTTAAAGCCTCACTTGGTTAAAGCCTAGGTTAAATTCAACCCACAATAAAGAATCCAAAAATAATAATTATAACATTAACCATAAATATCATTCACATATGCATAAACAAACAAGGGAAATAGATGCTCAACACATCCAATAAATAACAAGTTTTTTTAAAAGGAAAACAAAAGAAATAATCATTCCATCAATACTCATAAGGTTTGACACAATAAAACCTCTTTATAATTCGTACAAAACCCTAGGCATAGACAATTCCTCTATCCCTTTTCCCTCATCATCTTTACTATAAGTTCCAACCTTGTTCCTCCTGCATCATACATATTTATACCTATACAAAGAAGTTACACTTCATTCGGGACCATTACAACTAATTACGAAACTTCACGCAATATCCAACAAAAATAAGTCTAGTAGATCCTTGTTTCAGTCCGTGTTAATTCATATTAAACAAAAATATATATTGTTATATCCAAACACTATGCACGATCATTATTCCATATAGACTAGAGAACTTGTGCCAATTGCACCATGTAGACCATACAATTTGTGCATCGTGAGCCATATAGACTAGATAAATTGCACAACTTAGGCATGTAGGTGGATTGGAAAAGCTACCCTCCTCCGGTCCTTTGGACTTTGGGAGGTCACAGGTTCAAGTCCAAATGTTTGGCTGATTGGTTCAAACACGCTAGTTGAATTTTTCAACAAGGTGGTCGGTCTTGATCGGTACAGGAGGACCTTGGATCTGCTAAATGGTATGACCCCCCAAGTGGCATCTAGAGGGTAATTTATGACTTCCCAGAGGATATAAAAAAAAAACTTGCAACACATCAACTATATGATATAATTCACCGCTAGCACCACATAGACTATACAACTTAATGCACCACTAGTACCACATAGACTATACAACTTAATGCACCACTTGTGCCACATTGACCATGCGAGGTCAACATTGGGTATTATACAAGAAGTCATTTAATCTAACCATTATGATGTGGATTATTATGTATGCATGTGGAGTAGTGACCTTGTCCATGCAATACTTGGTTAGCATAAGTAAGAAGGTGACAAGTCTTCTTACTAGTTCTTGACTTATCTAACCAATCCAAGATAAGTTATTTCTTTTGCAATTTTGACCATCACAATGTTTGTATGGTAACTTTCATACATTGTACCATTGGTAAAAAGAGTATAAATAGGTCCCTTTGGCCACAAAACTACTAATGAGGGAGAGATATTCCTAGCTAAATCTAAATGGAAAAAGGTAAGGAATATAGTTACAAACCCCAAGGTCCATCTCCAATTAGGACCGTTGATCCAAGTACCTCATTATTAGCATAGATATGAAGAGACATGTCGACATTACTAGCTTTCATAGGATCACTCGACACCATATTTCTTCTATAGCCCAAATATTAGGTATCACTCACAATATATATTCATCGTTTTGTATCACTCTCATTTTATTGGCCTCAACTATTAATAAATACATTTTTTCTTATCTTTTCGCATAAACCTTTGACTAAATTTAGTCTTTAATCTTGGTATCTGTTGGCACATGGGCAGACCCAGGGTTCAACACTACAAGATCACACCAAAAAAACCCTAACTATTGGCCCTTTCGACAACACCTGCGAAGCAGATGAAGTCTCACCCAAGGTAGAGGCAGGGGTGGTTGCAGGACTCAAGTGTCTACAACCTTAGCTGGGACACCGATCTGTGATTATACAACTTATCAAAGCACTTAGCACCATTAGGTCTTTAACATGCAATCATTATCTACTTCGCTAATAAACCAAAGCCTCGCAGTACTCACAGTAATCTACCATATATGAGCACTTAGCATAAGTAAAATAGATCGAACGTAACTGATCAAGCACTGATCATATTCATGTATATTAGATATAACATTCCATACATCATTAGTATTGAGCATAAGCATATCTATCTAATCATCTCAAAGCACTAAGCAAGAAGACATAAATACATTCAGACAAGCACCAAGCAAGATAACACAGTGTTTACGTGGTTCACCCCCATCCTGGGGCTACATCCACCAACTCTTCTTCTTTATTATTGCCAATTAGTCATCTACATGCATAGAGCCACACAAACTCCACTCCACATAGGAAAGGAGATATGCGCGCACCTTTCCAGATCCTCTTTTCCCTTGTTAGGTTACAGCACAAAAGCGTCTACTCAATCTCTTCCAGTTGCTTTCACTCATCCTTTCAAGTCTCACACAGCATGCATAGAGCATATGCAACTATTACTTGCACTTGGCACTTAGCTCATCGGATCTTTTCTACATCGCCTAGGTATCTATTTATATATTACAAAATAGACCTAAACGTGGGTAAACCCGTGGGCCGACATCCTTTTCCTGTTACATATTCCCAAAAACCCAAAAAGAGGTCCAAAAAGGAGCCTGAGATCCCGTGATCTCCGCTTCGCCTTGCGCTCCTCCTTCGACAGGCTGTCGAAGTCCCAAAATAGGTCAACATGATTAAGAAACTCCCAAAACTTGGTCAAGGGACAACAATATCTTTTCTTTTTTTCATATTTTTGAAATTCCTTAAATCAAATCTTAATATACATCACTTTTTTTTAAATCATTAAAAGATTCTCTTTCTCCTCTTATACACCTTTCTTTCCCAAATTCAAATTAAATTTTGGAAGAGTAAACTATAAGATAAGATGATTATTCTCCAAAAAATATGATTCACCTCACCTATATAGTTGAGGGCTATATAGTTGAATATCGAGAAATAATTCCTTTCAATGTACTACATGCCTTGTGGGGCTAACAACCCACACCTAGTCATAATGGGAAATTAAGAGAGGAAATATTGTCTAACCACAAGTTCAACGAGTGGCTTGTAAAGAAGGATATTTTGATTCAAAGGAGATGAGAAAGAATTCATTTCAATGTACTACATGCCTTGTGGGGCTAATAACCCACGCCTAGTCATAATGGGAAATTAAGAGAGGAAATATTGTCTAGCCACAAGTTCAACGAGTGGCTTGTAAAGAAGGATATTTTGATTCAAAGGAGAGGAAGAGGTGTTATGTGAAGCCTAAGTTAATCTACTAAAATTTTGTGCATTCATATACAATGACATGCATTAATATCTATAATAACTAACAATTGTCTTTGATGGTGTAAAGGACAATGCAAAAAAAACAATGTGCTAAAATGTAATATGTATTATGTGGATTTGAACATAGATCATACATGTAGAATTGCATGATTTTACTACAATGGTTAGGTTTTAAACCTAGCATTTCCTATTTGTATCAACCTTGAGTGCACCAATGTTGAGTGAAGATAAATGTTGCACTAGGAATAATACTATAGAAAAAAGAAACACTAAACCACCCTTTAAGTGAAATAAATTTTTCATGAATACTTTGCAAAATCGATGAATTGCTTGGATATTATTACAAACACGTGGGCCTCATACACCAATTTGGTTCCTGTTGTGACCTTAAAACAAGAGAAAGAGAAACACAGATTGTTTCTACACAAAGAGGAGCACTAATACAAGATAAAGCATCTAGTACAAAAAAATATTTGAATATAGCGAACTATTGCAATGGCCCTTACATTTTAGAATATTAGAGTATAAGCAACAACGTAGGGTGTTAAGACCCGAAATTGACATCCCCATTACCCTATTATACTCTTCATCTATACCTTTTTGGCCTACCTAAGCTTGGGTGAATGACAAGAACGCTACCATTAGCCAGTGATAAGGTCATAAGGTAAAGTATGGTTAATTCATGCATTTTGTGGTTTATTGAGTTAGGGAATTAAATATTTCATGTACTAACGCTTCAATTTTCCATGTATAATCTTTGACCTCTAGATAAATCCAGCCTTCCTATACCAGCTCAGTTATCTGGTACTTGTGCACCAAGACTGCCACTGTCTGAATCTGGTACCAATCGCATCCGGTACTAAAATCTCATTTGTTGCAATCCAATACCAACGGTCGTGGACTGTCGTGATCCGGTACCACCATTTGCGCACTGTTGTGATCCGGTACCATCTACCTGTCACGATCTGGTACCGATATAGAGAGTTGAATGTACCAAGTTTAGCTCCAGATCGCCCAAGATAATTAGTGGATGTTTATTTGGTTTAGCAAGGCTATGTTAGAATAGTTTGTTGATTGCCTCATCCTCATGCACTTCGTGTCATGAGGATGAAGCTAAAATATGTAACCGAATAATTAAATTTAAACATTTGACTGATTTTCAAATCATGTCACCTCC
The DNA here is from genome assembly GCA_009831015.1 of Picea engelmannii. Classification (NCBI taxonomy): domain Eukaryota; kingdom Viridiplantae; phylum Streptophyta; class Pinopsida; order Pinales; family Pinaceae; genus Picea; species Picea engelmannii. The sequence continues at coordinate 98,071 of ML797189.1, read as the reverse complement.
TTGTGTTTTACGACTAAGACTATTAAATAGTTGTGGCAAGGATGGTGGAAGGAGAGGAGAGTTAGCATATTACCAACATGTGAAGCAACGAGTGATATTGTAGAACATATTCTGAGTGAAGACTAATAGAAGAACGTCATTTATCTCCATGTATTGATTGCCTATGATTGAATATGAGTTGAGTTATTAACAAAATTTTAATGTTATGTTTTGAGATTTGAGTGAGAATAATGTGTGGGTTGAAGACAAGCTTAATGTAGACTTCAGTAGCTGACTTGTTGAAGCAGCAAGGGCCCACTACCCAACAAAGGTCAGCATCTTCGTAGATTATCATTAGCATTTGTTTTCAGTAGTGTAAATGTTAAATTCGTTGAAGCTTTAACTCTGTTAGATGATAGCAGTACAACTTAGACTAGGATTTCCATTATATAATTGCTTAGAGATCTTTACTTGCTCTGTTTTTGCATATGCTCTATTTTTATGAAATTGGTTTTTAGACATGAATGTTGGCAGCAGTGGTCAGACATATTTGAAGGAGAACTAGTGAAGTCCACAACAACACATTGTGAACCACAACATACTCAGTATATTGACTATTGAACTACCCATGCTATGTCTTGATGATTGATGTGTGATTTCCCTTTCAGAAGTGTGGATTGCATAGTTAGTTTTCTGGGTCAGATAGCAAATTTGATCTGTCAAACCAACTCCATCTCATACTTGCATGTTCCATAATGGAGTAGATAACCTCTCTGTGAAAGACAACCAAAGTGCATTGCAATTTGCTATTTTGATTTGTTTCCAGCATGCATAATCTAGCTAGTTCTATACTCATGACATTAGAAATTACCTTTCTTACTGGTGTCTTGTAACTCTGTTGATTACGAATCCTGGATTGATAATTAATGAGTGCATTATACTAAACATATAAGCAGCACAACATAGGGCAAGAGAAAATCATTTAATTATTAGAAAATAAAAAGGAGAAATGATGAACAACCGTATGAACAAGTAAGGTATGTGAGAATCAAGCTTACATCTTGTCTATGGCCTTGGAGATCACATTGTGGGAAATATGTCCATGAGTACACCCTCATTTGTCTATTAAGTGAATATAAATGTTGTGGGACATAGTACTACAACCCACAATACTTACAACTAACATGTTGATAGAATTTGAATGTGTGTGGGATTAAAAGCCTCGCATCAAAATTTTTCTATAGGGATTTATTTTACTAAATTCCCATGAAAATGAAAGTGTTATTAATGTGATAAGTGATCTAAACATGGTTAGGTGTGGTAGGTGTAGGGGGGATCATTCTTCATCTTGAGGGAAACTAAGAAATTGCCTTTGCCGGAGGATTAGGTAAGACCAACAATAATCAAGTAGAATTTTTGGCATTGCTACAAAGGTTGATGATTCTGAAGCAAAAAAGGATTAATAAAATATTCATGATTCATGATTCCTAATCCGGGTGGATGTTAGTGGCCACCCACCTATTCAAACTGTCTCAAAACAGTTCGTTGGAAATTTACTATTTTTAGAATTTTTCGGTTCCTAAACTTTTGGGGCCATTTTGAGGGCCTAAACGAACCCTTTTCGCGATCGAGCACCTCAATGACAACCAAAGGTTTTGATTGATCCCCCTAAATGAAGCTCCTCATTGATACCTTTCCAACAAGCTATTGTGCGCCCCAAATGAATATTGTATGCCAAAGTTACACCCTCGAGAAGTTGATACACCAAACTACATAAAACGAGATCCACAAAATTGTTGGATTTTCATCTTCTGGGGTTAGGGTTTTAGATTTTATTTATGTTAAAAAGGACTTTGGAGCCTCATTGTAATGATCATATTCCTCCAAATGAGTGTAGCCATCACATCTCTTCTTAGAGATAAGCTGCCACCATTATAGCGAGTCTTTCACTCTGTATTTCTACAGTTTTGTATATTTCGCTCACTAATAGAAATTGTGTATTATTGTATCTCTGATATATCTTTGTTCTATTATTTTCTCTCTAGCAATATCTCTGTATATTTCTTTGTTATATCTTTTCTTTCATTTCTTGCTCAAATAATCTAGATCAGTGGTATTAAAGCAGGTTGCTCCTGATCATTTTTCAGTACATGTCCCCGACGAGGTTCGAGAATAGCAAGTTGGGTCTCGAGATTGTCTCTCTTGAGGACAATCACTCTTGCATGTCCAAGAAACCCTCCTTGGCGAAAGAAAAGAAAAACAGTGGAGCATAAGATTCTATTAATCTTTTTTTGGAGCAAGCTCTCACATGACAGAGGGACGAAATGATGGAGAATTTTTCCCACATCCTTCAACGCATGTTGATAATAGCAGATGCATCTTCATCAAGAGACCACTTTGCAGGTACCTCTCCTTTCAAGGTACAAGTTAATTTTGATATTCTCGTATTTGAAGGTCAAATCGATGCAGATTCCCTAGGAAAATGGTTAAATATGCTAGAAGGTTATTTCTTTGTTCACAATTATTCTGACAGGGAAAACACCACCTTATCACTCCTTAAGGCTCTCCCCTATGTCAAACATTGGTGGGAAACTTACTAGGAGCAAAGTTCCACAGAGGAGTCTGGAATATATGGGTTCGATCCCACTTGGGATTTTTTTGTGGATGTGGTCAAGGAACAGTATTACCTTGTTGCTAACCATGAAGACCAGTACATGAGATGGACCACACTACGACAAGAGAGAGGCCAAACAGTGTCGGAGTTCACAAATACTTTCCATACCTTTCACACCAAACTGGGTATCAAATACTCTGAGCAACATCTTGTTCTGAAATACCGCGAGGCTCTCCATAGGTACATCCATCCAAACTAAAATGGATGTCCTGGACATCTCATCACTGGGAATGCCTATCCATATGCTGTCAAAATCAAGCATAAATTTAGGCACCAGAACAAACGGGAGTTCGGGTCTGCAAATCACCAACAACCAAAGTATGGTAAAGAAGACCCTAATAACCAGCCTCTAGAAAACTAGTCCAAACCACAAGAAAATAAGGGTAACAGAAAGATGTAGAAGGACACTAGAAAGTGGTGTGACTTCCAAAAAATCCCCTGGAACAACACTAATGAATTTCACTCAAAACAATCATTGGTGGTTGAGATCAAAGAAAAGGAGTTGAACCCCGATTCATAATTTGATTCATAAAATAATGGGAGAAGATAGATCATCGACGCATACCCCACTACTATTGTCGCGACCACAACAATTCAACCAGAAGAACCAATAGATCTTGAAGAGGGAGAGTACATTTTTCATTCACATATGTGGATGAAGGGGACCCCATTGCATTTTATTGTTGATAGTGGAAGCTGGAAAAACCTCATCTTAGCAGAGGTCGTCAAATAGTTGGGAGTGTCGACAACACCACACCCGCATCCATACAACATCGGGTGGCTTCGCCAGGGATGAGATCTTCGTGACAGCTAACATTGTTGATTGTCATGTGACATCCAACCATTCAAGGATGAGGTATTATGTGATGTTGGCCTACTGGATGTCTGTGATGTTCTTTTGGGCCAGCCATATATGTGGAAGCACCATGTTATTTATGAGACTCGACCCTGCAGTGTCATTGTTACTCTGGGAGGTCATATATATAGGATACCAGAGGTAGTTCAGACTATTGTCCCACCAAAATAGTACCGCAAAGTAATCTCTCATACTGCAAAATTGTTAGGGTCCTAACCCGCACATAGGTAGAACAATATATTTGGATGTAATAAAGGTCAATATTAATAAGGCCTTTCAATAAGATAGAATAAGGCGGATGTAAGAAGACCTAATAGAAGCTTCCGCTTCTAGAAGGATCTTCCTCTAGATGCTTCTTTTTAGTATAAATAGGAGTAGAGGGTATGAGAACCCTAGCTTGGATATTATTGTAATAGAGCTCTGCTCAACTGGAGGTTTCCCCCTCGAATAGGCCCGTGAACATTGCTTTCAAATTCAAAGTGTTATTTCTGTTGTTATTCTTATATCATTTCAGTGTAATTGTGGTGAATGTTTTGGTTATATTGCTGTTATTTTGTCATTACTAGCATTTTATTTCAGTTCTGCATACATTTTATATCTGGTATATTACAAAAATTCAGCCTCTTCACAATCTATTCAAAAGGTGAATAGAAGGACATTGCAACCACTATAGCCTTGGCCCAAGACCTTTATTTCCAACAGAAGCAGATTGCAGAAGATAAACAAGATATTGTTTCTTCACCTATAATGGTACCTACATACTGCCCACTCAAGCCAAGATACAACAGGTTGGTTGAACAGATTCAACCCTGCCAGCAACAGGTTCCTGACAGTCTTCAACAAGTTAAGCAACGCAACTTCTCCAACAAGGAAAGAAGGTCACCAAGATACAGATTCAGAAAATGCTTCCCCCTCTCCCCTGAGAAATCAATGCAATGGAGACTGTTATCCCCATTTTGAGGATAACTAAGGAGATTATGTCTTGAGGCCCTCAGGTTGCAGATATGGATTGCCAAGAGACTACATGACTAGCAGTATCCTTTTGCAAAGATTGAGGCCCTTCTCACCACCACAGAGGTCGTATATTTTAAGATGGCATCCACCACACCAACTGGCTTTTGTAAGGCAGTGGTCCTTGCTCCATGAGGTACAAGTCAGGTATTATGGTGAGTATCATTTCAATACTTGAGGCATTTAAGTATGTTTTATCCTAGATTGCTTTATATTTCATGATATATCCTTGTACATTATGCCTATTTCCCTACTTCACCTTGGTGGTTGACATTGTTCCCTGGTAAGTGGTCTTCCTTGGGGATGGGTTTTCTACTAGGAAATCCATTGAAGATCCATCGTACCATTCACGACCATACATACCACATTCCATCAATATTTCCCCCCATTTCCTTATCTTTTGGGATCTTAGGGTGTATTGACCCAAGAAGGGGTTGTCCCTCATACTTTGGGAAGAAGGGGCTGAAGGCCCAAAGGGATTGTTGTTGGGTAAAAGATAAAAGCCTATGTATAAACCTTCTAGATTATTTTCCCATGGATCACCCAAGAAAGCAATGAAACGCTTATCTTTGAGAAAAAGAGGACCCACAAGAAATATGATTATAAATGCTTAAAAAGGTTAGCTATAGGATATGAGGTCTCATCACGAGCCGGCCTATCATGTTCATGGATATCTAGTGGTATGAAATTACCATCATTTGGTCACCAAGCTAGGGTAATGGCTCTCATTTGCATGGTTGAGAGAAAGGGGGTCTCATCACGATCCAACCTTCTCATTTCCACTAGGTATTTTTGGGTGACACTATCATTATCTGGACACCACAACAAGGTAATGGCCTTCAACTTGTCCTTAAATTTATGAAAGAAACAAGGAATGGAAAAATAATGGGCTTGGAAAATTTTAATTGCAAATGAAGGTACTACACACCCTTTACAAAGGCACCCATGAATGAGACACCACAACCCCTTGTATGTCATGAACCCCATGCCCATTGAGTCTTGAACCTTAACCACTTCATCTACTTTACATGGCTTAGAGAGGGATCTCTTGGAAACACTCCTTGACCTAGGGCAAGATCTACCCAATAGGAGACCTCCTCAACCCTCCCATATTCAAGCTTCACAAGTCGCATAATGTCTTTGAGCACTTAATTGTATGACATGGTAATATTTGATGCACATGCTTAAGTGGCTCATTTATTGATTGGATTTACTTATCATGATTATGACTTGAGATCCTTGGACAGAGTGCTTATTTGTCTTTGCAGGACCTAGTTGGTGGACAGTTTTGGAAACCTAGCTTGGGCTTCCATGGGGCTTGAAGCCCATAGGTGGATGCCAAGGGCCTACATGCCGAATGAGAGAGATGAAACCTCAAATGCCTATAAGATTACTTGAATGAAATAACCTATCCCCCACATGCCAAACATTATGCCTAGGAGAGGCAAAACATCAACTTTAGAGGCATGACGTCACCTAGGTGGGTTAGGGTTTGGTGGTGAGGTTAACATGCATTTGCACAAGGACGTTTTGAGGGGTTTGAGGCTTTGAACATGTAGGAAGTGAATTGGATTCTTGACATGTGGCTTTGAGAAACCCTTCTACACTCCATCACCAACGACTTTCTCCTAGTGCCAAAAAGTCACCTAAAGGGTGGCTCCTTTATAAACTAGGGTTTTCTTTGTGCAAAAAGTGAAATTAAAGTGAATTGTTTAATATTATTTTTTAAAAGGGGAAAGATTAGGTTGTTGACCCATAGTATTTTGTTTTACCCTAAATTATGTGGAAAAATGATCTTGGTGACATTTTGTATAAATAAGAGATCATAAGATCTTATTTTATGATAACTCTCCCATATTGGAGAAGTACTTAGACTGAACTTTTCACTCTCTTTGGCTATTTCTCTCTCTTGTGCTCTTGTTTATGGATATTTCTTGGATTATTGGTTGATGGAAGTGATGCACTAGCCTTGGAAAGATTCTCTCTAGCTTTTATGGTGGTTTGTCTTAGCTTTTTCCTTGAATTGGTAAGCTTTTTTCTACATTGTGTTATCATTTGTTTCTCAAGTAAAGGTCAATTTGCTAGAGTTATGTGGGAAGTATAAGGGCATACACCCCCACCATAGTCTCCATAATTTTATGCGTATATTCTATTGGTTTAACAAGGGTTTTCTAAGAGAATTATAAGGGCATACACCCTCTTAACTTAAACCCGAGCTAGAGATACTTGCCTTGGGGAGTAAGAGGATTTACACCCCCAAGGAAGTAGTATCTCTAGCTACTTATTTTCTTAACTCCATTAACCCATTGTTTGAAGGCACTAGTCATTTACTTGTTGCATTGGAGAAATAAATTGTTGCCTTGTTAAGCATACAAATTTCAAGTTTTAAAGTTCTCTCTTTGGGAAAGTGTTCCTTGAGCCTTTGGCTCCCTTGCCTCATTGAGGTGTCCCCTTTCAACAACAAATTATTGTTTCTATAGTAAATCTAACCTACATCCATTAGGGCTGATCTAACCCTAGACTACTAACACTAATTATCTCCTAAACTAACCCTAGACTAGACCTAAAAATATGCCCTAGCCTTCAACTAACCTAGGCGTACTTATTGAGCTAACTAGGGGCTGATTTGATTGGGTAAATTTTATGAAATAAGTCTTGGTTTGCTACAACCATAAGGATGGTAATTTCATTGCAGAAACCCTAACCTAAAGTCACTCATAACTTGTGTTTTCACCATCAAAAGTCGCTAAGAATTTCCCCAATTTATTCTACTTGATTTAATACAATTTGTTAGTGGTTTCTTTGCAAGTTTTAGTGGCTGATTTCTCTACTGTCACAACAAGTTTTCTACAGCCATAAGGCTGAAAATACTTCTGCATACATCTTTTATGACAGTCATAATTTTTTGCTAAAGTCTCATGCTATAGATCGTGGAATTCTCTAGTGATTATCTACTTTGTTTCAAGCATATTTCATTTGACTTTGAGAAATATTTCTATCAGCTTTAGTACTTGTTTTACTGCTGATATATACTTTCATCTATTTCTGCAAATCAGGGACAACAAGCTTAGTGTGTTGATCATATTAACGTATTATACTACATAGTGGTTTTCCTTGTGTCTCGGGTAGGTACCAACTTCTCGGAATTTCATCCAAGGCTTTGGAAACCTCAAAACAACCTAAGACTCATTTCACCCTTATGTTTCCATATAGAATATTGACCTCTAGGGGATTCACTCTTTTCATCTTTGTTTCCCCCCTCCTTTCCTCCTAGGGCCACCAAAATCGCCTCCCTAGAGTGACCTAGTCACCCTTGAAGCGTGGGACCTATGTTGAGGTGACATTGGGTATAGTGTCCTCAAGTTGTCACCATTTGGTGGTTGGGTTGGGCTTTTCCCAACCTACAAATTGTGTGATAAAATTTTGGCGCCATTTTTGGGGAGGGTTTTGAATCCTCTTTGAAACCCTAATGACACTCTGGCAAGCTATCCCTAAGCCTTTATAACCTAGCTTGCATGGAGACTCCACCCAAGGGACGTTCCCTTTCCACCTTTCTTGATGGGATCCTTTTGAAGCTCATCTTGCGACTCCACTTTCGCAGAACCCACTTTTTCCTTTTTCCCCCTTTCCCTCCTTTGGTGAGACTTGATCTCACCTGACGACTCCTTTGAGGCACTTTTCAATCAATGGAATTATGGCACCATGAGATCAACCCTCATCCATAACTTTTTGTGACTCGATGATGGCATTTTTATAGATGGAAAAGGATGATAAGAAAGTTGCTAACGAAATGATGAATCGCGTAAGAGATTTATTAACTACCCTTGACGATGAAGAAGTGCTTGAAGAATAGACATATGAAGAAATTTATTAAGAAGAGAACATGATGAGTTGTGACCCTTTCAAAGATATTGATGATTCTTTATTATGTGTCGTTGGAAGTGAAGAAGTATCGAAGGAAACCTTGGATATGATAGATCCTCTTGAAGAAAAGCGAGCAAAGAAATATGCACTAAGGATCAAGACTCTTGTGATGAAGAGGCGATGGAGGGGTGTGTTCATAAGAAGAAAAAAGAATTATGATAAAGTGTAACATATTGAGGCACCACTATCCTTGCTCATATTTGATGAAAGAGAGGTTGTCCAACCTTGCTCTCCTCCCACACAAAATGTTGAAGAAGTGATATGTCTCGAAGATGAAGAATTTGAAGATCCAGTTGAATACATCCATGCTTCTACTCCTCCTGCACACGAAGACAAAAATATGGTCATTTTCAGTCATACTGGTGGTCTTATGAAAGTACCCTTCGATATGGTTGATGGGCATATAGACATTTTCAAACAGACTAATAGACACGGGTGGGATTTTGGTCATCTCATTTTCGATAGAGACCCCATTTATGACATTGAGAGTAGCCCTCAAGAAAAGGGGCTTGAGTTGTCATCTTCAGAGGACTACTTTTCATATGTTTGGGAACTTGATGATGACATGATTACGGATTTGTTTGAAGACTCTCAACCACCTTCAAAGGAATACCAGGATGTGGCCACCTCAAAGCAATCAGAGGCTCACTCTACAAAGAGGAAGTACTTTCATGTTGAGGATTTATATAGGGATTCGAAGATAAAGAGGGTGCATTTTTATCTTCCTAGACCTGAGAATGTCCCTTACCTCATTTCCTCTTCTCAGGGAAATGATGAGGTATTCTTGGGATCTCTCTTATCTGTTCGATCTTCAGGAAGCAATGATCATGTTCAGGAGGATGAAGATGAGACTTTGTATACATATAGTATCCCCCTTCAGAGATGGTTTGATCGAACATGTGGCTATCACTTCCAGCAGGATTCCTTGGATGATCAGAGTTGCAGATATTCTTTCCAGCAGGATTTCCTCCCTCCCACCCATCTCCATGAGTTTTATTTCATCATTGATAATATATGCATTTATACTCATGATTATTATGTTCTTGAATTATCTTTGTTATATTATGTGATTAAGCACAGGGGGAGATACATTGATGAGATGATCAACCGGTTGCACTGGTTGTATGACTTCACCTGACATCATCCATCACTTGATATTTATGGCCCCAAGGCCCCAGGTAAGTAGGTAGGCCATTTAGATTTCTTTCATTTGCATATTGATTGCTCATATTAGTTTATATGCATTTCATTTTCATTTTTCTCTACTTGCATATTGATTTCATGCTTAGTTTAGAAATTAAAAAAAAAAAATCCAAAATTTTCTTTTCTAGATTAGTTTTCATTTTGGATATATATATATATATATATGGATAAAAGGGTAATCGCACTACCCTATATGCTTTGATCCATTTCTCTGAGTTTTGGCAGTCACAGGTCTACCAGGATATGTTGTGGTTCTTGTGCACTCTACGACAAGCACATGTACCCAAGTAGGAGCTAGATGTTATCCACATTTTGTGGATAACTAAGGAGATTATGTCTCGAGGCCCTCAAGTTGTAGATATGGAGTGTCGAGAGACTACATGACTAGCAGTATCCTTTTGCACAAATGGAGACCCTTCTCACCACCATAGAGGTCGTATATTTTTAGATGGCATCCACCACACCAATTGGCTTCCGAAAGGAAGTGGGCCTTGCTCCATGAGGTACAAGTCAAGTATTATGGTGAGTATCATTTCAATACTTGAGACATTTAAGTATGTTGTATCTTACACTTCTTTAGATTTCATGATATATGCTTGGACATTATGCCTTTTTCCCTGCTTCACCTTAGTGGTTGACATTGTGCCCTAGTAAGTGGTCTTCCTTGGGGATTGGTTTTCTACTAGGAACTCCCTTGAAGAGCCATTGTACTGTTCCCGAACATACTTACCACTTTCCATCACTATTTCTCCTCATTTCCTTATCTCTTGGGATCTTAGGGTGTATTGACCCAAAAAGGGGTTGTCCCTCATACTATGGGAAGAAGGGGTTGAAGGCCCAGAGGGATTGATGTTGGACAAAAGATAAAATCCTATGTATAAACCTTCTAGATGCTTCACCCAGGGATCACCCAAGAAAGCAATGAAACACTTATCTTTGAGAAAAAGGGGACCCACAAGAAATATGATTATAAATTCTTAAAAAGGTTAGTTGGAGAATAGGAGGTCTAATCATGAGTCGGCCTATCATGTTCATGGATATATAGTGGTATGAAATTACCATAATTTGGTCACCAAGCTAGGGTAATGTCTCTCAGTTGCATGGCTGATAGAAAGGGGGTCTCATCACGAGCCAGACTTCTCATTTCCGCTAGTTATTTTTGGGTGACACTGTCATTATCTTGACACCACGCTAGGACAGTGGCCTTCAAATTGTCCTTAAATTTATGAAAGAAATAAATAATGTAAAAATAATGGGCTTGGAAAAAGTGTATTGCAAATGAAGGTACCACACACCCTCTACAAAGGCACCCATGAATCAAACACAACAACCCCTTGCATGTCATGAACCCCATGCCCATTTATTCTTGACCCTTAACTGCTTCATCCACTTTACATGGCTTAAAGAGGGATCTCTTGGAAACACTCCTTGACCTAGGGAAAGATCTACCCAATAGGACACCTCCTCAACCCTCCCATATTCAATCTTGACAAGTCTCATAATGTATTTGAGCACTTAACTATATGACATGGTAATATTTGATGCACATGCTTATGTGGCTCATTTATTGATTGTATTTACTTATCATGATTTTATGACTTGAGATCCTTGGAGGGTGTGCTTATTTGTCTTTGCAGGACCTAGTTGGTGGACAGTTTTGGAAGAACAATCCTAGTTTGGGCTTCCATGGGGCTTGAAGCCCACGGGTGGATGCCAAGGGTCTACATGCCAGATCAGAGAGATGAAACCTCAGAGGCCTATAATATGACTTGGATGACATAATTTATCCCCCGCATTCCAAACATTCTGCCTAGGAGAGGCAAAAATTCAACTTTAGAGGCATGGCATCACCTAGGGGGTTTAGGGTTTGGTGGTGAGGTTGACATGCATTGGCACAAGGATGTTTTGAGGGGTTTGAGGCTTTGAACATGAAGGAAGTGACTTGGATGCTTGAAATTTGTCTTTGGGAAGCCTTTCTACACTCCTCCATCACCAAAGACTTTATCCTAGTGCCAAAACGCCCCCTAAAGGGGTGACGTCTTTATAAACTAGGGTTTTCTTTGTGCAAAAAGTGAAATTAAAGTGAATTTTTTAATATTATTTTGTAAAATGGGAAATACTATGTTTGTTGACCCCTATTCTTTTGTTTTACCCTAAATTATGTGTACATACTATCTTAGTGAAATTTTGTATAAATAAGAGATCATAAGATGTCATTTTATGATAACTCTCCCATCTTGGAGAAGTACTTGGAATGAAATGTTCACTTTCTTTGGCTAGTTCTCTCTCTTGTGCTCTTGTTTATGGCTATTTCTTGGATTATTGGTTGATAGAAGTGATGCTTTGGCCTTGGAAGGATTTTTATCTAGTTTTTATGGTGGTTTGTCTTAGCTTTTCCTTGAATTGGTAAGCTTTTTTCTACATTGTGTTATCATTTGTTGCTCAAGTCAAGGTTAATTTGCTAGATCTAGGTGGGAAGTGTAAGGGAATACACCCCCGCCATAGTCTCCATCATTTTATGCTTATATCATATTGGTTTAACAAGGGTTTGCTAAGAGAAGTATAAGGGAATACACCCTCTTAGCTTAAATCCTAGCTAGAGATACTTGCCTTGGGGAGTAAGAGGATTTACACCCCCAAGGAAGTAGTATCTCTAGATATTTCTTTGCTTGACTCCATTAACCCATTGTTTGAAGGCACTAATCATTTACTTTTTGCATTGGAGAAAGAAATTAATGCCTTGGTAAACGTACAAATTTCAAGTTTTAAAGTTCTCTCTTTGGGAAAGTGTTCCTTGAGCCTTTGGCTCCCTTGCTTCATTGAGGTGTTCCCTTTCAACCACAAATTATTTATTCTGTCATAAAACTAACCTGAAGCCTTTAGGGATGATCTAACCCTAGCCTACTAACCCTAATTATCGCCTAAACTAACCCTTGACTAGGCCTAAAAATCTGCCCTGGCCTTCTACTAACCTAGGCACACTTATTGAGCTAACTAGGGGATGATTTGATTGGGTAAATTTTATGAAATAAGTCTTGGTTTTCTACAGCCATAAAGCTGGTAATTTCCCTACAGAAACCCTAACCTAAAGTCACTCATAACTTGTGTTTTCACCATCAAAAGTTGCTAAGAATTTGTCAATTTATTCTACTTGCTTTAATATAATTTTTTAGTGGTTACTTTGCAAGTTTTTGTGTCTGATTTATCTGCTGTCACAACAAGTTTTCTACAGCCATAAAGCTGTAAAATAATTATGCATACATATTTTATGACAACCATAATTTATTGCTAAAGTCTCATGCTATAAATCTTGGAATTCTCTAGTGATTATCTACTTTGTTTCAAGTATATTTCATTTGACTTTGAGAAGTCTTTATAGCAGCTTTAGTACTTGTTTTACTGTTGATATATGTTGTCAGCTATTGCTGCAAATCAGGGAAAGAAATCTTATCTTTCTGATCATACAAACATATTATACTGCATAGTGGTTTTCCTTGTGTCTTGGGCATGTACCAACTTCTCGACATTTCATCCAAGGCTTTGGCAACCTCAAAACAACCTAAAACTCATTTTTCCCTTCTATTTCCATATAGAATATTGTCCTCTAGGGGATTCACTCTTTCCATCTCTATTTTCCCCCTCCTTTCCCCCTAGGGTCACCAGGATCCCCTCCCTAGAGTGACCTAGTCAGCCTTGAAACGCGGGACCTATATTGAGGTGACATTGGGTATAGTGTCCTCAAGTTGTCGCCATTTGGTGGTTGGGTCAAGATTTTCCCAACCTACAACTTGTGCGATAATAGAGACCATTGCTTCCTAATGAGGGAAAATTGATCCAGGTTTATATCGGTGGCCACCAACCTATTCCAACTAGCTCAAAATAGTTCATTGGAAATTTACTATTTTTAGCAGTTTTCAGTTCCTAAACTTCTAGGGCCATTTTGAGGGCCTAAACAACGGTTTTTCGCGATCGAGAACCTCAATGATTTCCAAAGGCTCTAATTTATCCCTCTAAACAAAGCTCCTTGTTGATACCTTTCCAACAAGCTATCGTGCACCCCAAACAAAGATCGTATGCCAAAGTTACACCCCGGGAAGTTGATACACCAAACTACCCAAAACAGGGTCCACAAAACTGTTGGCTTTTCATCTTCCAGGGTTAGGGTTTTGGATTTTATTTATGTTAAAAAGGCCTTTAGAGCGTCATTGTAATGATCATATTCCTGCAAATGAACATATCTGTCACATATCTTCTCAGAGATAAGTTGCCCCCATTCTAGTGAGTCTTTCACTCTGTATTTTCTACAGTTTTGTACATTTCGCTCATTAATAGAAATTGTGTATTACTCTATCTCTGTGTTTATGGTTATATCTATGATATATCTATGTTATATTATTGGCTCTCTTTCAATAACTATGTATATTTATTTTTTATATCTCCTCTCTCATTTCATGATCAAATAATATGGATCAGTGGTATTAGAGCAGGTTGCTCTTGATCATTTTTTAATGCATGTCCCTGACGAGGTCCGATTATAGAAAGTTGGGTCTTGAGCTTGTCTCTCTTAAGAAAAATTGCTCTCGCATGCCCAAGAAACCCTCCATTGTGGAAGAAAATAAAAATGATGGAGCAAAATATTCTATTAATATGTTGTTGTAGCAAGCTCTCACGCGACAGAGGGACAAAATGATGTCGAATTTTTCCCACATCCTTCAACGTCTGTCAATAACAGTAGACACATCTTCATCAAGTGGACACTTTGGATGTACCTCTTCCTACAATGGTACCTAAAAAATTCTCAGACAAACCAAGATACAACATGTTGGTTGAACAGATTCAACCCCGCCAGCAACAAGTTCATGACAATCTTCAACAAGCTAAGCAGCACGACTTCTCCAGCAAGGCAAGCAACTCACCAAGATTCAAATTTAGAAAACACTTCCCCCTCTCCCCAGAGAAATCAACGCAATGGATACCATTACTTCCTAAAGATGTAGGATTGATCCAGGTGAATATCGGTGGCCACCCACCTATTCCAACTGGCTCAAAACAATTCGATGGAAATTTACTATTTTTTATAGTTTTTCAGTTTCTACTCTTTTGGGGCCATTTTGAGGGACTAAACAATGATTTTTATTAATCGAGAACATCAATATGGCCAAAGGATTTAATTGAGACCCCAAAATGAATCTCATCGTTGATACCTTCCCAACGAGCTATCGTGCACCCCAAACGGAGATCGTATTCCAAAGTTACGCCCCGAGAAAGTTGATACACCAAACTACCCAAAATGAGGTCCACAAAATTGTTGGATTTTCATCTTTCGGGGTTAGGGTTTTGGATTTTCTTTATGTTAAAAAGGCCTTTGGAGCCTCATTATAATGATCATCTTCCTGTGAATGAGCATAGTCATTATATCTCTTCTCAGAGATAAGCTGCCACCATTCTAGCAAGTCTTTCACTCTGTATTTCTATAGTTTTGTACATTTCCCATATTAATAGAAATTGTGTATTATTGTGTCTATGTGTTTATGGTTATATCTCTGATATATCTATGTTATATTATTGTCTCTCTTGCAATATCTCTATATATTTCTTTGTTATATCTTCGCTCTCATTTCATGCTCAAATAATCCAGATCAATGGTATCCAAGCAGGCTGCTCTTGATCGTTTTTCAATGCATGTCCCCGTCGAGGTCCGAGTATAGCAAGTTGGGTCTCAAGCTCGTGTCTCTTGAGGACAATCACTCTCACATGCCCAAGAAACCCTCCATGGTGAAACAAAAGAAAAATGACGGAGTATAATATTCTATTAATATGTTGTTGGAGCAAGCTCTCACACAACAGAGGGACAAAATGATGGAGAATTTTTCCCAATTCCTTCAACACCTGTCGATAACAACATGCGCATATTCATCAAGTGGCCACTTTGGAGGTTCCTCTCCTTTAAAGGTACAATTTAATTTTGACATTCCCATATTTGAATGTCAGATCGATGTGGATGCCCTAGAAAAATGGTTAAATCTGCTAGAAGGTTAAAAAAAAATTATCACAATTTTTCCAACAGGGAAAAGATCACCTTTGCACTCCTTAAGGCTCTCCCCCATTTCAAACATTGGTGGGAAACTTACTAGGATAAAAGTTCCATAGAGGATTTTGGAATGTATGGGGTCGATCCCACTTGGGATTTTTTTGTGGATGTGGTCAAGGAACAATATTACCCTGTTGGTAACTATGAAGAGTAGTACATGAGATGGACCACATTGTGGAAAGAGAGGGGCCAAACAATGTCGGAGTTCACAAATAATTTACATACCTTGCGTACCAAGCTAGGAATCAACGAATATAAGTGGCATCTAGTTCTGAAATACTGCGGGGCTCTGCATTAGTACATCCAAACCGAATAGGATTTCTTGGACATCTCATCACTAGGAGCTACTTATTTATATGTTGTCATAATTGAGCAGAAATTTAGGCACCAGGAAAAATGAGAGTTTGGGTCTACAAATACGCAACAACCAAAGTATGGTAAAGACGGCCCTAACAACCAACCTCCAGAAAACCATTCCAAGCCACAGGAAAAGAAGGGTAACATAAAGACGAATAAATACACTAGAAAGTGGTGTGATTTACACAAAATCCTCTGGCACAACACTGATGAATGTCGCTCAAAACAATCATTAGGGACCGAGATCAAAGAAAAGGAGTCGTCCCTAATTCAGAATCTGATTCAAAAATTAATGGGAGAAGACATATCATCGACACAAACCCCACTGTTTTTTTCACGATAGTAACAATTCAATCAGAAGAACCAACAGATCATGAATAGGGAGAGTGTCTTTTCCATTCATAGATGTGGGTGAAGGGGACCTCACTACATTTTATTGTTGATAGCGAAAGTTAGAAGAACCTCATCTCAACAAAGGTCATCAAAAAGTTGGGAATGTTGACAAAACCACACCCACAGCCATACAACATTGGGTGCCTTCACCATGGACGAGATCTTCATGTCAGCCAGCATTATCGATTGTCATACGACATCCAACCCTTCGAGGATGAGGTATTATGTGATGTTTCCCCACTGGATGTTTGTGATGTTCTTTTGGCCCATCCATATATGTGGAAGCGACATGTTATTTATGAGTCTTGACCTCGTAGTGTCATTGTTACTCTTGGGGAGTCATCTCTACAGGATACGAGAGGTAGTTCTGACTACTGTCCCACAAAAACAATGCCACAAGGTAATCTCTCATACTACAAAATTCAGCCTCTTCACAATATATTCAAAATTTGAATAGAAGGACATTGCAACCACTGCAACGTTGTCCCAATACCTTTCTTTCCAATAGAAGCAGATTGCATAAGAGAAAGAATATATTGTTTCTTCACCTACAATGGTACCTACACATTGCCTAGTCAAGCCAAGATACAACAGGTTGGTTGAACAGATTCAACCACACCAACAACAGTTTCTTGACAGTCTTCAACAAGCTAAGCAGCATGACTTTTCCAGCAAGGCAAGCAATCACCAAGATTGAGATTCAGCAGACGCTTCCCCCTCTCCTCCTAGAACTTAACGCAATAGAGACCATTGCTTCCTAAGTAGGGAGGATTGATCCAGGTGGATATAGGTGGCAATTTACTATTTTTAGCAGTTTTTTGGTTCCTAAACTTCCAGGGCCATTTTGAGGACCTAAACGATGTTTTTTTGTGATCATGCACCTCAATGATAGCCAAAGGCCCTGATTGAGCCCCCTAAATTAATCTCCTCGTTGATACCTTTCCAACAAGCTTTTTGTTAGCACCAGGAGTTGTCCTTAGACTACTTGAAGGACAAGCACAGTACCCATTTGATTATTTAGCATTGAATTGGTTTTGGGATTCGGGTAGGATTAGAAAGAATGAACAAGAAAGTGAAAGGGAAGAAAAATTACTGCAGATCAGTGAGGTACCATTGGGAATGGATTCATAAACACCCTGCAGATTGAAGGCAATCAAAAGGTTATATAATGATGGAAAGAAGAATGAAGATAATGACAAAGAGAAAAATCTCCACCAAGCAAGGATCCTTTCTAAAAAGTGAATGAAAACAACACTTGAACAAAACAATGATAAACATGCAAGGCACAACAAATCCTCTGTTGTTCAAGAATTTGTAAATCAAAGGAAACTATGATTATCAAAGACTGCAATTTATTCAAGCAAGAAGATGACAAGATAATTGGAAACAAAGATATTTAACATGATGATAATGTAACTCTCATGAATATTTAATGGCAGAAAATATTTACATCATGTGCCAACAGGATTACAATTTGACTCACACAGCTTTCTCCTGATCCTAAATCCCCTCTTGGGTCTAGAATTGAACAACCCTTGATACATTACAAAGCATTTCTTAAATACAAATTAAATACTCATAATCTAGAGATTTTCCAAGTGTTCATAACCATCCAACTGACTCTTTGAATCTAAGTTTTACCTAGAAACGCTCGCTACCACATCTTTTTAACTGTCACTTAAGTTTGCAAATGCAAAAATAATACTTTCCAAAAAAATATCCTATGTTTAAAAGGTATAAATTTGCTAATCTCGATGCCCAACCTAAATTCAAATAGTTGTATCCCCAAGCTGCATACAACAAAATTTTCAAAATCTTTTTCCCACATAACATATTTTGGTGCAAGACAGTTTAGAGTTCTTTCTAGAGATGAGTTTTTTCAAATCCAAACTCAGTAATTTGAAAAACAAAATCATATGTACTCTCACTGAAGATTTATTCATGATGAAATGGTAAGTGTTCTGAATCACCACTCTGTACAAATCTAATTGTAACCCTGTGACAAATTTTCCTTGTTTACATAATGCATCGAGACAAAGTAACAATATGTCTGCAATACAATATGCATTCAAACCTCTACAAAATTTTAGGCAAAGACCAAATCAAAACAACTATTCCTTTGAATTCGATGGCAATTTGAAACCCTCTAAGATAGGACCTTTGTGCTCTTTATGTTGGTAATTTTGATGTTCCATTACTAAGAAATGATACCCTTCATGCTCGAACGCTTATAACTGGCATTTTGGTTGGTAATTATTGTGTTTTCAAATGCTTCGAACATCCACGTTGACACTTAGAACCTGGCAGTTTGTTGGAATTTCCATCAACATTTGGCACTTGCTATATGTGCATGAGCTCCTTCCTGAATTCACGTCATTGTATGTTGAATCTACGCTTCGAATAGGACATAATATTTATTTTGAAGATACCAAAACACTTAATACCACGTGAGTCATTTGAAGAAATGCCTTGGTATCAATGTGCACAAACTTGTGAGCAAATACAAAGAACTGAACAACAAGAGAATAGTCTTTTGCTTTAACAACAAGCTCGAAATAATGATCATCTTTGAGAGCACGTATTATTTCACCTTCTTCTTCTTAACTGCTTCATCGCCTCTCAATTTTTCCTCCAAATATTTCTCCTCACCAGTTGTGCTCACAACTTCCTCAGCAAAAACTTTCTCACATCTATCCCCAAGTTCAAGAGTTGTTCCAAAGTAATCATTGACTAAATCAACACAGTCAATTTTGCATTCACACTCTAGGTATACCCAATCCTCGTCTTAAAGAAGAATATTTATAGTTTCTAAAAGAGCTTCCTAAAAAATATTTGTAGTTTCCAAAGGAGGTTCCAAGCATGAAATCCACGATCACAAGCACCATCATAGATGTTGATACTATTATTAGGAAACAAGTCTTTTGACCCACACCTCATGCAGAGAATATCCTAGTTGTTGATATGTCCTTCATAATCAAAGGCAAATTCTTCAATACTCCCTATCAAGCACAAAGAATTAATTTGGTGGAAAGTTTCACGAAATGCAAACTTGAACTGCAGCATCCTTGATGCAGCCTTCTGAAGCTCCTTTTCTAACCTAATTTTTTCTTGATCCTTACCTTTCCAATCTTTGATTGCTAAGTAACCTCTTTTGAACGTCTAGTGTTTCAACTCAGGCTCTCTTTCCTCAGACACGGTGTTTGGGCGTTTTAACACCTGCTAATATGTTTGTTCCTTGACATTGTTGTGGCATTTTCCGAGCAGACTTAACAATTGTTCAACATTTGGCATTTAATCTGGTTGTTAGCACAAAGTGTGACTTTAACTCTAGAGACTATCTCTCTTAATAACTGTGAATCCTTGCATCAAACATTTGGCACCATAAAATGAATCCTCTATCACTTGAACAATCGGGCATTTGGACATTTGAATGATCGAGACTCTTGCAAATTAAATTTGATTGTTGTCCTCAATAGATGGCGTTAGGGATTTGACATTTTTTAGTGCCTTTTTATTGTTGTTGAATGGATAATAGTCCCACATCAACCAGGAAAAGAGAATCCATCAGTGTTTATATAAATGAACGCCTCCAACCTCTTTTCGAACTTGTGTGTTGAGCTTTAGCATCGACTAGCATTGTGTTGACTTGTGGCTTGGAGATTTGGAAATGAAACATAATATGTTAGAACTTGGGTTTCTAGCCCACTATTTTTCGCTGAAAATAATTAAAAACCCTACATAGAAACCCGAGAGCTAATTAGACTTAAAAACAAATTATTTTATTTTTTTCCAAACTTGTAACTTTTTACCAAAGTCCATATCTATGGTGTTAACAAAGTTGGCACTACGAAATAACTGGAATTTCAAGAGAGCTAGGAATTCACCCAAGCTTAAGGAGCACTGCAAAAGTGCCATGTTGCTGCGAAAGTGCCATGACGCTGCGAAAGTGTGAATACACTTATGAATTGGCATAAAAATAATAAGGTGCCAATTATCAACAAAAGGACCAAATTTGATAATAAAAAATTTGTGCTAACATTTGGCTCCATGGGGGATGGCATGCTCACTGCGAGTTACCAAGAACTTGTAGTTCCAGTGCGTTTGTCCATTCCATCTCTGTAATTCGTATTCTTGTTCATGCCGTGAGAACACCTATGCTCTTTTATTGAAAACTAAAACATACAAGCTGGAAAGCACATTGCAAACAAACATATAACTGCAAACCAAATGCTTGCATGGAAATCTTATGTATATACATACGCCTACTCTAGTCTATCCAACTGAATTACTTTGCTCAAGTGAATTCATACTTCCAATGTAGCCAGGTAAGTATCAAACTGATGAAAATGACTCCTTCCATGCAATTGTTCGAAAGAATACTCAAGTGATATAAAGCTTGTAGCAAGAAGTTAATAAGCAATTGATATTTACAGTTGTAATATGAAATCTTACCAACAACTGGAGCATTAGAGACCTTTGAAAAATAAAACTCCATGCAAAAGACCACATGATCATGAAACTCATGACAAGACATTTTTAGTTGGTTAAGAAGACAATCTTGCTCCTCTATGAAGGTTGATTCATCAATAAAATTTGTTGGGTATGTGTTATATTCTTTGCATGAGTAGTAGTGTATGAGCGTCTGCGTTGGGCGTGTAGGGGGGTTAGAGGGGGGGGTGTAGTGGGGCGGAGCCCCCCGCTTGGGGGTTCGGGGGCAGTGCCCTCGAAAAAAAATTTCGCACCAGGACGACATATTTCCGGGACCACATGATATTTAGGTGGTTTTTCGGCACATGGTTTTTTGCCGATGGTTTTCTATTTCCGGTTAAGGAATTAGGGTTTTGGACTAATCCAGGTCATTGGGTTAGGGTTTTGGATGCCGCTGGCTCTTATATGTATATTGTATTGTAAACAATGTAACACAATGTATGAATATAATATATGTTGTTTTTCCCGGTTTGAGTTTCCAGGGGAAAAATCTCTGTGTAATGTTTGCATTTGCCATTGTATCTTTTCTATTATTTTTTGAATATCTGTTTACAGTAGACATTGTACAAGGTTAGAATTTACAAAATTGTGGTCCTCATATGCTCCATGGCTACTCATATGTTGTTTGATGTCTTTTGCAAGTCCAGGTACAGAAATGATAGACATGAGCTCGTTGATCCTTGGAGATTTATGCTCATCAATGGGTGATAAAGAAAATTTCAATTGTTGATGCAACTCCTTATCTTCTTCACTATCATATACTAGTTGGTTGCTAATAAGATTTGTATGTGATTTAGTAAATATCTACTCCTCATCATTAGAGTATTCATCAAGGATACGTTGATCTTTGTCAACATTTGGGACAATAATATCATCGGAGGAATGATTTTTAGAGACATTTGTTACAAGGAAAAATGCATCTACTGCATTTCTACCAATTTCTTTATTATAGGAGTAGTCAAAAAAATATGCTTTCACCACTGGAAAACTAGGAAAGGAATGATATGATTTTTCCTTGATTTATTCGATAGAAACATCTATTTCATCCTTACAATATGAAGAAATACTTATTGTATGTCGAATATTCTTTTCAAACTCTTCACAACAATTCTCAAATAGAAATTCAACTGAAAAAATACCTTTTACTGAGCTCATTAAATGCAGCATGGAAATCTCTCAAGAAAAATATGTTGGAAGTAAGAAGAGAAAAGTATCATTCTCATGCATCACCTTTTAAAGAGTACATGAACATTTTCATCAACACATCCTCATGATACATGTCTAGTTGATCCATGCATTGATGAAATGTAATGAGATGTTGAGCAGGATTACCCCCCTTGTCTTCTTTGAAAGTAGGAAGATAATCCATCCATTCTGACGGAGGAGGTACTAGATTTGGAAAACCAGGGACAACTGAAAAATTGAGAGGTACAGACCTTCGTGCCAAGATAGCCTCCATGGCCTTTGTCATCTTGAATCAATGAATTCATCAATGGATTCTTCCTTCCCCGGTGGATTCATCGGGTGAATGATGTAATCTGTATTATGTGACCATCACTTGTTCACCATCAAGTGTTGGTTATGATCGTTATCGTTCTCCCATGGAAGATATATGCATGGCTTCACTCTCCGGCAACGACGCCAAAAATGTTAGCACCATGAGTTTTCCTTAGACTGCTTGACGGACAAGCCCAATACTTTAATTCTTTAGTATTGAATTGGTTTTGGGATTCGAGTAGGATTGGCAAGAATGGACAAGAAAGGGAAAGGGAAATAAAATTACTGCAAATCAGTGAATTATCATTAGGCATGGAGTCATAAACACCCTGCAAATTGAAGGCAATCAAACTGCATACCAAACAAAAGGTTATATAATGATGGAAATAAGGATGAAGATAATGAAAAAGAGCAGAATCTATATCAATCAAGGATCCTCTCTCTAAAGTGAATGAAAACAACACTTGAACAAACCAATGATCAACAAGCAAGGCACAACGGATCCTCTGTTTTTTAAGAATTTTTAAATCAAAGGAAACTATGATCATCAAAGACTTCAGTTTATTCAAACAAGAAGATTACAAGAAAAATGGAAACAAAGAAATTTAACATATTAATAATGAAACTCTCATGAATATTTAATGGAAGAAAATCTTTACACCATGTGCCAACATGCTTACAATTTGACTCCACATCTTTCTTTGATCCTAAAACCCATATTGGGTATAGAACTAAACAACCCTTGATACATTACAAAACATTGCTTAAATACAAATTACATGCTCAAGTTGTTACTAGCTTCTAGGGACAGAAAAATAACTAATTTTCTAAAAATAAACCAAATCTGAGATAGGTTACAAGGTGTCTTGAGTTGTTGGATTTGTTGGAATCGATCCTCTGTATTTAGAAATTGATTTCCACTTATCCTATCTCCTGAATGAGCTCCTTATATATGTGAATGAGCTCCTTCCTGACTTCACATCATTGTATGTTGAATCTACGCTTCGACTAGGACACAATATCTCTTTTGAAGATACCAAAACACTTAATACCTTGTGATTCATCTCAAGAACTGCCTTGGTGTCGATGTGCACAAACTTGTGAGAAAATACAAAGAACTGAACAACAAGAGAACAGTCTTTTTCTTTAACAAGAAGCTCGAAATAATGATCCTCTTCGAGAGCAGGTATTATTACACCTTCCTCTTAAATGCTTCATCACCTCTCAATTTTTCCTCCAAAGATTTCTACTCACCGGATGTGCTCACAACTACCTCAGCAAAAAACTTCTCCCAGCTATGCCAAAGTTCAAGAGTTGTTCCAGAGTGATCGTTGACTAAATCAACGCAGTCAATTTTCCAGTCACACTCTGGGCATAGCCAATCAATAAATATTTGCAGTTTCCAAAGGAGGTTCCAAGCATTTCTAATGAAATCCACGATCACAAGCACCATCACAGAGGTTGATATTATTATCAGGAAGCAAGTCTTTTGACCCACACCTCGCGCAGAGAATATCCTCGTTGTTGATCTGTCCTTCAGAATCAAAGGCAGATTCTTCAAGACTCCTTATCAAGAACAATGAATTAATATGGTGGAAAGCTTCATGAAATGCAAACTTGAACTGCAACATCCTTGATGCAGCCTTCTGAAGCTCCTTTTATAACCTAATCTTTTCTTGATCCTGCCCTTTCCAAGCTTTGATTGCTAAGTAATCTGTTTTTAACGTCTAGCGTTTGAACTCATGCTCAATTGCCTCGGACATGGCGCTTGGGCGTTTTAACACCTGCTACTTTGTTTTCTCCTTGACATTGTTGTGGCATTTTCTGAGCAGACTTAACAACTGTTCAACATTTGGCATATAATATTCTTGTTAGCACAAAGTGTGACGTTAACTCTGGTAGCTATCTCCCTTAACAGTTGTGAATCCTTGCATCAAACATTTGGCACCATAAAATGAATCCTCTATCACTTGAACAATCAGACATTTGTACATTTGAATGATCGAGACTCTTGCAAATAAAATTTCGGTGTTGGCCTCAATAGATGGCGTTAGGCTTTGAAATTTGATTGGCGCCTTTTATTGTTGTGGAATGGATCATAGTTCCACATTGACCAGGAAAAGAGAATCCATTGGTGTTCATATACATGAACACCTACAAAAAAAAATTGGCCTTGTGTGTTGAGCTTTAGCATCGAATAGCATTGTATTGACTTGTGTCTTGGAGATTTGGAAATGAAACATAAAATATGAAATTGGGTTTCAAGCCCACCAATTTTTGCTGAAAATAATTAAAAACCTTGTATAGAGAGACTCGAGAGCTAATTAGCCTTAAAAACAATTTTTTATTTGTTTTCCAAACTTGTAACTTTTTCCCAAAGTCCATATCTCTGGCGTTAACAAAGATGGTTCTATTAAATCACTGTAATTTCAAGAGTGTTATGAATTTACCCAAGCTTAAGGAGCACTGCGAAAGTGCCATGTCGCTACGAAAGTGTGAATACACGTATAAATTGGCATAAAAATAATAAGGTGGAAATCATCAGTAAAAGGACCAAATTTGATAACATAAATTTTGTTCTAACACTATTATGCTCTCCAAACAAAGATTGTATGCCAAAGTTATGCCCCCGGGAAGTTGATACACCAAACTACCCAAAATAGGGTCCACAAAATTGTTGGATTTTCATCTTCCGAGGTTAGCGTTTTGGATTTTCTTTATGTTAAAAATGTCTTTAGAGTCTCATTGTAACGATCGTCTTCCTGTGAATGAGCGTAGCCATCACATCTCTCCTCAGAGATAATCTTCTGTCATTCTAGTGATTCTTTCACTATGTATTTCTACAGTTTGTACATTTCGCTCATTAATAGAAATTGTGTATTGTCGTATCTCTATGTTTATGGTTATATCTTTGATATATCTTTGTTATATAATTGACTCTCTTGCAATATCTTTGTATATTTATTTGTTGTATCTCCACTCTCATTTCGTGCTCAAATAATTTGGATCAGTGGTATCATAGCAGGCTACTCTTGATCGTTTTTCAATGCATGCCCTCGACGAGGTCCGAGTATAGCAAGTTGGGTCTTGAGCTTGTCTCTCTTGAGGAAAAACGCTCTTGCGTGCCTAAGAAACCCTCCATGGTGGAAGAAAATAAAAACAACTGAGCATAAGATTATATTAATCTGTTGATGGAGCAAGCTCTCACGTGACAAAGGAACGAAATGATGGAGAATTTTTCCCACATCCTTCAATGTCTGTCGATAATAGCAGGTGCATCTTCATCAAGCAACCACTTTGAAGGTACCTCTCCTTTCAAGGTACAAGTTAATTTTGATATTCCCATATTTGAAGGTCAAATCGATGCGGATGCTCTAGAAAAATGGTTAAATATGCTAGAAGGTTGTTTCTTTGTTTACAGTTTTTCAGACAGGGAAAAGATCTTCTTCGCACTCCTTAAGGCTCTCCCCCATGTCAAACATTGGCGAGAAACTTACTAGGAGAAAATTTCCATAGAGGAGTCTGGAATATATGGGGTCGAGCCCACTTGGGATTTTTTTGTGGATGTGGTCAAGGAACAATATTACCCTGTTGGTAACTATGACGACCAGTACATGATATGGACCACAGTGTAGCAAGAGAGGGGCCAAACAGTGTCAGAGTTCACAAATACTTTCCATACCTTGTGCAACAAGATCGGTATCAAAGACTCTGAGTGACATCTAGTTTTGAAATATCACAGGGCTCTGCATAGGTATATACAAACCGAAATGGATTTCCTAGACATCTCATCATTGGAAGTTTCCTATCAATATGTTGTCAAAATCGAGCATGAATTTAGGCACTAGAACAAACGGGAGTTCGGGTCTGCAAATCCGCAACAACCAAAGTATGGTAAAGAAAGCCCTAACAACCAGCCTCTAGAAAACCAATCCAAGCCACAAGAAAAGAAGACTAACGAAAAAACGAAGAATGACACTAGAAAGTGGTGCAATTTCCACAAAATTTGTTGGCACAACACTAATGAATGACGCTCAAAACAATCATTGGTGGTCGAGATCAAAGAAAAGGAGTCGAACCCTGATTCAGAATTTGATTCAGAAAATAATGGGAGAAGATAGATCATTGACGCAGACCCCACTTCTATTGTCACGACCGCAACAATTCAACCTGAAGAACCAGCAAATTCTGAAGAGGGAAAGCGTCGTTTTCATGTTGCATTTTATTTTTGGTAGCAGAAGCCAAAAAAACCTCATCTCAGTAGAGATCGTCAAATAGTTGGGAGTGTCGACAACACCACACCCGCACCCATACAACATTAGGTGGCTTCGCCAGGGATGAGATATTTATGTCAGTGAGGAGTGTCGATTGTCATATGACATCCATCCCTTCAAGGAATAGGTATTTTGTGATGTTTCCTCGTTGAATGTCTGTGATGTTCTTTTGGGCCAACCATATATGTGGAAGCACCATGTTATTTATGAGTCTCGACCCCGTAGTACCATTTTTACTCTAGGGGGTCATCTCTACAAGATACAAGAGGTAGTTCTGACTATTGTCCCACCAAAACAGTACCACAAGGTAATCTTCTATACTGCAAAATTCAACCTCTTCACAATCTATTCAAAAGGTGAACAAAAGGACACTGCAACCACTAAAACCTTGGCCCAAGACCTTTCTTTCCAATAGAAGAAGATTGCAAAAGAGAAAAAAGATGTTGTTTCTTCACCTACAATTGTACCTACACACTTCCCAGTCAAGCCAAGATACAAGAGGTTGGTTTAAAATATTCAACCCCTCCAACAACAGGTTTGTGACAGTCTTCAACAAGCTAAGCAACGTGACTTCTCCAGCAAGGCAAGCAACTCACCAAGATTCAAATTTAGCAAACGCGTCCCCCTCTCCCCTGGTAACTCAATGCAATGGAGACCATTTCTTGCTAAGGAGGGAGGTTTGATCCAGGTGTATATCGGTGGCCACTCACCTATTCCAACCGGATCAAAACAATTCATTGGCAATTTATTATTTTTAGTAGTTTTTTCAGTTCCTAAACTTCTGGGGCCATTTTGAGGGCCAAAAAGATGATTTTTCACAATTGGGCACTTTAATATTTGATTCATCCCCGTAAATGAAGCTCCTCATCGATACCTTTCGAACGAGATATCATTTACCCCAAATGGAGATCGTATGCCAAATTTATGCCCCAGGAAGTTGATACACCAAACTACCCAAAACGGGGTCCACAAAATTGTTGGCTTTTCATCTTCCGGTGTTAGGGTTTTGGATTTTCTTTATGTTAAAAATGTATTTAGAGCCTCATTGTGATGATCATCTTCCTGTGAATGAGTGTAGTCGTCACATCTCTTCTCAGAGATAAGATACCACCATTCTAACGAGTCTTTCACTATGTATTTCTACAACTTTGTACATTTCGCTCATTAATAGAAATTGTGTATTATTGTATCTTTGTGTTTATGGTTATATATATGATATATATTTGTTATATTATTGGCTCTCTTGCAATATCTCTATATATTTATTTGTTATATCTCCGCTCTCATTTTGTGCTCAAATAATCTCAATCAGTGGTATCAGAGCAGGTTGCTCTTGATCATTTTTCAGTGCATGTATCCGTCGAGGTCAGAGTATAGCAAGTTGGGTCTCAAGCTTGTTTCTCTTGATAAAAATCGCTCTCGCATGCCCAAGAAACCCTCCATGGCGGAAGAAAATAAAAATGACGTAGCAGAAGATTCTATCAATCTGTTGTTGGAGCAAGATCTCACGCGACAGAGGGACAAAATGATGGAGAATTTTTCCCACATCCTTCAATACTTGTCGATAACAGTAGGCACATCTTCATCAAGCGACCACTTTAGAAGTACCTCTCCTTTCAAGGTACAAGTTAATTTTGATATTCTCGTATTTGAAGGTCAGATCAATGTGGATGCCCTAGAAAAATGGTTAAATCTACTATAAGGTTATTTTTTTTTCACAATTTTTTCGACAAGTAAATGATTACCTTTGCACTCCTTAAGGCTATCCCCCATGTCAAACATTGGTGGGAAACTTACTAGGAGAAAAATTCTACAGATGAGTCTAGAATATATGGGGTCGAGCCCACTTGGTATTTTTTGTGGATGCGGTTAAAGAACAATATTACCATGTTGGTAACTATGAGGACCAATACATGAGATGGACCACACTGTGGCAAGAGAGGGGCCAAACAGTTATGGAGTTCAAAAATAGTTTCCATACCTTGCGCATAAAGTTAGGTATCAAATACTCTGAGCGGAATCTGGCTCTAAAATACCGTGGGGCTCTGCATAGGTACATCCAAACCGAAATGGATTTCATGTACATCTCATCACTTGGAGCTACTTATCGATATGCAGTCAAAATCAAGCAGAAATTTAGGCACCAAAACAAACAGAAGTTCAGGTCTTCAAATCCACAACAAACAAATTATGATAAATACGACCCTAACAACCAACCTCTAGAAAACCAGTCCAGGCCACATGAAAAGAAGGGTAACAGAAAGATGAAGAAGGACACTAGAAAGTGGTGCGATTTCCACAAAATCCCCTGGCACAACATTGATGAATGTCGCTCAAAACAATAATTTTTGGTTGAGATCAAAGAAAATGAGTCGAAACCTGATTCAGAATATGATTTAGAAAATAATGGGAGAAGATACATAATCGACGCAGACCCCACTACTATTGTCGTGACCACAAAAATTCAAACAGAAGAACTAGCAGATCTTGAAGACGGAGAGAACCCTTTTTCATTCACAGATATGGGTGAAGGGGAAACCATTGCATTTTGTTGTTGATAGCGGAAGCCAAAAGAACCTCGTCTTAGCAGAGATCACCAAACATTTGGTAGTGTCGACAATACAACACTCGCAACCATACAACATTGGGTGGCTTCGCCAGGGATGAGATATTTGTGTCAGCCAACAATGTCGATTATCATACGACATCCAACCCTTCAAGGATGAGGTATTATGTGATGTTTCCCCTCTGGATGTCTGTGATGTTCTTTTGGGATAGCCATATATGTGGAAGCAACATGTTATTTATGAGTCTCGACCCCGTAGTTTCAATGTTACTCCAGGGGTCAGCTCTACAAGATACCAAAGGTAGTTCCAACTACTATCCCACCAAGATAGTTCCGCAAGGTAATCTCTCACACTGCAAAATTCAATCCCTTCACAATCTTTTCAAAAGATGAACAAAAGGACACTCCAACCACTACAGCCTTGGCCCAAGACCTTTC
The DNA here is from genome assembly GCA_009831015.1 of Picea engelmannii. Classification (NCBI taxonomy): domain Eukaryota; kingdom Viridiplantae; phylum Streptophyta; class Pinopsida; order Pinales; family Pinaceae; genus Picea; species Picea engelmannii. The sequence goes on along the minus strand of ML797189.1, from coordinate 68,320 downwards.
TTTCCAACAGAAGCAGATTGCAGAAGAGAAAGAAGATGGTGTTTCTTCACATACAATGGTACCTACACACTACCCATTAAATCCAAGATACAACAGGTTGTTTGAATAGATTCAACCTCGCTAGCAACAGGTTCATGACAGTCTTCAACAAGATAAGCAACATGACTTCTCCAGCAAGGCAAGCAACTCACCAAGATTCAGATTCAGTAAACGCTTTGCCATCTCCCTTGTGACCTCAATGCAATGGATACCATTGCCTCCTAAGGAGGGAGGATTGATATAGGTGGATATCAGTGGCCACCCACCTATTCCAACTGATCAAAACAGTTCGTTGGAAATTTACTATTTTTAGCATTTTTTTAGGTTCCTAAACTTTTGGGGCCATTTTGAGGGCCTAAATGACGCTTTTTCGTGATCGGGCACCTCATCGAGAGTTAATGGCTTTGATTGATCCACCTAAATGAATCTCCTCGTCGATACCTTTCCAATGAGCTATCATGCACCCTAAACATAAATCGTATGCCAAAGTTACGCCCCGGGAAAGTTGATATAACATACTACCCAAAACGGGGTCAGCAAAAATTGTTGGTTTTTCATCTTTAGGAGTTAGGGTTTTGGATTTTCTTTATGTTAAAAAGGAATTTGGAGCCTCCTTGTAACGATCGTCTTCTTTTGAATGAGTGTAGCCGTCACATCTCTTCTCAGACATAAGCTACCACCATTCTAGCGAGTCTTTCACTCTGTATTTCTACAGTTTTGTACATTTCGTTCATTAATATAAATTGTGTATTATTGTATCTCTGTGTTTATGGTTATATCTCTGATATATCTCTATTATATTATTGTCTCTCTTGCAATATCTCTGTATATTTCTTTGTTATATCTCCAGTCTCATTTCGTGCTCAAATAATCTCGATTGGTGGTATCAGAGCAAGCTACTCTTGATCGTTTTTCAGTGCATGTCCCCGACGAGGTCCGAGTATAGCAAGTTTGGTCTCAAGCTTGTATCTCTTGAGGAAAATCCCTCTCACACGCCCAAGAAACCCTCCATGGCGGAAGAAAAGAAAAACGATGGAGCAGAAGATTCTATTAATATGTTGTTGGAGAAAGCTCTCACGGGATAGAGGGACGAAATGATGGAGAATTTTTCCCACATCCTTCAATGTTTGTCGATAACAACAGATGCATATTCATCAAGAGGCCACTTTGGAGGTACCTCTCCTTTAAAGGTACAAGTTAATGTTGATATTGATGTATTTGAAGGTCAGATCGATGCGGATGCTCTAGAAAAATGGTTAAATGTGCTAGAAGGTTATTTCTTTGTTCACAATTTTTCCGACAGGGAAAAGATCACCTTCGCACTCCTTAAGGTTCTCCCCCATGTCAAACATTGGTGGGAAACTTATTGAAAGAAAAGTTCCATAAAAGAGTCTGAAATATATGGGGTCGAGCCCACTTGGGATTTTTTTGTGGATGTGATCAAGGAACAATATTGTCATGTTGGTAACTATGACGATCGGTACATGAGATGGACCACACTGCAGCAAGAGAGGGGAAAAATAGTGTCGGAGTTCACAAATAGTTTCCATACCTTGTGCACGAAGTTGGGTATCAAAGACTATGAGTGACATCTGGTTCTGAAATACCGCAGGGCTCTGCATAGGTACATCCAAACCGAAATGGATTTCTTGGACATCTCATCACTGGGAGTTGCCTATTGATATGCTATCAAAATCGAGCAAAAATTTAGGCACCAGAACAAACGGGAGTTCAGGTCTTCAAATCTGCAACAACCCAAGTATGGTAAAGACGATCTTAACAACAAGCCTCCAGAAAACCAATCCAAGCCACATGAAAATAAGGGTAACGGAAAAAAGAAGGACACTGGAAAGTGGTGCGATTTCCACAAAATCCATTGCCACAACACTGATGAATATCACTCAAAACAATCATTGTTGGTCGAGATCACAGAAATGGAGTTGAACCCTGATTCATAATTTGATTTGGAAAATAATGGGAGAAGACAGATCATCGACGTAGACCCCACTTTTATTGTCACAACTGCAAAAATTCTACCATAAGAACCAACAGATTATGAAAAGGGAGAGTGTCATTTTCATTCAAGATGTGGTTGAAGGGGACCTTGTTGCATTTTACTGTTGATAGTGGAAGCCAGAAAAACATCATCTCAGTAGAGATCATCAAACAGTTGGGAGTGTCGACAACACCACACCTACAACCATACAACATTGGGTGGCTTCACCAGGGACGAGATATTTGTGTCAGCCAGCAGTGTTGATTTTCATATGGCATTCATCCCTTCAAGGATGAGGTATTATGTGAGGATTCCCCGATGGATGTCTGTGATGTTCTTTTTGGTCAGCCATATATGTGGAAGTGCCATGCTATTTATGAGTCCCAACCACGTATTGTCATTGTTACTCTGGGGGGTCATCTCTACAGGATACAAGAGGTAGTTTTGATTATTGTCCCACCAAAACAGTGTCGCAAGGTAATCTCTCATACTGCAAAATTCAGCCTCTTCACAATATGTTCAAAATGTGAATAGAAGGACATTGCAACCACTGTAGCCTCGGCCCAAGACCTTTCTTTCCAACAAAAGCATATTACAGAAGAGAAAGAAGATATTGTTTCTTAACCTACAATGGTACCTACACACTTCTCAGTCAAGCCAAGATACAACAGGTTGGTTAAACAGATTCAACCCCACTAGCAATAGGTTCATGATAGTCTTCAACAAGCTAAGCAACGCGACTTCTCCAGCAAGGCAAGCAACTCACCAAGATTCATATTCAACAAACACTTCCCCCTCTCCCCTGGGAACTCAACACAATGGATACCATTTCTTCCTAAGGAGGGAGGATTGATCCAGGTGGATACCGGTGGACACTCACCTATTCCAACTGTCTCAAAACAGTTCGTTGACAATTTACTATTTTTAGCAGTTTTTTGTTTCCTAAACTTATGGGGGCATTTTGAGGACCTAAATGATGTTTTTTCGCGATCGGGCACCTCAATTATAACTTATGGCTCCAATTGATCCCCCTAAATGAATATCCTTGTCAATACCTTTCCAACAAGCTATTGTGCGCCCCAAACGGAGATCGTGTGCCAAATTTACGCCCCCGGGAAGTTGATACACTAAACTACCCAAAATGGGGTCCACAAAATTGTTGGCTTTTCATCTTTCGGGGTAAGGGTTTTGAATTTTCTTTATGTTAAAAAGGCATTTGGAGCCTCATTGTAACGATCATCTTCCTACGAATGAGCATAGCCGTCACATCTCTTCTCAGAGATAAGGTGTCACCATTCTAGGGAGTCTTTCACTTTGTATTTCTACAGTTTGTACATTTCGCTCATTAATTGAAATTGTGCATTATTGTATCTTTATGTTTATAGTTATATCTTTGATATATATTTGTTATATTATTGGCTCTCTTGCAATATCTCTATATATTTCTTTGTTATATCTCCACTCTCACTTCATGCTCAAATAATCCAAATCAGTGGTATTAGAGCAGGTTGCTCTTGATCATTTTTCAGTGCATGTCCCGGACGAGGTCCGAGTATAGAAAGTTGGGTCTCGAGCTTGTTGTTGGCGATGGAAGTCACTCCTGGATTGCAGCAGGAGCAGAGCCCGACGCCCATCAGTTTATGTCACAATTTGTTTATAAAAGGGGGTGATCGAATGGAAGTTAACTCAAAACAATGTTGTTCTAACTCCAAAACTAGGCCAGACATGCATGGGCAAGTGAGGTCTTAGATAAACTTCAAACAGTGAGATGTAGTAAGGGTGAGTAGGGGGAAGACTTGTATCAGAGAAATGCAATGGTCTGTCATAAACATCAGGTTCCTAACAGACTATAAGAGAAGGCATCTAAACGCAAGATCTTCTTACATTCAAACGCAGAAAACCAGAGAACACAATAATGCCACAATAAATCCTTTATCGTAACATAATTGCAATAATTCATGTGAATCAGTCAATCATGAACTCCCTCGGTATGAGATGAAAACTAGATGAAGTAAAAAAATTGTCTGTCATTAAAACAAGAAATCTTACATACAGATGCATAACCAGAGAACTAGAGTGTTTGTTAAAACATTACAAACGGGAGCTTCGCTCTACCATCGATCATTTTAAAAATATCAAAACTGAGTATATATACTCCTAAACATTTGCCCAACAGAGGCCTACTGGACTTTCAGGATGAGGAGTCTTTTCAATCAAATCTGGTCTGCACTTCTCTGTCATACGCCACCTTAATTCTGCATGGCTCGCGCCAGGGGGTAGCTGAGCCCTTAAATGCTGAATTAGCGTGCGCAGGCTTCCCTGGCGAGTCGAGGACTCGGCATGGCTTCCACGGAAAGAACCAGTACAGAGGACCATCTTGGGTAGGCTTTCAGCCGGGACATCCATACCTTGCAATTAATGTGTGAGGCAAGGTTTCAACCACCCTCCCTCTTCTTCATTCGTTTCAAGCAGGTATCGGGATCTAGAACACATCGAACCAGCATCTGGAGAACACAATGCCTCCCCTCTGAAATTCAACTCGATGCTCCTGGCCCCTTTTGCACAGTCCTTTCTACTCCCTCAAGTGACCATGGGCCATGACTTTACACCTATCTCCCATAGTTCTTTCGGCATTTTTGGGTTCGCGGATGGGAAGGAGCAGGTCTTCTCTCTTCAAAATAGCGATGGGCAAAATGTCGGGAGGGCCTAACGGTCGCCACGCGTCCCCCCGTTGATCTGATGGTTCTGAACTAACTTGGAAATACTGTGGGCCCGGGTCCGAGACGTCTTCGATGCTTCGTGCTTCGGGGATATGAAAGAGTTGTTCCTTATGCTTCGAAATCGCGATGGGCGAAAAGGCGAAGAACCTAATCACGCACCACGTGTTCCTCTAGGATGAACGACTAAGATCACCCTCAGCACTTTTGGGGCCCATATTGCCAAATGATAAACATTAGCGCCCCTCCTTCAGGCCTGCTCCTTTACGACCAGGCGCCAAAACCATGGGCCCGATTCTGGGCACTTTCGACGCTTCGGGATTCAAGGTTTCGAGATATGAAATAACGAGGAGCGCTTACCCCTCGAACTCCCGAATGCCGACATGGCACGGATGTGCGCCGCATGTCCTTAAGATGAATGTTCGAGATAGAATTCGCTATTTAAAAGGAGGCCGCCTTCATTCACAGGCTCGCTTGACGTGACCTGGCGCTAGGACCGTGGGCTCGGTTCCAAAGGTGCTTTCGGCATTTCGTCGATCGGCAATTTCAGTTGTAATGAATGGGAGGCTCCTTGTCTCCCGAAACACCAATCCCTGATACGCCGACTGACTGCCACCTGTCCCAATTGGATCGGACGACCCAGATTTGTTTGAAATATGGGAGCTATCTTTTGTGCTAAATCTCAGGCAACTTGGTACCCCCGAAATCCCAATGACCGTCAATCAACTTTGTAGATGAATCTCGGTTGCTAACAACAAAAATTCGCCCGCTCGCTTGACTCATAATCGGAAAAGAGATTATCCCGCACTGCGCTTGGGCGCGTCCCGTGCAACCTGCAGACCTAGGTACTTTTGCGCCCAAGACAAAAATTGTCGCTAACATTAGGCTCCATGGGGGATAGAGTCGTCCCTGTGATGCTCTAAGAACTCATTTTGCAGTTTCAGTGCCTTGCTATTGGGCTATGGAGTCATTTACTCAGCCGAAAACTATGCAAAAAGAAAATGATCAAAGAACCAAAGGATAATATTTACAAACAAAGGAGCCATCTAAGGCTCAAATAAAACATTTCTTCAGAAAATGCCCATTTACTAGGCTGCTGAAAACCTCTTCACCTTTGCAACTTGTACGTGTTGTTGGAGAAGACCTCGGAGATCTTGAAGGGGCCAATCCAGAGGGCATCAAATTTGTTTTGTTTTCCCTTATCCTGTCTGGGTGCATCCCACTTAAGTACCAAATCCCCGATCTCGAACTCCTTCTTCCTGACCTTCCTGTCGAAAGCCTGCTTGACCTTTTCCTGATGACTATGAGTTGCATCCCTTACTTGTTCCCTCATCTATTGTACTTCCACTATCTAATGAATCCTTCTGATCATATGATCCTGCTCTCCTTCATAATCTTGAAATAACTTTGCCACAGGTAAGGCGAGTTGAGTAGGAAAAACCGCCTCTGCTCCGTAGACCAGCTAGAAAGGTGAGGTGCCCAGGGATTTCTTCGTTGTCACACGATCAGCCCATAGAGAAAATTTCAACTTTGAATCCCAGGCCCTTTTGTTGTCCTCCAATAGTCTTTTGATGATACTTATTAGGCTTTTGTTGGAGGACTCTGCTAAACCATTTCCCTGGGGATAGTAGGGGGTGGAGTGAATTAGTGAGATCTGGAACTGCTCACAGAACTTAATTAGAGGCTCAGATTTGAAAGAAGCAGCGTTATCAATGACGATCCTGTTGGGACAGCCAAATCTAGCTATGATATCCTCCAGGAAGCTGATAATTACTTTGTGTGATGCACTTCTGGTGGGGGCAGCTTCTATCCACTTAGTAAAATAATCTGTTGCAGTCAGGATCCATCTATGTTGGCCACTTGAGGGAGGATGAATTTCCCCGATGAAGTCTAGCCCCCATTGTTGAAAAGGTGCTAAAGCCACTACGGGCTTCAGTGGTAGTGATCTGAGCGGCTGCTTTCCTGAGAACTTTTGGCATTTGATGCAGACCCTGATTTCTCTACTGACATCGACGAATAAAGTGGGCCAGTAATACCCATCCCTGAGGATTTTGTGATTTGTGGTCTTCCAGAAATGATGCCCCCCACAAAGGCCTCCATGAAAATCAAGCATAACTTTCTGGGCTTCTGGTGGGTTCAAACATCTCACCAACATCCCCGGAGGGTCCCTCTAGTACAAGACTTGCCCGATGAGGCAATATCTAACCGCCTTGAGCTTTAAATCTCTTGCCTTACTTTTACCCATTCCATCCGGGGGCCTCAACTCCTGCAGAAAGTACAAAATGTCACGATACCAGGCACATTCTGCCAATGATAAGCCACCCTGAGAGTGTTGGCTGGGAAACTCAGCTTGCTGAGTTCCTGAGCAAGTATTGATGAAACTAACCCCCAAGGCTTCGCAATTGGATTCAGCCAGTAGCTTGGCTAAACCTTTCCCCTTGACCAACTTGGTGGGATTTATCTCCAAGTCAAACTCCAGGATTCTAGCGATCCATCTGCCTCTTCTCCCATCTATATCGGGTTGTACAAGGATGTCCTTCACAGAAGCAGAAGGAACGTATGCGGTTACCTTCGAGTGCAAGACATAGACACTGAAAGCTTTGAGATATTTCACCAAGGCATAGTTTTGTTTCTCCATGATTTCATACCTGATCTCTGCATCTCTTAATGCCTTGTTGAAGAAGGCAATGGGCTTCTCTCGCCCTTCCTCATTTTTCTGCAATAACACCACTACTACCATATCGAAAGAAGCAAAAGAAAAAACTAGGAACGGTTTGGAATAATCAGGACTAATCAACACAGGTGCCTCAGTTAGTCCCTTTTTATTTGGATAAAAGATTCCCTAGGTTCAGCGGTCCATTTCACTTCGTTTCCCTTTCTGAGCATGGTTGTGATGTGTTTCACCCGTTCAGCAAAATTTGAGACGAATCTCCTCAGAAAGTTGATCTTTCCTAAAAAGGCTTGGACTTCTTTTTTAGACCTGGGAAGTGACAAGTTTTGAATTGCCTCCACTCTGCTGGGATCAATTCTTACTCCTTCTGCTGATACTATATGACCTAATAGCTTTCCCTCCATCATAGCAAACAAGGATTTCTTTGGATTTAGGGAAAGACCAACCTCCGGCACTTCAAGAAAACTTTCCTTAAGTGATAGCAGTGTTCTTTATCAGACCTGGAGAAGATTGTGATGTCATCTAGGTAGATCACTAAAAACAGGTCTTTCTCTCCGATGAAAGCTATATCCATGGCTCGCTGAAATGTTGCTCCCGCATTCATTAGTCCAAATGGAATTTTGGCATACATCAATGTGCCCCAAGGAGTGGTGAAGGTTGTCTTTTCCCTGTCTTCAGGCATGACCAATATCTGATTATAGCCAGAAAACCCATCGATCATGGATATCCTGGATGCACCAGTTACCCTCTGCAGTATGTGTTCCATCTTAGGTAGGGGGTAATTGTGTTTCTTTGAGCTCCTGTTCATGTTTCTGAAATCGACACAGAGCCTGATTTCTCCACTTTTCTTCCTCACCGGGACCAAATTGGCCACCCATTCGGAATATCTCAAGGTGATGATGATCTGGGCCTCTAACAACTTCTTCACTTCTTTCTCCATGACAAGCAGCAACATGGGATTTATTTGTCTTAGCTTCTTCCTAAATGGCCTAGCCTCTTCCTTCAGTGGGATCTTGTGCTCAATGACAAATGTGTCATAAGTCTTGAGGTCTTCGTAGGTCCATGCAAACACATCAGCGAATTCCTTTAGTAATTCGGTATATTTCGTCCTCTGTTCATTGGTCAGGCTGCTTGATAATTTGACCAAATTAGGCTCCTCCTGCGTGCCAATGTTGCATTCGGTTGTATCATCATCTTCATTTGAAACCTTTCCCTTTACTGCCACATCATTCCCATCGAACAGTCTTTCTAAAGGGACTAGTCCCCTCGGAATGTGATTGCTAGGCAGCTGAATAATCTGGTGATCAACAATTTCATTTAAAAACACCTCAGGGTGAGGGTCACCTTCCGGGTCAGGATCCTGATCAATGTGCAATGCAGAAAATTCATCAACGGATTGGATAAATTTTTCGATTTCCAAATCATCTTCGAATACCTTCCAATGCTTGACATTGTCCGGTACAGAGGGCCTATATTTTATTTTAACCTCGCCTTTGACCATAGGCGGCAGAGGAACTTTGAGCAAACTAGTTGAGACAGCTAAAGAATCGGTTGAAGTATTTTCCCCCCTCGGAATGAAAGAAATGTTAAAAGCCAAGAAGAAATTATCAATCAGGTCCCATACTTCATTTCTGTAATTCCTGAGCCGGGGATTATTAGCACGATAAGCATTTCCGACTTGTTGGATAATCAACTCAGCATCTCCAAATATTTCTATCTCTTTAATTCCTAATTCCTTTGCAGTCCTCATACCCAAAACTAGAGCTTCATACTCTGCCACATTGTTGGTGGCTTCGAATTCCATCTTGTATGACAGGGATATGACTTCTTGACAAGGTGATATGAAAACCACTCCAGCGCTAGCACCTTCGCTAGAAGAAGCTCCATCGAAAAACATTTTCCAAACAGAGGGGTTTGGAGGGGGAATCGGATAATCAAGCCTGGGCTTCTTTCTGACTTGGGAAGGGTCTTCAGGAGCATCAGTGAGCTGCAATAAACTAGACCCCAAATCGGTGTCAAGTGCAAAGATGGGGTGATTGGTGGGGTTTGCTTCGTCACTAACAATTTAGGCCAACTGAGCTTCTCTATATAACCTCCTTTGTTCCCCTCCAAAGACTGGAATGGTGGCATACGTGAGATCCATCTGTAGTGTTCCTCCAAGATTTTTTATCCAAGATCTAGACAACAGCATGCCAAATTTGGGGGGGACGTCAGCTACCACAATATCCATGACCACACTCTTCATGGGCAGCTAAAACAAAGAAACCACCAGGTATTTGATGACTCCTAGACACTGCACTCTCCTTGAATAGAAAGAGTACAAATCATGATAAGTTTTGGTCACCTCCAATCCCAATTCTTCCATTACTATTTTGGGCATAAGGTTATGGGAAGCCCCTGAATCCATGAGGTAGTTATGCAGCACTTTATCATGTATGTTCAGGGATGTGTAGAAGGGAGGGGATGAATCATCTCTATCTTCTACCATGGGCCCTAGGACAACTGTTGGCTTTTCATCTTGGAGATTTATCGAGTCAGTGGAAGGCTGGGGGAGCTCGGATTGTAGCAGCTTGGAGAGGGACCTTTTGAAATCTTCGTTTTTAACTAGTTCAAATAGGGGTACAAGAATTCTAATCTTCTGAATCTCATGCTCAAAATTGAAGGAGGGAATAGGCTTAGGAGCTTCCCTTACCTCAGTGACAGGTTCCTTGGCTGTCGGTGAAGCATTCTGAGTTTTCTTTTCTTTAGTAGTGATTGCTGCAGCTTTAGTAGGCATTTTCACTATGGGGGGTTGATCCTGGTTATCAAAATTCCCTTGTTTCTTCTTTGTCCTGAGATTATATCTGTTAGGAGTGTTGCTATCTCTTTCCCCTCTACTCAACTCGTTGATTTGAGCGTTGATAAGGGATTCTTCATATGCAGATTGATTCAAATGAGGAAACGGGGACATGTCATCGATGCAATGGATCTCGAGGTCGAGTTCATCCACCTCCTCCCCTTCCTCATGAGAAACTAGGTTGTTCTGGAGAGGGGTCTGAATCCTCTGATCATCTCTATCTCTGCTCCTTTGTTCCCTAGGAAAATCCTGTGGCACATTGTTATTGGGCTTCCTGAAACCTCTATTATCTGTATTTTGGGGATTTTTGTAAATGGGCTTCCCTTCTAATTCCCACCTTTCCATCCTGACAGAAAGTGATTTTAGCACTCTAGCTGTCTCATTTGTCTGAAAGGGCAGGGGAGAGGAACTGGATGGGGAAGCTTCAGGCCTCTGCCTGGATATGTTTCTACCAACAGTGTTCCTGAGTCTATCAACAACCAATATGTTAGATTCTACCTCCATGGCTGCATCCTGCATGTGGGCCAGAGTGGTGGCTCTTCTTTCTTTCAACAGGAGGTAGAAATCGGGATCAAAGGCGCTAGCATATGTGATCTTCGCAGAGGCTTCGGAGGGTTTTATCTCTGCAGGGATTTTATTGTACATTTTGTTGAATCTCTTGGAGAAGTCGGAGACAGACTGCCCTTATTTTCTCTTCAAAGACCCAAACTCTGTCATGTAATACATGAAGTCTTTTTTATCTCCCCACTATCTCAGAAAGGCATTATCCAAAGCTTCGATCCCATCAATAGATCCAGGAGGCAGGGCCTTGAACCATTTTCTATCCTTGCCTTGAAGGCTATGGACGAAAATCCTCATCCATACGTCTGTGTGCATGATAACATTATCATCTGTAAAACTGTAAAATGCTTCTAGGTGTTCTTCTGCAATTATGTCCCCCTCGCCTGTAAACTTGGGCAGCTGCTTGAGGTAACCATCTGCTGGGAGGGCATTGAGGGGCTGAGGTAACACGAGGGGAGCATACCTAGCGGCTATAATGGCCTCCATTCTGGTCATAGGGGGATTTTCTCCTGCCATAGGGATATTATGTGGAGGAGAACTTGGAGGAGAAGGAGCTCGAAAAGGGGATATTGGTGATGAGCTTCTAAGGGGAGTGGGAAACAATAGGGGATTTAGGGAGAAAGCTAAAGAGCTTAAGCCGACGGATGCTTCTCTTTGTGCAAAAGCGGCAACAGTAACAAGAGGAGGAGCGGTAAAGCTAGGAGTGGGAAAATCTTATGTGGTCCTGAGCCTACGCCAAGGTACAGCTTCAGGGGAGACAGGAGTGACAAGGATTTCTCCCTCTAATCCTAGACCAGGGGGGGAAACCTCAACAGGAACACTCCCGAAATTCAGGAAACGGGAAACTTCAGAAAGCGGTCTGCTAGGAAACCGAGGAGGAGAAAATGGAGTTCCTACAGAAGGAGATGGTGGATTACCTGGTTCGGCGGCGACAGCTTCTCCTTGAGAGGCCTTTTCTTTTCCGAGAACCACCTCCAGATCAGCTCCAGGTGTAGCGAGAGGCAGCTGTGGATGGGACCGCGTGTGCCTGCCTCTGAAAGCCACAATTGACACGGCAAGTTTGCCACAGTGGAGTCGTCACAATGGAGTCGCCAGGTGCACAGTAGCAATCTTCAAAGGCTCTGATACCTGATGCACCTTCAGAATCAGAGGCTCAATGTCGTTCAATCTCGGGGAAAATTTTCAACTTCGTCCCCGGCAACGGCGCCAAAAATGTTGGCGACGAAAGTCAATCCTGGATTGCAACAGGAGCAGAGCCCGACGCCCATCAGTTTATGTCACAATTTGTTTATAAAAGGGGGTGATCGAATGGAAGTTAACTCAAAACAGTGTTGTTCTAACTACGAAACCAGGCCAGGCATGCATGGGCAAGTGAGGTCTTAGATAAACTTCAGACAGTGAGATGTAGTAAGGGTGAGTAGGGGGAAGACTTGTATCAGAGAAATGCAATGGTATATCGTAAACATCAGGTTCCTAACAGACTGTACGAGAAGGCATCTAAATGCAAGATCTTCTTACATTCAAACGCAAAAAACCAGAGAACACAATAATGCCACAATAAATCTTTTATCATAACATAATTGCAATAATTCATGTGAATCAATCAATCATGAACTTCCTCAGTATGAGATGAAAACTAGATGAAGTAGAAAAACTGTCTGTCATTAAAACAAGAAATCTTACATACAAATGCATAACCAGAGAACTAGAGTGTTTGTTAAAACATTAGAATCGAGAGCTTCGCTCTACCATTGATCCTTTTAAAAATATCAAAACTGAGTATATATACTCCTAAACATTTGCCCAATAGAGGCCTACTAGACTTTCGGGGTGAGGAGTCTTTTCAATCAAATCTGGTCTGAACTTCTCTGTCATACGCCACCTTAATTCTGCATGGCTCGCGCCAGGGGGTAGCTGAGCCCTTAAATGTTGAATTAGCGTGCAGGCTTCCCTGGCGAGTCGAGGACTCGCCATGACTTCCACGGAAAGAACCAGTACAGAGGACCATCTTTGGTAGGCTTTCAGCCGGGACATCCATACCTTGCAATTAATGTGTGAGGCGAGGTTTCAACCACCCTCCCTCTTCTTCATTCGTTTCAAGCAGGTATCGGGATCTAGAACACGTCGAACCAGCATCTGGAGAACACAATGCCCCCCCTCTAAAATTCAACTCGACGCTCCTGGCCCCTTTTGCACAGTCCTTTCTACTCCCTCAAGTGACCACGGGCTGTGACTTTACGCCTATCTCCCAGAGTGCTTTTGGCGTTTTGGGGTTCGCGGATGGGAAGGAGCAACTCTTCTCTCTTCAAAATCGCGATGGGTGAAATGTCGGGAGGGCCTAACGGTCACCACGTGTCCCCCCGCTGATCTGATGGTTCTGAACTAACTTGGCAATACTATGGGCCCGGGTCCGAGACGTCTTCGATGCCTCGCGCTTCGGGGATATGAGAGAGTTGCTCCTTATGCTTCGAACTCGCGATGGGTGAAAAGGCGAAGAACCTAATCGCGCACCATGTGTTCCTCCAGGATGAACATCTAAGATCACCCTCGGTTCTTTTGGGGCCCATCTTGCCAAATGATAAACATTAGCGCCCCTCCTTTAGGCCTGCTCCTTTATGACTAAGCGCCAAAACCATGGGCCTGATTTTGGGCACTTTCGGCGCTTCGGGATTTGAGGTTTCGAGATATGAAATAACGAGGAGCGCTTACCCCTCGAACTGTCGAATGCCGACATGGCACGGATGTGCGCCGCGTGTCCTTAAGATGAATGGTCGAGATAGAATTCGCTATTTAAAAGGAGGCCACCTTCATTCACAGGCTCGCTTGACGTGACCTGGTGCTAGGACCATGGGCTCAGTTCCAAAGGTGCTTTTGGCATTTCGTCGATCGGCAATTTCAACTGTAATGAATGGGAGGCTCCTTGTCTCCCGAAACACCGATCCCCGATACGCCGACTGACTGCCACCTGTCCCAATTGGATCGGACGACCCAGATTTGTTTGAAATATGGGAGCTATATTTTGTGCTAAATCCCGGGCAACTTGGTACCCCCAAAATCCCAATGACCGTCGATCAGCTTTGTAGATGAATCTCGGCTGCTGACAACAAAACTTCGCCCGCTCACTTGACTTGTAACCGGAAAAGAGATTCTCCCACGTTGCGCTTGGGCGCTTCCCGTGCAACCTGTAGACCTGGGTACTTTTGCACCCAAGACAAAAATTGTCGCTAACACTTGTCTCTCTTGACAAAAATAGCTCTCATACAGCCAAAAAACCCTCCATGGCGGAAGAAAAGAAAAATGACAGAGCATAAGATTATATTAATCTGTTGTTGGAGCAAGCTCTCACGCAATTGAGGGACGAAATGATGGAGAATTTTTCCCACATCCTTCAATGCATGTTGATAACAGTAGGCACATATTCATCAAGTGACCACTTTGGAGGTACCTCTCCTTTCAAGGTACAAGTTAATTTTGATATTCTTGTATTTGAAGGTCAAATTGTTGCGGATGCCCTAGAAAAATGGGTAAATCTACTAGAAGGTTATTTCTCTTTTCATAATTTTTCCGACAGGGAAAAGATCACCTCCACACTCCTTAAAGATCTCCCCCATGTCAAACATTGGTGGGAAACTTACTGGGAGAAAAAATCCACAGAGTCTGGAATATATGGGGCTGAGCCCACTTGGGATTTTTTTGTGGATGCAGTCAAGGAAAAATATTACCTTGTTGGTAACTATGACGACCAGTACATGAGATGGACCACACTACAAAAAGAGAGGGGCCAAATAGTGTTAGAGTTCACAAATACTTTCCATACCTTGCGCACCAAGCTGGGTATCAAAGACTCCGAGCAACATATGGTTTTGAAAGGGACCCCGCTGCATTTTATTGTTGATAGCGGAAGCCAGAAGAACTTCATCTCAACAAAGATCGTCAAACAGTTGGGAGTGTCGACAACACCACACCTGCAGCCATACAACATCGGGTGGCTTCGCCAGGGACGATATCTTCATTTCAGCCAGCAGTGTTGATTGTCACAAGGCATCCAATCATTCAAGGATGAGATTATTGTGATGTTGCCTTGTTGGATGTCTTTGATGTTCTTTTGGGCCAGCCATATATGTAGAAGCGCCATGCTATTTTTTAGTCTCGACCCCGTAGTTTCATTGTTACTTTGGGGGGTCATCTCTACAGGATACCAGAGGTAGTTCCGACTACAGTCCCACCAAAACAGTGTCGCAAGTTAATCTCTCATACTACAAAATTCAGCCTCTTCACAATCTGTTCAAAAGGTGAACAGAAGGACACTGCAACCACTATAGCCTTGGCCCAAGACCTTTCTTTCATACAGAAGAAGATTGCAGAAGAGAAAGAAGAAGTTGTTTCTTCACCTACAATGGTACCTACACATTGGTCAGTCAAGCCAAGATACAACAGGTTGGTTGAACAGATCCAACCTTGCCATCAACAGGTTTGTGATAGTCTTCAACAAGCTAAGCAACGTGACTTCTCCAGCAAGACAAGTAGTTCACCAAGATTCAGATTCAGCAAAGGCTTCCCCCTCTCCTCCAAGAACTCAACGCAATGGAGACCTTTTCTTCCTAAGGAGGGAGGATTGATTTAGGTGGATATTGGTGGCCACCCACCTATTCCAACTGGCTCAAAACAGTTCGTTGGCAATTTACTATTTTAGCAGTTTTTCAGTTCCTAAATTTATGGGGGCATTTTGAGGGCCTAAACGACGTTTTTTCACGACTGGGCACCTCAACAATAGTGAAAGGCTTTGATTTATCCCCCTAAATGAAGATCCCCGTTGATACCTTTTCAATGAGCTATCATGTGCCCCAAATGGAGATCGTATGCCAAAGTTACGCCCTCGGGAAGTTGATACACCAAACTACCCATAATGGGATCCACAAAACTGTTGGTTTTTCATCTTCCGGGATTAGGGTTTTGGATTTTCTTTATGTTAAAAAGGCCTTCGGAGCCTCATTGTAATGATCATCTTCCTACGAATGAGTGTATCCATCACATATCTTCTCAGAGATAAGTTGCCACCATTCTAGTGAGGCTTTCACTCTGTATTTCTACAATTTTGTACATTTCGCTCATTAATAGAAATTGTGTATTATTGTATCTCTGTGTTTATGGTTATATATATATATATGATTGGCTCTCTTGCAATATCTTTGTATATTTCTTTGTTATATCTCCACTCTCATTTCGTGTTCAAATAATCTGGATCAGATATGTCGTAATAATTTTCCATACGTATTATCATATGTGGCCCCAAGAAGCTCAATTGAGAAATATAGTTAATAGAGCTCAAAGAATGGTGGAAAGTTTTAAGTTCATAGTATATTATGAGGTGCAGACAATAGACAATAGTGTTGAATTTTTGATAAATTTTGAAATGTCGAAAATAGTTCAATTATATAAATTTTGTATATCCTACTACATGATTTGGCCATAGCCTTATTTTAATACAAAAATATATGCTTATGTTAAAAAAAAAAATCAGAGCATAGTCTCCCACTACAAATCAACAAGTGATTTTCAAAATATCATCGCAAAGCACAACAATTTCATGTTAATAGAAAAACTTTAATAAAGTTTTTCTATTAATGCCCCCCACATATGTGGGTTGGCGGGGGCGGGGGCGGGGGCCATTAATAGAAAAACTTTATTATTAATGCCCCTCCCCCTCCCAACCCACATATGTGGGTTGGGAGGGGGAGGGGCATTAATAATAAAGTTTTTCTATTAATGCCCCCCTGGGTGGGTGCAGGGGAAACATTAATAGAAAAACTTTATTATTAATGCCCCTTCCCAACTCACATATTTTATTCAATCCAAGAAAATTTGAATGGAAATGAAAATAAAATACATAACCTTGAATAATGGTCATTTCTCTTTCTACCTTAGCATGCATATCTTTGATTTCTCTTTCTACCTTAGCATGCGTATCTTTGAGATCCTTTGCATCTTCTTCCATCTCCTTGAGCCTCTTCTTCATCTCTTATAAACCTTGCAACAAGGATGAATGTGAATAAATAAATCAAAGCCGTCCATATATTTGAATTTTAAGTTAGTTGAAATTAAGATTGGGGTTTGAATGCGAGAGGGTCAGCGCTGAGGGGCTTGATGTTGTTGCATTTGAATTTGAGGATGATGCCATGACTAAAGCCTCTCATTCGATTGTTTGAAGGCAACATCACAAGATGGATGTAGGGTAGAGGCGGATTTGGTCACCACGACAAGGATGATGGTAAAAATGAGAAACCTTCCATGAAGCCACCATTGATGATGATAGTTTGCAATGAACGAGATGGTCTATGGTGAGGTGGCAATGATAATGATCGAACAACGAGTAGAACAAAGAGGTGGGCAATGTCCACTTGGGACAAAAACTTAACAAAAAGTGAAAACACCCTACTACATAGTTAAATATTCACTTTTCCATGGGAGACATTATATTTTTTTATTTTCAAAATATAAGTCATGTGTTGAGTTGCTATTATTGAAATGCTAAAAGCCATGGAAAAGAAATATTTTTATAGAAGAATTACAAAGTTATATTTATCTATAATATAAATTAAAAGAAATTTTAGTTTTTAAATTATTCAAATATAAAACAATTTAAAAAATTAAAGTAATTAATTTAAGTTTATTAGTTTTTAAATTATTCAAATATAAAATAATTTAAAAAATTAAAGTAATTAATTTAAGTTTATAATGGTGTAAATCAAAGTTAATATTAATTAATGAATGATGATTATTAATGATAGATTTTTTTGGGGGGAAATAAACATGATTTTAAAAGTTTTTATTATTCTACATTAATTTTAATTTATGAAAATAATATTATTTAAATATATAAAATGTTGGCTCCCGGGGTGTAGGACAGTTGGTGATGGAGTGTATTGTTAAGGCACTCTGGTATGTGAAGTCACCAGTTTGAAACCCTACTTACATTGTGTATGGAGACACACCTGGAGATCAACTAATTGTTGATTCCAACAAAATTATATATACCAAAATTTAAATTTAAATATCATATATAATTGCAAACTTAAATTTAAATTTAAATATCAAATACAAGAAGCCAAAATTTGAAGCGGTCATTGTTCTCTTTCGTTCTATTCAGACTACGGATGTCCTTATAATTATTATGGCCATTATGTTTTGATTTTGTTAGGGGTGTTGTACCGACATAGAGAATGGACATGAGTTCAAACAAATATTGACGGGCGATGAGGTGCCAGCAGGGATGGAATTTGACGGGCATTTTGCCCATCAAATACAACCAAAGATTTTATCCAACCTTCTCGGTGAACGGGTAACTAGATTGAGAGGATGTCTTTTGATGGGGAATAAATTCTACAAGAAGTCATTAAATTTTGTTATAAGTGTTTATTTATGATGGGGCGTAAATTCCATAAAACGTCATTAATACCTTTTATCTCCTCGGAACTGGTAATATGTATCATCTCCAAATTTCGATAAGGAATACCATTTACAAGTGGCCCGGTAGTAATTAATGGCCAGGTAGTTAATGCAGTAATTAATATTCGTGCACGAAATTACCTACCACTTTAGCTCGTTTACCCACCACCCTCACTGGCCCATTCGAAACCCAGGCCAACAAATGGTTTTGTTGGTTTCACTTCAGTGTGGATAGCTTCGGCAAACCGTGGAAGTGGGTAGCCCATTGCATGGAGCAACACTTTGCAACACTTTGGATTGATGCAACTAGCAGAAGGATTGAGATATTGTCCATTGGAAGGTCGAAGGGATTAAGAGGACAACGAGTAAGGCTAAGGGCCTCTTTCCTTTGCAATGCTCTCTAATGCCACTATCTTTGTCTTTGTGCCTACTCTCTTTGTATTTGTGCATTTGAATAAATTCTGCGATATTGGTTCTCTGTTTTGGGTATGTCTAATATCTCCAATGATACCTCCAAATTCCATTAAGTATTTATCTCAACATTTCAACATCAACCTGCACATCAATAGCCTTAATTTGTTTCTTGTTTGTTTTTATGTGATTTTCTTTTTTTTACAGAAAATGGTAGGTTTTAAGTGGTTAGATTGCATTAAAACCCACATATAAATATAAATATGGGAGATAATTTTTTGCTCAATGAAATTACATTTTTTTTTAAATAAATTTTATTTACAAATTAACTTACTCCTTTCTAAACACTTATCCCTGGACACAGTAGATTACGGTTACCACCTCATACAAAAATTGTAGCAGCATTGTCACTTATGGTGGCCATTCTTCCAAAAACATAACAAAAACAAAAACCAACTTAAATATAAATTCTGAAAAAAACTACTTAAATATAAATTCTGAATTTGAATGCTAGATATAAATCTTGAATATAAATTTATGCCAAATTTTCACACAAAAAAAATTAGTTGTATCCATGAACATCAAGCCCCGACAATGTGCCAGTCATCCTGCTCCACCCAACATGAAAACATAGAGTTTATTTTTGAGCCAACACAATCACATTTAGATGGAAAGCGTTCGAAACCCATAAAAGTCAACCCCTGGTGATTTTATTTTTCCCCTCCAGTTTCTTTCTATTTAGAAAAATCTAAATTAAAACCTATGTTGGGTTGAGCCAAGTTTTTCCAAATTTAGAAATGGGAGGGGTCGAGCTCATCAGAGTTTTTCCACCCAAACTCCAAAGAAAAATCACATATCCAAGAGTATAACATAATTAGGTGCATCGTGCACATCTCTAATTCTCGGCCTTATGTTGAAAGGAGTGAAAGATTTAAAATATACCAAGGGTGAAGTTCTTGTAGAGGTTTTCCCAGTTGAACACAAACACTAAATATGGGTGAAAACAGAAATTTACAATTATCAACACTATTTTATCCATTATTTCAAGCATGGTCGTTTCAACAAAAGAGAATAAGTGTTCTGGAACTTCCCGAGGTAAGCTTAGTTCATGTTGGCAACTTGCAAGTGGGTGTAGTTGTTAATGTTTTAAGTTTTAACTAGTGTTGTATATAAATATTTATCATAGTAATGGAAATTGGGATGGCATATAAATTATGGGGATTAGGGATGAATCAATAATGCATCCTTTTTCCAAACTTTGATGGAATATATAATTTTGATGTAATATACATTTTTAAAATGGAAATTGGAATTTTGATGTAATATACATTTTTAAAATGGAATCGATAATCCATTCTATGTCAAAGTTATATATATATATATATATATATATATATATATATATATATATATATATAATATTTTGATGTAATATATATTTCTAAATATTGTAATTTTTATTTACACAAAAATTCTCGTAAATATTCACTCAAGTTTTACTGAAATAAGTTATAACCTACTTATTATAATTTAATAGATAACATTTATATTCTCCTAAATCTACACTTTTTCCTACCTTATTTGGAACTTATTTAAACGAGCATGATCATTCTCCTAAATCTACACTTTTCCTACCTTTTTTGGAACTTATTTAAAGGAGCATGAGCATGTTTTCTACTTATCACAAAATGTGTGCCCTCCTTTTAGAGAATGGATTTCTTGATAATACGGAATAAATTTAATGTAATACAAATAAATTTAAAAATTCT